>CM019222.1:23108173-23248258 GCA_009741485.1 Malurus cyaneus samueli
CTCATATAGCAATATTTAAAAACTCTGCGCCACAGACACGAAGCAGCAGCTCAGCCGAGTAAAAATTAATGAAGAGGAAAATTAAGGTGGCTTTTTGTCTGCTGTTTTATCAATTTGTGCCCAGATCTGCCAGAGCTTTGGGAAGAACGCTGCAGCGTTTGCAAAGCCATTCTGAACAGAATGGAAATTTTATTTCTGTTTTCCTCACATGCCCTGGAGTTGTCTGGAAAAGTGAGGATTTTCTTAGGGATTAATCCAGCAGGAAATGCTTCAGGAGCATTCCCAAATATCCCCACCCTGCTGGTTAAACCGAAGGGATTTCAGGGAGCAGCTCTGGGCCTCAGGAGCATCCTCAGTTTATCTGCTGGGTGGGTCAGTGGAAATTCCATCATTTCCCAATTCCCAGGGAGTTCAGCACTGGAAAATGAGGGGGGAAATGCATTTGGAATAATCTCCCTCTCCCAAAATATATTCTGCCCTGGAGAGGTGGAAATCGAGATTTTGGGGTCGTGCTCCAAAGACTCCCCATGACTTCAGCAGCCAAATTTTTGTTGTTTTTCCAGAATTGTGATAATCCAAAGTTCTGTAAATTGATAAACTCCACAATTTCCTTCTGAAATACATCCCTGGTTAAATATTTCCATGAAATTAGTCTGGCATCTTTCCTTGGTGGATCACCAGGTGATTTGGCTCTGGTATTAAAATATATTAAATAAGAATATTAAAATAAGAACAGGGAAAGGCCAATGGAAAACACCCCTTGGATTAGTGGGGAAATTACCCAAAATTGTTTTCTTATAATATTAATTTCAGCTTTATTAACTTGTTATCTAAACTAGTTTGGGATATTGCTGCTGAGTTTTCCCTCTGGAGAGCTGTGCCTGGGTCATCCTGGATATCCTAAAATCCATTTATTTAATTAAATAAATAAATTTTTAAAATCCATTTATTTAATTTTAAAATCCATTATTTATTCAAAATATCCAGGAAGAAAAACACATTAAAGATTATTGTATCACATCGCATCCCTGACATGAAAATATATTATATTATAAATATATATTAAAAAAACACTTTCATAATTGTGATTTTTGGCGGTGATTTTTCTATTCTGGTTTTACATCTCAGCAGCAGTTTGTTTCAAACAAAACAACACAAAGTTTTTGGTGTCATTCAGATTAGCAGACAGTGAGAATTTTCTCCAAGATCTCACTCTCTATTTTCATTCTGGCTACCACAAAAACCGCTTTTTACCCTGTAAAAGCTGAAAGTTCCTTTTTTTTCTGCTGGACCCAAAAGAATTCCCAAATTTATTCCGTTTATAATCCCCAATTCCCGTGTATTACAGCACTGAGTGAACGATAAATACACTTTTGCTGGAGCAGGTCATTTATTTCTGCAGCCAAAATAAAGAAGTGAAAATAAAATTGAAATTAAAAGTGAAAATAAAAGAAGCCTTGATGGCTCCGCGCTGCGTGCGAGCAGGAGGAGGAGCTGTTGAGCAGGAAACGCTTTCTCCCACTTTTCCAAGTGGGAATTATTCCGTTTATTTACAAACCTGGCTCAGAAATCGCTTTTTATTGTTTTCCAAAATGAACAAAATTAAAGAGCAGCTGATACCCGAATTTCGATGGCGTTTTTATCGCTGGTTTCCAGTGTTTAAAGGAATTCCTGTGGGGTTTGAAGTTCTGCTCCTTCGCTGGAATGAGCCCTGGGAATGGCTTTGTTGGCTCAAGAAAATCGGAATTTTGCGCTGATTGGTGAAAAACTGGTGCTTAATGCGCGGATAATTCACATTTAACCCGAGGGCAGCTCCGGTCCGGGGCTGAGCGTGTGCAGAGTGGTCCCATCCTGAGATTAATTCCCGAAAATTCACATTTAACCCGCGGGCAGGTCCATTCCGGGGGCTGAGCGTGTCCAGAGTGACCCATCCCGAGATTAATCCCCGAAAATTCACATTTAACCCTTTTCAGCTCCATCCCAAGGGCTGAGAGTTCCCAGAGTGTCCAATCCTGAGATTAACCCCCGATAATCACATTTTAACCCACAGGCAGCTCCATCCCGAGATTAACCCCCCGAAAATTCATATTTAACCCGGGGTAGCTCCAAATTTGCGGGCTGAGCGTTCCCAGAGTGGTCCAATCCCGAGATTAACCCCCGATAATTCACATTTAACCCTTTGGAGCTCCATCCAGAGATTAAACCCCGATAATTCACATTTTAACCCACGGGCAGCTCCGAATTTGAGGGCTGAACATTCCCAGAGTGCCCCATCCCGAGATTAACCCCCGATAATTCACATTTAACCCGCGGGCAGCTCCGAATTTGAGGGCCGAACATTCCCAGAGTGCCCCATCCCGAGATTAACCCCGATAATTCACATTTAACCCGGGGTAGCTCCGAATTTGAGGGTTGAGCGTTCCCAGAGTGGTTCCATCCCGAGATTAATCCCCGAAAATTCACATTTAACCCTTTTCAGCTCCATCCCAAGGGCTGAGCGTTCCCAGAGTGGTCCCATCCCGAGATTAACCACCAATAATTCACATTTAACGCGGGGCAGCTCCATCCCGAGATTAATCCCCGAAAATTCACATTTAACCCGCGGGCAGCTGCATCCCGAGGGCTGAGCGTTCCCAGAGTGCCCCATCCCGAGATTAACCCCCGATAATTCACATTTAACCCGGGCGGCTCCGATTTAGGGGCTGAGTGTTCCCAGAGTGGTCCCATCCTGAGATTAACCCCCGATAATTCACATTTTAACCCAGGGGCAGCTCCATCCCTAGATTAAACCCCTGACAATTCACATTTAACCCTTTTCAGCTCCATCCCGAGGGCTGAGCGTTCCCAGACTGGTCCCATCCCATTCCAGCAGCTTTCCCATTCCCAGTTTTCCCACAGAACGAGGCTTTCCTGTGGTTCCAGTCCCTTCTGGAGGGAAATTCCAGCCCCGGTGCAGCCGCAGAACCTTTCAGATCCAACTCTCCGAGCCCAGGGGCTCCTGGAGCCAGCTCGGTCTCCCCTGCAGAATCAAAAATGGAAAGTAGCAGCATTCTCCTTTCCTGATGGATGATCCACCTGCTCGGCACCAGCACAAGGATTTTTGGAAAACTGTGGGATCCCAGCCCTGGCCATCGATTTCTGTGATTTCTGTGCTCTGTGACCTAGAACCACCTCCTTTCTCCCCACAGTTCCCCAGTCTGGGTCCAAACTGCTGTTTTTCAGCTGTTTCACAGTTTTCCACTCGGAGTTTCAGGGTGGTTTTGTGGTTTGCTAATTCATTTTCACTCAGATGTTTGACTCTTTTGTCACCTCTGTGAGTTTTCAGTCCCACAGCTGGCAGAAAACAGCTCAGGAACAACACAGAAACGTTTCTATTCCGGCCAACTTCTGCTTACAGCTTGTAATTTTTGGCACTTTTCAGCTGCAGGAGAACAACAATTTACAAAATGGGGCAGAGAAAAAAATGGATGTTTGAAATTTTTTTCCCAAGTAAAACGCTGCCTAAGCGAACTCGACTCGGAGTTTAATAGTTGGTAAATTCTTGCTTTTTTTCCCTTTGACTGCGAGCCTGCGACGGCAAGTGGGGAATAGTGAGTATCAAGTTCATTCTTTAGGAGAATCCTAGAATTGTGGAAGGGACATTAAGAAGTATCTTGTCCCATGGGCAAGGACACTTTCCACCATCTCCAGTGCTTCCAAACCCCGTCCAGCCTGGCTTTGGACGCTTCCAGGGATGGGGGTCCTCTAAATAAATATTTTTTTCCTTTTTCCGGGCGTTTCTCCTCCTCCCGTCTCCTTTCCCGGACTACAACTCCCAGCAGCCCGCGCACGTCCGGCGCCGCCGCGTTGCGAGGGGCTGCCGGATTTGTAGTCCCGCGTGGGGCGGCGGCGGGCGGGGCGGCGGCCGGGACGCTCGCCGGGGGAGGCGGCGGGCAGCGCGGCGCGCGGGGAGCGGGACGCAGGTACGGCGGCAGCACCTCCCGGCCGAGCTGCGGCGCGAGCGGCGGTCAGGAGCGTCCGGCGGCGGAGGGCTCCGCGCATCCATCGGCCGGCCCGCGCCCCCGCGGCAGGGACGGGGCGCCGCGGGGCCGGGGCGCGGCTGAGGGGCCGCCCGGAGCGCGAGCCGCGCGGCAGCAGCGGCGGCGGCCGAGCCTGAGGGAGCGGAGCGCGGGGCTCGGAGCCGCCCGGCCGGCCGAGCATGCACTGAGCGGCCCCGGGCTCGGAGCCGCCCCGCCGCATGCTGTGGGGAGACACGGTCGCGATAATAAATGATAGAGGATACAATGACTTTGCTGTCTCTGCTGGGTCGGATCATGCGTTACTTCTTGCTCAGACCGGAGACCCTGTTCTTGCTGTGCATCAGCCTGGCCCTGTGGAGTTATTTCTTCCACACGGATGAGGTGAAAACCATTGTCAAGTCCAGCAGGGACGCGGTGAAGATGGTGAAGGGCAAGGTGGCCGAGATCATGCAGAATGACAGGCTCGGGGGTTTAGACGTGCTGGACGCTGAGTTCTCCAAGACCTGGGAGTTCAAGAGCCACAACGTGGCCGTCTACTCCATCCAAGGCCGGAGGGACCACATGGAGGACAGGTTCGAAGTAATCACTGACCTGGTGAACAAGACTCACCCGTCCATCTTCGGGATATTTGATGGGCACGGAGGAGAGGCAAGTGCTCAGCTGGAAAAAAATAATAATAATACAGCAACCACAAAAAAAAGAGGGGGGTGCGGGAGGGAGGATGGTTCCGGGCGAGGCGTGGATGTGCTCTCGCCCACCAGGTTTGTGTGGTTATCCTGTGCGTTGTGGGGAGGGGGATTTCCTCGCTTTTTGGTGTCTCTGAATAAGGGCTGTGTAATCCTCCTGCCTTCCCTTTATCCCTCGTGGCCCCTTCCGCGCTCGGCACGGCGTGAAGGCGGCCGTACCCCCTTTGCCCTTTGCGGTGGTAAAGGTTTCATCGAGGCAGAGGCTGCTGGAGGTGGCTCTGACGTGCGCGGAATAACGATGGGGAGCAGCAACTCCCCGGAGCCGGCTTTTGTTACAGCGAGCGCGGGGCCAGGGGGCTTTGGCAGCGGGCTGGATCCTCCCCCGGACAGAGCCGGGCTCGGGTTAAACACCAGCAGTCCTGAGGGTTCTTAAAGTGTGGGTGTGTAAAATGTGCCTCCAGTAATTCCGTGTCCAGCGGGCGAGCCGAGCGCCAGCATCGTGTTTGGGAATTGTGTGGAGTTGATGTCATTACAACTGCGCTGTCGCGCCTGTCCCTTCCCTAGCGGAACGGCTGGAAAAGCCAGGACAAGTGGCATTGTGAGCCTCGGTGGTGCTTGAGCTGTCCCCGCTCGGGCAGGGTGATCTCCCCCATGGTGATAATGATGCTCCGATTTAGGGGCTGAGTGTTCCCAGAGTGGTCCCATCCTGAGATTAACCCCCGATAATTCACATTTTAACCCAGGGGCAGCTCCATCCCTAGATTAAACCCCTGACAATTCACATTTAACCCTTTTCAGCTCCATCCCGAGGGCTGAGCGTTCCCAGACTGGTCCCATCCCATTCCAGCAGCTTTCCCATTCCCAGTTTTCCCACAGAACGACGCTTTCCTGTGGTTCCAGTCCCTTCTGGAGGGAAATTCCAGCCCCGGTGCAGCCGCAGAACCTTTCAGATCCAACTCTCCGAGCCCAGGGGCTCCTGGAGCCAGCTCGGTCTCCCCTGCAGAATCAAAAATGGGTGATTTGGTGGAAAACAGGCAGCACTTCTCCGTTTCCTGATGGATGGATCCATACGGAGCATCCTCTGCTCCTGAGGGCACACAGCATTTTGGATTTTTGGGAAAACTGTGGGATCCCAGCCCCTGGCCATCGATTTCTGTGATTTCTGTGCTCTGTGACCTAGAACCACCTCCTTTCTCCCCACAGTTCCCCAGTCTGGGTCCAAACTGCTGTTTTTCAGCTGTTTCACAGTTTTCCACTCGGAGTTTCAGGGTGGTTTTGTGGTTTGCTAATTCATTTTCACTCAGATGTTTGACTCTTTTGTCACCTCTGTGAGTTTTCAGTCCCACAGCTGGCAGAAAACAGCTCAGGAACAACACAGAAACGTTTCTATTCCGGCCAACTTCTGCTTACAGCTTGTAATTTTTGGCACTTTTCAGCTGCAGGAGAACAACAATTTACAAAAATGGGGCAGAGAAAAAAATGGATGTTTGAAATTTTTTTCCCAAGTAAAACGCTGCCTAAGCGAACTCGACTCGGAGTTTAATAGTTGGTAAATTCTTACTTTGTTTTTCTTTTGACGGCAAGTGGGGAATAGTGAGTGTCAAGTTCATTCTTTAGGAGAATCCTAGAATTGTTTGGAAGGGACATTAAGAAGTATCTTGTCCCATGGGCAAGGACACTTTCCACTATCTCCAGTTGCTCCAAACCCCGACCAGCCCACCCTGGACGCTTCCAGGGATGGGGCGTCCTCTAAATAAATATTTTTTCCTTTTTCCGGGCGTTTCTCCTCCTCCCGTCTCCTTTCCCGGACTACAACTCCCAGCAGCCCGCGCCACGTCCGGCGCGCCGCGTTGCCGCAGGGGCTGCCGGATTTGTGTCCCGCGTTGGGCCGGGCGGGCGGGGCGGCGGCCGGGACGCTCGCCCGGGGAAGGCGGCGGGGCGCCGGGCGCGGGGACGCGGGACGCAGGTACGGCGGGCAGCCCTCCCGGGCCGAGCTGCGGCCCGAGCGGCGGTCAGGAGGCGTCCGGCGGCGGAGGGCTCCGCGCATCCATCGGCCGGCCCGCGCCCCCGCGGCAGGGACGGGGCGCCGCGGGCCGGGCGCGGCTGAGGGGCCGCCGGGAGCGCCGAGCCCGCGGCAGCAGCGGCGAGCGAGCGGCAGCGGCAGCGCCGGGGCTCGGAGCCGCCCGGCCGGCCGAGCATGCACTGAGCGGCCCCGGGCTCGGAGCCGCCCCGCCGCATGCTGTGGGGAGACACGGTCGCGATAATAAATGATAGAGGATACAATGACTTTGCTGTCTCTGCTGGGTCGGATCATGCGTTACTTCTTGCTCAGACCGGAGACCCTGTTCTTGCTGTGCATCAGCCTGGCCCTGTGGAGTTATTTCTTCCACACGGATGAGGTGAAAACCATTGTCAAGTCCAGCAGGGACGCGGTGAAGATGGTGAAGGGCAAGGTGGCCGAGATCATGCAGAATGACAGGCTCGGGGGTTTAGACGTGCTGGACGCTGAGTTCTCCAAGACCTGGGAGTTCAAGAGCCACAACGTGGCCGTCTACTCCATCCAAGGCCGGAGGGACCACATGGAGGACAGGTTCGAAGTAATCACTGACCTGGTGAACAAGACTCACCCGTCCATCTTCGGGATATTTGATGGGCACGGAGGAGAGGCAAGTGCTCAGCTGGAAAAAAATAATAATAATACAGCAACCACAAAAAAAAGAGGGGGGTGCGGGAGGGAGGATGGTTCCGGGCGAGGCGTGGATGTGCTCTCGCCCACCAGGTTTGTGTGGTTATCCTGTGCGTTGTGGGGAGGGGGATTTCCTCGCTTTTTGGTGTCTCTGAATAAGGGCTGTGTAATCCTCCTGCCTTCCCTTTATCCCTCGTGGCCCCTTCCGCGCTCGGCACGGCGTGAAGGCGGCCGTACCCCCTTTGCCCTTTGCGGTGGTAAAGGTTTCATCGAGGCAGAGGCTGCTGGAGGTGGCTCTGACGTGCGCGGAATAACGATGGGGAGCAGCAACTCCCCGGAGCCGGCTTTTGTTACAGCGAGCGCGGGGCCAGGGGGCTTTGGCAGCGGGCTGGATCCTCCCCCGGACAGAGCCGGGCTCGGGTTAAACACCAGCAGTCCTGAGGGTTCTTAAAGTGTGGGTGTGTAAAATGTGCCTCCAGTAATTCCGTGTCCAGCGGGCGAGCCGAGCGCCAGCATCGTGTTTGGGAATTGTGTGGAGTTGATGTCATTACAACTGCGCTGTCGCGCCTGTCCCTTCCCTAGCGGAACGGCTGGAAAAGCCAGGACAAGTGGCATTGTGAGCCTCGGTGGTGCTTGAGCTGTCCCCGCTCGGGCAGGGTGATCTCCCCCATGGTGATAATGATGATGGTGATGATGATGATGGTGAATCCATGGGATGCTCCGGGTGCTGCGGATGCCCAGCACACGCTGGAGCTGCGGCTTCCTCTGCCTTTAGGATGTGGTGCTGCCACACAGCTTTTGGGGTGGCACAAAGCACGCGTTTCGTAACGGGGGCAAAGGACGGGGAGTTTGTCCTTGTGTGGCAAATCGGCTCTGGCAGGAATTACGCCGGGTATGGGAGAAATTTATGGGAGGGCGGAGAGGAATGTTGGGAGGGTTTTGTGTGCCAAGGAGAGGGGAGGCGGCGGCTCAGCCTGCCTGTTCCTCCAGCTGCTCTCGCAGATTCCAGAGGCAAAAGTCTTTCCTGGAAAAGCCCTGGCGGTGCCAGACGTGGACGGGGCACAGGGATGGGGCACAGGGATTGGGCACAGGGATGGGGCACAGGGGTGGCAGCTGCTGCCCTGCTGAACCTGGAGGGGCCGCCTGGAAAATCCAGGCCGGGGGCTCAGGATGGGGGAGCGCTGCCACGGCGGCGAAGGGACATGGGCGCTCCTCCTGTTTTACTCCCATTGAATTGATGGAAACTCTTTGGGAATTGAGAATTGGCCGCTTCCTATAGAATGGTGGTGGAGTGTTTGGAGCAAGTTTTCGGGTTTTTTGTCTGATTTCAGTTGCGGTGCCAGCTCCTCCTGCCATTCCCGGGCCGGGTCGCTGTCGCTGGGTTCGGGGCACACGGGTGACAATGTTGGGGTATCCCAAAGCTCTTCCCAGCTTTTCCCGGAGGAATACGAGCCCTGAGCGGTTTGTTGGGGCCAGCTGGCTCCTTTGTGGACGGCAGGGAAGGTGCTGCTGCTCTGCCTTTGTGTGAGCAGAGTTTCCTTGTGGCGACAGAGCGGCCAAAACCATCGGAGAAGGATCCCAGTGGTGACTCCGAACAGGGAATTATCCCGAGGGTGGCACCGATGGATGTGGGATTTCCAGGGTGAAAAGGGGAGCTGATCGCTTTCTTTAATTGTGCATCTTTCCCTACACGAGATTGGGGATTAAATAACCCCAAACCAGCACGGAGAACGTTGTCATTGGGCTGATGTGCCCTACAGACAGAGCCTGCTTCACTGTGGGTGATGGGATACCATCCATGGGGTGATGGATCCGTGGAAAACTCTTTGGATTCTGCTTCCTCAGGACTTGCTGTGACTGATTCCACTGTGGCAAAGTACAAGGAGGTTTTTAATTTTGGAAGGTTCAGCAGATCTCTCTTCCAATCTTTCTAAATTTAGCGTTTTATAAATGAATGTATCTAGCATCTGCTATCCATAATGGAATCCTGAGTGTTCTTCATGGCCTTCACTCCTACCAAAAGAAATTGAGGGCCTAATTAGTTTCAAGCTTTGAATTTTAGGTGAAACTGATGAGAAGAACATGAACAGCAAAACCAAAAAGAAATAATGAAGAACAGGTTTTATTCTAAGCAGGTTTTGTAATTTTGAGTGGAAAAAAAGGGAGAAGCAATAAAAATTTATGTTCTTATTTAAATCCCTAGCACATAACACTAAATTTTAGGGCTCTATTTGAATTGGGGTTTTGTATATCTTATTTTTTTTTAAAACATAAAAGACTTTGTGAAACTCTTTATCTACAAAACCTTTGTGAAGGTTAAATTTTCCATATGGGCTCCCGTTAAATTTCTTTATGTGCATTTAAAGAATAAAGATCTGCTGATCCCTTGCATTACGTGTGAAACAAATTGTTCTAAATGGGGAAAAAATCAGTTTTTCCAAACAGCCAATAGCAGAAAGGAGATGCCAGATGAATTATTCCCAGCTCTATGCAAGGGAGCCTGTCTCCATTAATTACTTCCTGCCATATCCCGTTGAAGTGGAAGGATGGAGGAGCATGATTCAAGCAGCTTCAATTACTGTGCATTGCTAATTTGTGAAGATTTCTGAGTTCTGCTTTAATATCGCCAACGTTTCTCATGAATTTTACTTTTCTCTTAGGTCACTTCCTCTTCCAGCTTCCAGTTTTAGCCTGGATAGGTTGGCATTGGATGGGTTGGATTTTGTGGGGAGAAAGGAGTAAGCAAAAATAATTATTAATGCTCTGGTTTGCTGCAGTGACCTGCTAAAGGCAAGAATATTTCAGGGAGGAAATGGGACACATGGTGTGCGGTGCAATCTTTTATTGAAAGTTTGTTTCTTGTTGATGTAACAATAATAATAATAATGATAATAATAATGCAGAACAGGTAGGAGTAATAATAATAATAATGCAGAGCAGGTAGGGGTAATATTAATATTAATGTTAATAATAATGCAGAGCAGATAGAGGTCAAAAAAACAAAATTAAAAAGAATAAAGAAAAGCCGCCACATGTTGTCTCACTGGGTGACTTTGGCCCAAGGATCAACCTGCAAGGGGATCTAAGTTATAAAAGAGGAGAAGAAAGCATCTGTTCTCTCATCAGCTTCTTTTTAACATTTAAATATGCCTTGAATGCTTTTTTTCCTTGCCCTTTTTCCTTGATTTAGGAGTTTTGGGGCTGCCCAGGCTGGAAGGTGGAGCAGTGTCCAACTCCACTCATGACCGAGTAACAGACGCTGATCTGGAGAGCTGAGCAGAGCAAAGGCTGGCAGCTTAAAGACAGCGATTCCCCTGCTTCAATTCCCATTCACTGTTGAATATTTAAGGTTTAAGCACGCGGTTTAATGAGATCTCAGTGTCAGCCAGGAGCGAAGCAGCTCCGCTCCCATCTGCACTTTTATAGTTATGGCTCTGCTGTAAATCACGGGGTTTTTCCTCACCCTGTGGGGTGAAGGTTTTCAAAATCATTCTGGTAACAGATAGTGCCTTCCCCTGCCTGTGCTTGTTTGCAGTCGTAAACGGATGTGGGGAATTACAGCTCTGTAACTGTCCCATAAAAAATGTCTCTTTTTATTCCCCTGCACCTCCTGCACGGGGACTCGTCCCTGATGATGTGTGCTTGTGGCCAGGAGCTTTTTTTGCATGCAATAATTGGGTTTGGAGCTGCTGAGCCAGTGGTTTAGGATGTAAAACGCACCTTTTTGGTTTTTATTTTATTTTATTTATTTTTATCCCGGCGTAGGGAGAGGTTGGGGAGCCGGAACGGGGAAGGAGAGAATGGTGTGGAAGTGGCTCCTGGAGCTCAGGACCTTGAAACGAGCTGGCAGAAATCTCTGGTTGCTCATTAACTCCCAAAGACACGCGGAAAAAACAGGGAAAGGTCAGGAGATAAAGGTAGAGAGTCCTTAGAGCCGTGGGTGAGGCCATGGAAACAGAATGCTGAGGTGAGGCTGGAGGAGAGGGCACCATGCCAGCTGTGCCCAAAGAAACCTGCTGGGCATTCCAACCCGGCTGGCTCATGCCAGCAGCACCAGGTGTCGGTGCTGTGCTGAAAGAACTGAAAGCTGACCATTTCAGTTCATTTTTCGGGGTTTTTTTGGGTGTTTTTCAATCTAATTCTAATTCCAGCACCATCCCTCTGGTCACGAGCTACTTAGCAATGGCTGAGACTCATCCCAACATTACCAGGTGTGCTGAAAGAACAGAAAGGTGACAATTTTTAGTTGATTTTTTGTTTTGGATTGTTTTTACAATCTGCTAATTCTAATTCCAGCCCTATCCCTCTGATCCTGAGCTACTTCAGGAGTGGCTGAGACTCGGCCCAACAGCACGAGGTGTTGTGCTGTGCTGAAAGAAAGAAAAAGAACTGAAATTCTTAGGGTTTTTAGGTTTTTTTTTTAGTTTAGTTTATTCAATTTTTTGTTTTGTTTTTTTTTTCCAATCTGCGAATTCTAGTTCCACCCCTATCCCTCTGACCCCAAGCTGCTTCAGCAATGGCTGAGACTCATCCCAACAGCATGAGGTGTTGGTGCTGTGCTGAAAGAACTGAAATTCTTAGGTTTTTTAGCTTATTTTTTAGTTTATTTAAATTTTTTTTAGTTTATTTTTTAGTTTACTTCATTTAGTTTATTGTTTTGTTTTGCTTTTCTTTTCCAATCTGCTAATCAGAGCCCATCCCTCTGATCCCGAGCCACCTCAGCCGTCTCAGCAATGGAAATTTATCTCTCAGGCTTTTGAGTAAAGGCTGCTCAGGACGAGTGGCTTGGGATTTTATAAAAGGCAGGAATAAATCAAACATTTGAGTTCCTCTGGATGTTGTAGCCCAGTTGGGAGGTGAAGCCTTTGAGGCTTTGCAGTTTTTAAACAGAAACCGCCGGCGTGATTTTCCTTTTATAGTCCTTTGATTCCTGGGCTGGAATCCCCTGCAAAGTGCTCAAATGTTTGAATAAATATTTACATAGGTGAGGTCACTTCGATAGGCAAATCCCAAATCTGCTTATAAATTCCGCTCCAGTGGCCTGAAATTTAAGTAAAAACATGATCTGTAGGAACGTTTCTGTCACATTGTTTGGTTTATTTAAGTTTCATTCTCGAACTCATGCTCCAGGATTGCAATTTTCACCCCTCAACGCTGTGCTGATTTGATTTTGGGTTAAACTCTCTGCTCATTTGCTGTACAAAAATGGATTAAAATGGTGTGAAAAGCCCTCCTGGGATGCTTTAGGGCAGAGTTTGGGATCTCCAGGTTCCCTGTTCCCATTCCAGCCCTCCTGGGCTGCTTTAGGGCAGCGTTTGGGATCTCCAGGCTCCCTGTTCCCATTCCAGCCCTCCTGGGATGCTTTAGGGCAGAGTTTGGGATCTCCAGGCTCCCTCTGGCCATTCCCATCCCTCTCCCATCCCACCCCGTTCCAGTGGCTCTGGTCCCACTCCAGCCCAGCTGCCCAGACCAGTTCCCCTGGCCCAGTCCCAGCTCTCCCAGGAAGGGGAAGGTCATCAACATTTCCTGACCCTTCTGAGCCTGCAGCGCTTCCCGAGCCTGTAAAACAACAAAAGCTGCAGATAAGGCAGCTCCAAAAGGAACTTTTATCCTGGCACAAATATCTGTTCTGCATCTCCGGGCTCTGTGAGGCTGTGTGTAAAATCAGGAGCTGCAACAAGTTGGAGAATTTTTTTTTTTTCCCCTTTTGAGCTGTTTGTGTGTTTTTATTGCTGATTTTGAGCTGGTGTTCAACACTTCAGCCTGGTGGTTTTATTAAAGGAATTTGAAGCTCGTGCCAGAAGCAGGTTTCACTTGAAAGCAGCATAGCTTTGAAAAAATGCAAATTTCTTTACGGTTTAGCAGAGAAAAAAGGTTTGCAGCGCCAGAATACTGACAAATACTCAGGGTGAGTAAGACTGGTGAGAACGTGTAGATTTTAATTTAAATAACTGCTCATTTGTGCCATGAAATTGGATGTTTATATGACAAACACAGCTTGGGCCAGATCAGGCCTGATATTTCCTGGGGAAATATTTTGGTCACACTGAAAAACAAAAAGAACAGAAAGTTATTGTTGAGAGCAGCAGGTCTGTGCAGGGTGTGGATGGAGGAGAAATCCACCTTTGTCTCTACTCCAGTGGGAAAGCCATCCCAGAAAACCATCCCAGAAAATGGCTGGGGTGGGATTTTGGGATCTGGATCACAGGTCCTGACCTGACCACGTTATTTGGCTTCTTCTTTAGGTTTTCATTCTGATTTTATTGACAGCGATGGTATCCACGGAAAAGAAAAACTGGGGGGAAAAAAATCCCTGAGATTGAGGATGTGGATCACAGAGAGTGTGGGGAGTGGAGTGGGGAAGGAGGGAGGGAGGGAGGAATTTTGGAAGGAAGGTATTCCCCGCAGGAATACCCCTTACTCCCATTAACTGCCACCCCTGGAAAATTTCCACTCCTAAAATGCCAACCCTTGGAAATTTCCTCATTCTCAAAAGTGTTGATAAAAGCCTTTTTTGTATTTTTTTCCCCCCAAATCCCCTTCAGGGGTAAACATTTGATTTCATTCAGTTCTGTTGGAATAGCTGGAGCTGTCACACAGCGCTGCTTTCAATCAATACACTCTTTAATATAATAAATCTCTTTATTTTTTCATCCTTTCCCCATAGAAAACTGCTACAGGGGGTGAAACGTTTCTTGTGAGTGAAAATGCCAAAATACTGTATTTTCATAAAAATACAGGATAACAAGACCAAAAGCTCAATACTAAGGAGTTTGCTACGTAAGAAAATAATATATTTAAGGTCATCAAGTTTTTTCTCTTTATCAGTACCTGAATTTCAGATGAATGAATTAAAGTGTCAGGAGAGTTACGTTTATGGCTGCTGATTTCCTTTTTTGTCTTTTAGATCTTTGAATTTTGATCACTAAGAAGCCAAACACAGTTCATACACCCAACATAAAAGGGAATTTAACATCCTAGGAAGTAAATGTGGAAAGATTTATTAGTATGGGTTGTACTCCATGTTCACATGAGTGAAAAGTGCGTGGAGAAAAGGGGAATCACAGCTGGAGTTTGACTCTTTATTGGGGCAGAAAATAGGGGAATCACAGCTGAAGTTTGGTGGAGAAAAGGGATACAGCCCAAGTTTGGCTCTTTTTTGGTGTGGAAAAAAAAGGGGAATCAAAGCTGAAGTTTGTCCCTTTATTGATCTGGGAGGAAAGGGGAATCAAAACTGAAGTTGGTGGAGAAAAGGGGAATAAAGCTGGAGTTTGATGGAGAAAAGGGAAATCAAAGTTGAAGTTGCTCTTTATTGGTGTGGGAAAAAAAGGAATCACAGCCAAAATTTGTGAAAGTTTGTGGAGAAAAGGGGAATCACAGCTGAGTCTGGCCTTATTGTGGAAAAAAAGGGGAATCACAGCCCAAGTTTGGCAGTTTTTTGGTGTGGAAAAAAAGGGGAATCACTTAAACTCAGCTCTTTATTGGGAACTTATTCCCCTTTTTGTGTCAGACCCCAGCAGTAGCTGCATGCTGGGTGATGACTGCAATAAAGAATAAAACAACCAGAAAAATCCTCCAAATAAATTAAGGAATCTCTTGGGATGAATTGGAGCTTTTAAGGCTTTTCAGCTGAGCTGGAGTTTATTTTTCCCAAAGTGTCCATGTAAATATTCACTGCAGAGGGCTGAACTCCTGACAGCCTTACATGGAACAGCACAAGAGCCCAGCAAAGCGTTTGCAGCTGAACATTTTGGGATTCTTGGCCTCCAGGGCAGCTTTTAAAAGCTTTTTTGGCACAGGGGATTTTTTTTTTGTTGGTTTTTTGTTTTAGGTTTTTTTTGTTTGGGTTTTTTGTTTGGTTTTTTTTTTTTTGTTTTTCCAGGGTTTTTTGTTTGTTTTTTTTCGGTTGGTTGGTTTTTTGTTTGCAGGTTTTTTGGGATTTGGGTTTTTTTGTTTGGGTTTTTTTCTGGTTTGTTTTGTTGCTTTGGGGGTTTTGTTTTGTGGTTTGGGGTTTTTTTGTTTATTGGGGTTTTTATTTTGGGTGTTTTGTTTTTGGTTTGGGTTGGTTTGTTTGGGGTTTTTTTATTTAAGTGGGGGTTTTTTGTTTGGATTTTTTTTTTTTGTTTGTTTTTTGTTTGAGACTTTTTTTAATTTTGGTTTTTGGTTTTTTCTTCTTTGTTTTTTGGTTTTTTCTAACACCCAAATTGCAAACCGTGCATTTCCTCCATCTCAGCTCCTTTTACCTCCCTCCCGGTTCCTCTGCCTGATGTGGCCCAAAGCGCTCCCATCCCATGTCCAGCTCTCAGCAGGTGCTCACAGCTCCATTTCAGGCTCGGGTGTCTCCTGGCTGCTCTCACACGAGCTGCAAATGCTGAAAATAGAAATTTGGAGCCCCCGTCTCATTTTCTCCCAGGTGCAGCTCAGCTGTTTCTTTTTTTTTGTTTTGTCAGATACTCCTCGTGTTTTTTCTGTTCTTTAAGGTTCCCCCAGCGCCTTCTGCAGTCTCAGGTTCTTGGTTTAATGGGATTTTTGAGAATTCACAGCCCCTCAAACCCAGCAGCACCAATTCTGTGCATTTGGGGGGGTTTTCCTGCCCAAAATGAGTTCCTGAGAGCCCCTGGTGGGAGCCTGAGCCGAGCTGGGCACGTTTGGAATGGGAAATGTTTGATTTGGGGTAAAAAGTGCCCTAAAGAGCGCGGCAGGGGAGGTGGGATTTGGGGTTTGTGGTTTTGTGGTGGGTTTGGAGTGGAGAGAAAAACCCGCACCTCCAAACCCAAAAATTCCAGGTGCCTCTGGGTTGCTTGTCCTGGATGGGGAAAGGGAACTTAAAGACTGTCCCATCCTATGGATCCCATCCCATCCCATGAATCCCATCCCATCCATGGATCCTCCAGGATCCCATCCCATGGATCCTCCCGTCCCATCCCATCCCATCCCCATCCCATTGATCCCATCCCATTAATCACATCCAAGCCCATCCCCTTCCATCCCAGTGATCCACCCACATCATCCCATCCCATCCCATCCGGATTCCATCGATCCATCATTGATCCCATCCCATGGATCCACCCTCCATCCCATCCCATTCCCATCCATCCCATCCCTCCATCCCAGTGATCCCATCCCTCCCATCCCATTATGATCCCATCCCATCCCATTTCCCATCCCTCCCAGTTGATCCCATCCCCTCCCATGATCCCATTCCCTCCCATCCCAGTGGATACCCATCCCATCCCATGGATCCCATCCCATCCCAGTGATCCCATCCCATCCCATGATCCTCCATATCCATCCCATGGATCCCATCCATTCCCATTGATCCCATCCCATCCCATGGATCCCATCCCATCCCATCCAATCCCATCCCATGGATTCCATCCCATTGATTCCATCCCATCCCATGGACCCCTCCCCTCACCCCAGCTGAGCTCTGATGCCTCCAGGACACCCCAAAAGTGCCTGAACCCTGCAGTTGGCTCTTCAATCTCAGTTTTTTTTTTTCTAACACGCCCTGAGAATGAAAAAAGGGAATTTTCTTATTTTTGGGATTAAAAGTGACCTCGAGAGCACGGCAGGTTTTCCTAATTGCTCAGCTCTCCTGGGTGCTGTCCTAATAAAAACCTGGCAGGGGTGGCTGGAAATGAGGTTGGTTTGTGCAGGTGGGAGAAAAATGTGAAATTTAAAAAGGGGGAAAGAGGGAAAAAGCGAAGTGGAGGAAGGGAAAAAAGGGAAAAAAGTGAAGTGAAGGAAGGGGAAAAAAGGGGAAAAAAGGAAAATTAAGGAAGGGGGGAAAGGGAAAAAGTGAAGGAAGGGGGAAAAACAGTAAAAATATGCACTGAAATGAGCTAAATCCTGGGATCAGTTGAGAGCTCGCCGTGGTGCCTGGTGGGTTCAGTCCCAGTAAAACCCAGTTTGTGCCAGTTTGTGCCTTACTGGGGCAGTTCCTGCTCCTCTCCTGGGTCACAGTGTGACCCGACAACAGTGGGGTTTTCCCTCTGAGCCCCGAGGGGCTGTGGGGCACCCCTGTGCTCACCCCAAGGATGTTTTGGGGTGATCTCTAAACCATTTCCTCTCGCTGCTGCCACCCCAGGGTGTTTCCTGCTCGCCAACAGCAGCTCTGCAAAGCTGAATTGACAAAAAATGGGGTTTTTTTCCCAGATTTTTGCCTCCTGATACCTCCAGGGAGGAGAGGGACCAGGGCAGGGATCACCTGCACAGCCACAGCGCTGTCAGGCATTTTTAATCCATTTTAAATTCATTTTTAATTAATTTTTATTAATTTTTGATTTCAATCTTCAATTTCCATTTGACGCTTGCTCTGTGAAAAGTCAGAGATTATCTGATAATATATAATAATCATAGATTATCTAATGATAGATTTATTCATTTTGAATTCTGATTTTTTTTATTGCCACTCAATGTTTACTCTGTGAAAAGTCAGAGGTTACCTAATAATAGATAATAACAGATTAATAACAGATTTATTCATTTTTAGTTCCAATTTTTGACTGCGACTCAATGTTTGCTCTGTGAAAAATCAGGGATTATCTAATAATAGATAATAACAACTGATTAATAATAGTTTTATCCATTTTTAATTCCAATTTTTGATTGCCACGTGATGTTTGCTCTGTGAAAAGTCAAGGATTATCTAATAATAGTTAATAATAACAGATAGCTAATAATAAATTTGTGAATTTGCTAAATAAAGCCTTCAACCAGCACAATTTCTTGCAATAATCCAGATGGGTTAATTGGTTTTGCTCTCTAATGAAGGGAGAGGTGGATGTGGAAATCAGCTCGGGGTTGATGAATTTGGGACCCAGGGGACGTGGTTGGATTTGGGGCTGTTTATTTTTAAAGGAATTTCTCAAAAATGGGTGTTTGAACGTGAATTTTTGGCTGTTTGTATCTGAACCTGCAGTGATTTATTAATTGATACTAAAGAAAACTAATGACTAAAATAATTTTTATTATTTTTATGACTTAAATCAGGCAGAACGAAACAAAAGGGGGTTTAGGTTTGGGGCTTTTTGGTTGGTTTTGTTTTATTTTTATTTGGGTTTTTTTTGTTTTGTTTTTGGGTTTCTGTGGTTTGTTTTTAGTTTTTGTTTTCATTTCAAAGAATGAAATTTTCTAAAAACAGCAATTTTTTTTCAAGACAATGCAGTTAAGATGATTCTATTTGCAAATCACTTCCATGGAGGAAACGTCCTTAATTTGTGCTTTGCTCTTGTGTATAAATTGAAGTTAAAAATCATTTCAGGCCCTGAAGAGGACCCCCATTTTCCAAGTGCTTTTAAAGGGATTTTTTTTGCTGTGGTGTGAGGTTCCATCCCAAAGAGGGAATTCCTGGACGGGGATGTTGGAAACCCTGGAGCTCCCGGGGCAACCGCCTTTGGGTGGGAACCAAAATTGGGATTCCAGGGGTCACCCAGGGAGCAGGAAAGCCTCACTTTATTTTTATTTATTTATTTTTATGGTACTTGTATTTTTTTGGTAAAGGTTTCTTTGGTATTTTTATTTTCTTTCTTTTATGAAGGCCTCTTCTGTATTTTTATTTTATTTATTTTATAAAGGTTTCTTTGGTATTTTTCTTTGTTATTGGTATTGGTCTTTCCTTTCTTTTATAAAGGTCTGTTGTCTATTTTTATTTAATAAAGATTTCTTTAGTATTTTTCTTTCTTTTCTTTCTTTTATAAAGGCCTATTCTGTATTTTGATTTTCTTTGTTTTCTAAAGTTTCATTCTGTATTTTTCTTTATTTTCTTTCTTTTAGAAAGGCCTCTCCAGAATTTTTATTTTATTTATTTTCTAAAGGTTTCTTTGGTATTCTTCATTTTCTTTCTTTTACAAAGGCCTATTCAGTATTTTGATTTTCTTTCTTTTATAAAGGTATCTTTGGTATTTTTCTTTCTTTTCTTTCTTTTAGAAAGGCCTATTCTGTATTTTTTTTCCCTGAAGGTTCATTCTGTATTCTTCTGTGAGGTCACTTGGAAAAGGGACAGAAATAACTTCTTTTTGACAGAAATAATTCCTTTTTGACAGAAATAACTTCTTTTGGACACAAATAACTTCTTTTGAACTCCTTCCTTGGCATATTCTAGAGAAATGTGTTCCTTCCTCTGCCAGACGTGGCAAAAGGGGAGGAAGATTTGGGTTTTTTTTGTTTTTTGCTGCCCAAAATGTCACTTTTTAGAATGATTTTACAGCAGGGGTGAAGTTCCTGCAGCAGATTTTGGAGGGGAAGGGTTTTCCCCATCCAGGTTTTGTCCATATTGTGAATTTTGAGCACTGGGTCCGGCACAAATCGCTGCCAGCCCGCAAATCAGTGTTGTTACAACTTCAAAAAGAGAGAAAAAAAAGTTGTTTATTATGTTTATAAATAGAAATCGTTGTTTATTATGTCGGTAAAAATCACGGTGGCGGTTTCTTTTCATTTCCAGCCAGAGCTGCCTGGGACAAAACACCCCAGGGGGGTCACTTTGGCACTTTTTATTTGTGCAGAGCACAAGAAAAGTGATTTTTGTGCTTGGCTTTGGCGAGGAGAAGCCACAAAAGTGGAGTTTTTATGTTCAATTTGTGCATTCACAGGGAGGGAGGGACTGAGGAATAACGGGGTGAGAATCTGCACCCCTGAAATGGCTCCAGAGCGAACATTCCGGGGGAAATCACAAATATTTACAGCTGATTTTAAATTGGAATTGCTGTTTGCTGAGAATTGGTTCAACCTCATGGGAACCCAACGTTTTGGAGAGGTTAAGATAAAAAAAAAATTATTTTACGATGGATTCCCAGCTCTGAGGGTTTTTTCCCCTCCCAAATTCCCTCTTTCCCAGCGTTTTTCCCGTTTTGTTGTAAATTTGGAGTTCTTTCACTCTTGCTGAGCTCCTGACAGCTCCAGTTTTGGGTGTTCTGCTTTTCCTCCCTCTGATTCCTGTAGGGCTTTTCCTACACCAATCCCATGGGCTTGGGAGGAGCTTTTCTGTTGGAAAAATCCTTGTTTTAATCGCTCTCAGTCCCAGGAGGACAATTTTTAGTTGGTAACGAGTTAAAAAACAAAACACATCACAAAAAAAAATGCAGTGTGAAGCTGGAGGTTTGAGCATGAGCAGCAAATCTGAAATGGGGAAGCAGCAGCTGAACCTGGAGAGCTCCTGCTGTCCTTCCCTGCCTCCCTGATTGCAAGGGTTTAGGATTTCAACCTCTTGGATCTGATTAAAGTTTTAAAATGAGTTTCAAAGTGAGTGCCAGCTCCTCTAAATGGGAACCTGACACCGCCTGCGGCGCTTCCCGCCTGCTGTGTCACCTGGAGGGCTTGAAATTCACCTTAAAACCCCCGAAAATTTAACTGAATTTAATTGAACTGAATTTAATTCAACTGAATTTAATTCAACTGAACTGAACTTCCAGTTTTCCCTTTGCTTTGCCCAGCCAGTGATAAACAGTCATTTTTAATTAGCTGCCCTTAACGAGCAGCACCGCGCTTTTCCATTCCCGAATTACCCGGGCAGAGCGCGCGGAGCTGTCGGAATAATTCTGCTTTTCAGCTCAAAAAAGGGATGAGGAGAGGACATGGGGAGCAGCAGCCGTGTGAAAAGTCCTTTTTTGGCTCCTCAGTTACATAAACCTTCCGTTCCCGTTAATTTGTGGTGAATAATCGGATTTATTAACGCTCCCTGACCACTCCGAGGCTCAGCTGGGACTTGGGTGTCGCTTTCCTCAATAAAATCCTGGCTGAATTTGGGGTTTCAATAAAATCCTCACTGAATTTGGGGTTTCAATAAAATCCTCGCTGAATTTGGGGTTTTTTTTCCATCCCTCAAGACAATTCCAGTGGGATTTCCAGGGTTTTTGGGCTGTTTCAGAGCTGGGTGCTCTCCCTGGAGAATTTGAGCTGTTCGGAGGCTGTTGGAGACAGAAAGTTCTGCTGGAAATGTCATTCCATGGTTTTGTCTTTTTTTTCCCTGCCTGATTTCCCAGGGAAGGAGGGAGAAAGGAATTTTGGAAGTTACTTTGGAAGCAAGGATGAAATTTTGGAAGGAAGAAAGGAATTTTGGAAAGAAGGAATTCTGGAAGAAAGGAAAGAATTTGGGAAGGAATTTATGAATTAAGGAAGGAAGAAAGGAGCGAAGGCCGGAAGGAATTTTAGAAGGAAGGTATTTTGAAAGAAAGGAATTTTGGAAGGAAGGAAGGGATTTTGGGAGGAAGGACGGAAGGAATTTTGGAATTTAGGAAGCAATTTAGGAAGGAAGGCATTTTGGAAGGAAGGAACTTTGGAAGGAATTTAGGAAGGAATTTTGGAAAGAAGGAAGAAATTTAGGAAGGAATTTAGGAATTTGGGAAGGAATTTTGGAAGGAATGAGCCTTTGGGCCGTTAACTGTGAATGAAGCTGCCTTTTGTGGGGGTGCAGTTATCAGATGAAAATTCAGCAGAGTTGAGCTTACAAAGGCTTTTGTCTCCCCAGCACTGGAATCCGTGACGCTGGCACTGCCTGGCACGTTTTAAACCATCCCTCCACCTTCCTCCTCAAAAACTGCTCTGATCCACGAAAACAAGTTCCTCATTAACTCTGAGCATCAAATTTATTTATTTTAATTGATTTCTATCCCATTTAAATCAGTTTTTCGAGGATATTTTGTTTATCCTGAGCCGAAACAATTATTTAGTGTTTATACATCCACAAAAGGATGAGGTGCATGTCTGGGAGGAGGGAACTTTGGAAAGAATTTCGGAATTTTGGAAGGAATTTAGGAAGAAAGGAAGGAGTAAAGGGAGGAAGGATGGGTGTGATTTAATAAATTTATTTCAATTAATTAAATTAATTAAATTATTAAATTAATTTATTAAACTTGCCTGAGATACCTCAAAACCGCTTGGCACAGAGCAGACAAAAGTTTTTGTTTCACAGCCACGCTTTGGGTACAATTTACTCCATTCGTCACCTTCTGTAATTATTTTTCTGATGCTCCCATGCAGGGAAAATGTGGGAATTGAATAACAATTCCAATGTGGAGTTCCTTACACTCGTTCATTCATTTTTAAAGAGGGGTTTCTTTCTCCTCCTTGTTTTCACCCTTTATTATTAATAATACATTAATATTTCAGTTAAATTATTAAATAATTAAATAAAATCATCATTGAACTATGAAATAAAAGCTGTGGTTTGTCCCCAAACACCTTGGGGGGGATGAGTTGTGCAGAGTGCTGTCACTGGAAGGACAATTTCTTTTAATTAGACAAAATTAGCTAAAAGTATCAAATAACGAGGTTGGAACTGGAGCTGCTCAGCTGGGCTGAGGATGAGAGGAAGAACAAAGCTTTTCCAGGAGCTGGAATGGGATGAGGAACCTGGAATAAAGGGCTGTAGGGTGAAGGGGTTTGGGATTGGGGTGTGGTGTTGGGGTCATGGCTTTGTGGTGATTGGTGTGAGTTGGGCTCCATGGTCTGAAAGGTTTTTCCCGAATTTCCCTGTTCCCTGATGGATTTGGCCCATCCTGGTGGGTTTTTGGTGTTTTTGGAGAATTCCCTGCTCGTTTTGCTGTTTCTGTCCAGCTCTGGGAGGGTCCCCGGGCGTGGAGGAGGCTCCAACAGCAGGGCGGAGAGATGGTTTGGAACAGAGAGAGAGATCAGGAACAAATTCCTCTCTGGGAGGGTGGGGAGGGGCTGGGATGGAATTCCCAGAGAAGCTGTGGATGCCCCTGGATCCCTGGCAGTGTTTAGGGTTGGACATTGGGGTTTGAGCACCCTGGGGTGGTGGGAGGTGTTCCCTTCACAATCCCACATCCCGCTCTCCCTTTGCTTAGAGCTCCAGGCTGTTCATCCCTCCTCTCCCAGCACTGCCCGACCTCCCCAGCTGCTCCAGCTGCCTGCTCTTCACTCACTCATCAATCACTCCTCTCCTTTTATCAGGGTTTTTTTTCCTCTTCTCCTTTTTACCGAGTGTGAGGCTTCATTTCCCGGCTGTCAGCGCTTATTTGAAGGGCGCCGATGTCACCGCCCTGAAACTCTGCCAGGAGGGGAGAGAATTTTCCTATCACCTCTGATCTCTTCCGAGAAATATCACTTTATTTAGATTTATCTCCACTATTTAAGGTCTCTCCTCTTGGGTTTTCTATTTAGGAGAAATGCAAAAATTCATGTATTATCGAAGTATTTTTTTAAAGGTAACCAATGTCACCGCCCTGAAATGCTGCCAGGAGGGGAGAGAATTTTCTTATCACCTCTGATTTCCTCAGAAAAATCTCTCTCTATTTAGATTTATCTCCACTATCTAACATCTCTCATCTCAAGTTCATTATTACAACAATTCTTGGATTATTGAGGCATTTTTTTGAAGGGTACCAATGTCACCCTCCTGAAATGCTGCCAGGAGGGGTGAAAACGTTCTTATCACCTCTGATTTTTTCAGAAAAATATCACTTTGTTTCGATTTATCTCCACTATCTAACATCTCTCATCTCAAATTCATTATTTAGGAGAAATGCAGCATTTCTTGCATTATTGAGGCATTTTTTTGAAGGGTACCAATGTCACCGCCCCACAAATGCTACCAGGTTGGGTAACAACAGAGTTTGGGTTCTGCTGGAAAGTTGAGCCCTTGAATTCGAAGTTTTTAAGGAGAATTTAAAGGGACCCAATCATGAAACCCCAAAAATCTTATAAAATTCACTTTAATTCTCAAAATGTTTGTTTCTGCAGGAAATCCACAGCGAGAACAGGAGGTTGGGTAAAGGGGTTTGGGCTCTGCTGGGGAGTTGACCTTAAATTCAGAGTTTTTTAGGAGAATTCGAAGGGATGCTTTAGGAAATTATGCCAAAAATCCGGGTTTAGGGGAGGAATGGGAGTGGGAACGTTGTGCAGAGAGACCAAGGGCGAAAGCACAGGAATGAGGAGTAAAAATAGCAGGATAAAGATCATTCTGAGACCAAAAAATAGCCTGTGGCTCCTCGTGGGCATGTGAAACTTGGAGAGTGACCAAAATAACCTTCATGGAAAAGAAATCCAGGAAAAACAATCCAGGAAAAGCAATTCAGGGTGTTTCTCCACAAAGGAGGAAGCATCTCCTTGTGAAGCAGCTTTTTACCCATCAAATAATAAAAAAAAAACCCCTCATTTCTATTTCAGTTTGATGGCTGGGATTAAATATCTCATTTTTCAGGTAGTTTAATCTCTATAAATAGAATGTCTCCTAATTGTATCTCATGAAAACTTTCATTACAGATTTTTTTTTTATTTGGATTTGTTCACCTCACGATTTCCACCTCATCTCTAGGCAGCAGAGTTTATTGCAAACATTTAGAAAACCAGATTAGAATCTTATTTGAAGTGTCAGGAAGCATCAGGCAGTTCATCGTGATTTCCTGCAGTTGCTCTCTCTCACAGATTTGATTTCCCACTTTAAAATCCACTTTATAAAGTATTTCTATTTATAAAATCCACGTGTGGGGGCAGAGGGAGTTTATGGGCTCAGCAACGGAGATGAGGAGTTCAGAAATAGCCCTGATTTGATTTTTCTGGCCTCTCTGCTCGTGTGTTTTGTTCTGGGTGGGAGATGAAATATTTCCTAAAAGCGGCATTTTTGCCATGCAAGCATTTGGTTCCACTCATCCCATCGTGGATTTCCCTCCTGGGATATTTTAGGGTCAGTGCAGGGGTTTCAGCAGCTCCTTAAGGTGAGGCTCACTCCCAGGGTTTATTTTGTAGGGGATTTTCTCCTCCCTGGGATGGGATGGGATGGGATGGGATGGGATGGGATGGGATGGGATGGGATGGGATGGGACGGGATGGGATCCATGGGATAAAAACGGCCAAGATTGACCCCAAAGCCAAGCAGGGTATAATAATCCGGGTTTGGAGCTGCTGAGCTGGTGCCACTCAGGGCTTTTCCTGGAGCTCTGAGCTGGGATTGCTTCGTGAGTGCAGCCCAGAGCTCCTGTCTGCTCTCATCCCAACCCTGGGGCTCTTCTCCAAAACCCAGCAGTGCTGGGCTCAGAGCAGGGAATCCATTCCTGTCAGGGGCTGTGATTCACTGGCAGGAACATCCTGGGAGCTGCTGCTGGTGCTGGGGCAGCACCTTCACATTCATCTTCACCTTCATCTTCTGAGCCGTTCCTCCACCTTCAGCTTCACCTTCATCTTCAGCTTCACCTTCATCTTCAGCTTCACCTTCAGCTTCACCTTCACCTTCACCTTCTCATCCATTCCTTCACCTTCCCCTTCATCTTCACCTTCAGCTTCACCTTCACCTTCTGAGCCGTTCTTCAACCTTCACCTTCATCTTCTGAGCCATTCCTTCACCTTCCTCTTCACCTTCACCTTCTCATTCATTCCTTTACTTTCACCTTGACCTTCACCTTCACATTCACTTTCTCAGCCATTCCTTCACTTTCAACTTCTCATCCATTCCTTCAGCTTCAGCATCCCCTTCACCTCAGAACTTCTCCCTGTGAAAGTGGAGTGGATTTTCACAGAGCTGGAGGTCCATCCATGGATTTGGTTGTCCAGAAGGCGCTGCCGTGGTGAGGCTCTGCAGGGAGGGGTTTGTGATGAGCACCTCGAGCAGCTCTCCCTTCTTTCAGCTCTGATCAAAGCTCTCCTTGAGGGCAGCTCCCCAAATTCCCTCGGAGCAGCTCCGGGGTGCTCAGCCTGCCCTTTTAACCCTTTTCCTCCCTGCACACACATTTCCTCCCTGGGAAATGCCACCATGTGGCTGCTCCGCCGTTCTGGCTCCAAAATCCATTTCTCCCTCTCAAGTTTTTCTCCCCCAGCATTTCCTGCCGATATTTTATTTGTCTCTGTTCAGACGAGTTTCTGTCACACCCACAACATTCCCAAATCCTGTTTTTACCCTTTTTTTCCCCTCAGTGTTGGCAGCATTCCCTGAACTTTACAATTCTCTCAGATGTTGTTTTCTCCTTCCCTGTTTGTGTCGGCCGTCAGGAACCAAACCCCGCTTTTTTTTGGGGGTGGGAAGCTGTGATTCCGCAATTTCATGCCCGAAATTATTTTCTCACATTTTTATCTCAATCTGCCGAGACGTTTCAAGCTGTTGGATTTTTCCATCCTGCTCTTCTCCTTCGCTTTCACCACGCTCCATCCCTTTTGTGTTCACTGCTCAAAAACTGGGGGGAAAAAAAGGAAAAATCCTCTCTCCTTCCCTCTCCCAGTGCCCCACAAAGCAGAAACTCCAGGCTTTGCATCCACTGGTTTCCTCCTGGGATTGCTGGAGTTGTTCATGACCAAAAATAGGAGAAAGTTCCAAAAAAAAATAATGGAAATATTGAAGGAAAGTTTTTGTTTTCCTTCTTTTCAGTTCCACCATTTGGCATTTTATTAAAAACTCCAAATCCGGCGATATTTAATCAATAAATCATGATTTGGGAGCTGGACTTTTCTGCACTGTGATCTGGAAATGGCCAAATCCTTCCAGGCATTTTAAATCCTTTTTTATTCACGTGCCTTCATTTCATATTCAGCTCATCTCTGTTAATAATTCCAGCCAATTAGCATGAAAACCAGGTGAAATCTTGACATCCCTGGTTTTTTTTTTGCGCATCTCTGATTTTATTTTTTTTTCCACCACACATATTTTGCTCTGTGCCATCAACTAAATCGTGCCCTTTGCTAAATTCAAATATTTGCCTGGTGTGCCTGATATTAATGTTATTTTCCTGTGGCTTTGGGGTTGTTTATCACAATTATTGCTGCTCCTCCTCGTGCGTTTTCCAGGATTTATGGAATCCATCACCTCTACAAGCTCCCTGTTTGTCAGAACCGACAGCAATTTAAAGAAAAACCTGTTCCGTGCCTCGTTTCGCTTTAATTTCCCCATTAATCTTATTATTTTTCTCCTAAAAAAGAGGTCTGGGTAATAATTGTCTTTCTAATTAAGATTCAGAGTTTGTGAATGCAATTTAAGTGTTGATGCTTTTCCTTTTACTCCAGGAATAATTCCTTTGCTATTTAATATATCTTTCATTATTTTGTATATATTTTATTCCACTCTGCCACTTTGTGTTTTAAAATGTAGAAAAACCACCTTAGACTTGATTCCACTCAGCCACTTCACATTTTAAAATTTAGAATGCATTATATTTAATTATTTTTTATATTTTTATATATTTACTGCTTTATTTTGTCTATATTTATATATTGTGTATTATTTTATAATTTTATTGCATTTTATTATAATATATTATTATATATTTATTTATTTTTATATATTTTTCTATTTTATACTTTTGTGTATTTATATTTTATGATATATTTATTTAATATATATAATGTATTATATTTTATTCCTCTATATTTCTATATTTCTGTATATTTTCTATATATTTTATCAGTCATTTTGTGCATTTAAATTCAGAATAGAGACCTGAGATTTGATGGTTTTATTTCCAAAATACCCCCGTGAGTGACACTTGTGGAACAGCAGGAACTCCATGATGGAGGCTGGGCTGTGCCTCATCTCAGGGAGGGCTTTTTCCATGATCTCCCCACCCCCAATTAACACAAATTATTAATTACCCTCCCCCAGTCCGCAGCAGAGTACGTGAAGTCGCGGCTGCCCGAGGTGCTGAAGCAGCACCTGCAGGACTACGAGAAGGACAAGGAGAACAGCGTTCTGTCCTACCAGAGCATCCTGGAGCAGCAGATCCTGTCCATCGACCGCGAGATGCTGGAGAAGCTCACCGTGTCCTACGATGAGGCAGGTACGGCGGGGACTTTTCATCCTTCACATCTGTCACAAACGGCTCCTTTGCAATCTTTCTTGTTGCAGGTTGAACTTTTGTCCTCGTTTTTGGGAGGTGTTTTCGCCCGCTGAAGTCGGGCTGTGGTGGGAAATGTTCCCTGTGAGTGATGGGGTGCCAGGGAGCTCAGGGGATGGTTTTATTTCTGCCAGCCCTCGGTGCTCCGGGCCCTGACGTTGATTGATCTCTGTGTCTCTGCATCGTCCCTGGTCCCACCTGCTTTTTGTCCTTTTCTCCTTCACCAATAATTGCTTTTGGGGCTTTTTTGGCCTGGGCAGGAACAGAACCTAATTTTAAACGTACCCTGATGGGCAGCCAAAGCCAGGCCATTCTGGGGGCATTTTAACACTGCAGCTCCAGGGGGTTTCAGGTTGGATATTTGCTTTTCCTTCCATTTTGCTTTCAAGTCCTTAGTCCTTTCACAGAGTTCTCCTGAGGTAATTTCCAGTTAGATAAGAATAAAGACACACTCAGTCAGTGGGGATCAACCATGGGCTGGCTCCACCATCCTGGAGGGCTTTCCCAGCTCAGTGATCCTGGGATTCTGTAGGAGCAAGGACATTTTTCTGCTGATCATGAATATCTTTGTCCACCCCATTAAAATCTTTGTCCACCCTCAACCGGCTTTGAACCGGCTCCCTAAAGCAGAGGCTGGACAGAATTGAAAGAATCCAAAGCAGTTCTGTCATTGCAGGGCCTTCAGGGCCATCCAGGGCAGTCCCACACCCACAATGGACAATGGTTCACGGCTTTTTCACCCTTTCTCACTTTTGTCCATTTGCACATCGGGATTTGCTGAATCCTCCAATTGCAGCTCAGCCAATGCAGTCATTGACTCCAAGTTGGCTCCCCCAATTCTCTGTTGTTTCCATCTCTTGGGGCCTGGCCCAGGGAGGTGTCCTTGAGTTTGGGGCTGCAGAGGAATTGTTTTGAGTAAAAATGGGAGAGCAGGAGCTCAGCACTGTCTGTGGAGTCTGGAGTTAAACACTGAAGAATCACAGGGGTACAGAGACATGGAAATAGAAAAGCTGAAATCCTAAGGCATCAACCCCATTAACTTTTGTCCACCCCATTAATTCTGGGCAGGCACGACGTGTCTGATCGCGCTGCTCTCCGACAAGGAGCTCACCGTGGCCAACGTGGGCGACTCGCGGGGCGTTCTGTGCGACAAGGACGGCAACGCCATCCCCCTGTCCCACGACCACAAGCCCTACCAGCTGAAGGAGAGGAAGAGGATCAAGAGGGCTGGTGAGTGCTTTTAGGGTTCCTCCATCTTTTCCCAGCCCGAGTGTGTCTGACCATGGCAGGGGAAAGGTTTGGAGCTGATGTTCTGTTCGTGGCCATCGATGGTCGTTGGTGGTCACTGATGGCCATTGATGTCCTCACCTTTTGTGCCACTCACAGTGTGTTGAGATGTGAAGCTCCTCATTCTCACCTGTGTTAACCCCACATTGAGCATTGCCCCTGCTGATGTAGGACCTCTCTCACCCCTCCAACACAGGACATGGGAATCACAAGTTTTTCCATGAATGTGGAGGCCCTGGGAAGGAATTTCAGCACCCTTCCTCTAGGACAGAGGCAAACAAAATCACTGACAAAATTTATATAATTTTATTTTATTCCGGTCAGTTTTCCAGCAGCAGGAGCTGCTCTAAGCGTTTCCATCTCTCCCCAGGTGGCTTCATCAGCTTCAACGGCTCGTGGCGCGTTCAGGGCATCCTGGCCATGTCGCGCTCGCTGGGCGATTACCCCCTGAAGAACCTGAACGTGGTCATCCCCGACCCCGACATCCTGAGCTTCGACCTGGACAAGCTGCAGCCCGAGTTCATGATCCTGGCCTCGGACGGGCTGTGGGACGCCTTCAGCAACGAGGAGGCCGTGCGCTTCATCAAGGAGCGCCTGGACGAGCCGCACTTCGGCGCCAAGAGCATCGTGCTGCAGTCCTTCTACCGGGGCTGCCCCGACAACATCACCGTCATGGTGGTGAAGTTCAGGAACAGCAGCAAGGCGGAGGAGCAGCAGTGAGCGCTCCCGGAGCGTTGGGGGCTCGGCCGCAGCGGGAAGCGTCCCCGGGCTCTGAGGGATGGGAGGAGCTGCTCCTGCACTGGGCTCGACCAAAGGAGCAATACAACATCGGCGCTGAGCGGCCTCAGAGCCCCCCGGCCCGCCCCGCGTCCCCCGATCCGTAGGAACCTCTGGAAGCTCCCATTCCCCACTTTGGTGTCGGAATCCTGGGCAGACTCTGGGTCGGGGCGCTGCCCTCCCTCCCTCCCTCCCGTGTGCCGGCGCAGGGCGCTGCTGCTGCTGCTGCTGCTGCTGCTGCTGCTTTTCCCTGGCGGGCGGCGCCGCTCAGGAGCTGCTCCCATGTCCCTCATCTTCCTCATCCCTTCAGCTGCAGCGAGGAGGGTGCAGAGGAGAGCGGGGTGTCGTGTGAAGGAGGAAGAGGAGCCAACTCTCAGCCTGCTGCCACTGCTGGCTCTCGCTTCGTCCGGCCTGCCCCCGAAATAAACCCCTGCCAAGCATGTGAGTAGGTAGAGCTCCTGAATTCCCACCTTTATTCAGGCTGTGCATTACTCTAGAACCGTTCTTCTAGGCCATATTGTATCCAAACCAGCTAATGGTGAACTTCAGCAAAACCCCGGGAGCTCTGACACCTCCTGGGTGGGAGCAGAGCAGAATGTCTGTCGCTCGCCGAGAATCACCCTGACCTTATTTTTACGGCATGGACTTGGGAAGTGATGCAAGAGAAGATGAATTTCCTTAGTGACTGTTGGAGAACTCACCCGAGCAGGGCTCTCAAGAAACCTCAGAGCTCCCCTGGTGGAAGTCGAGCCTATTAAAGACTTCCTTGTGCCACTGCAGACGGATTTGTGGTGTTAATCCCGGGGCAGAGCCGGGTTTTGGGATGACATGGAGATGCCAGGAGGCATTGTTGCACTGTAGAGATGAGAGGTTGTGTTCAATCGAGATTTTAAAAGTCTGTTTAGCTCTAACTCCATTTGTCAGTATTTAATTGTCCTTTGGAACCTGTGAGTGCTGTAGGTTGGAGCGAGGGCAGTCGGAGTTTGCTGCACATCTCGAGCCAGCTGTGTCACGAGGGGCAGAGGGACAGAGCAGGCAGGATTTGGGGTGGCTCCTTCATCCTGATCCTGCCTCACCAAAATCCTCGGGATCTCCCCGAGAGTGTGATCCTGGACAATCTGCTGGAGCCTTTGGGGTGGTGGTGTGGGTCTGAGGAGGGTCAGGGATGGGATGGGATGGGTGAGCTGACACTGCCTGTTCCTTACACCAATACAATATTCCTCCTTTAGCAGCTGCCTGGCACCCACCACCCACCCACCTGCAGGGTCTGGGGTGAGGCTGAGCTGTGCTGGGCGTGCTGAGGAGCTTGGGATCTCTCAAGGCAGAAATCAGGAGTTTGGGGTGAGGCTGAGCTGTGCTGGGGGTGCTGAGGGGATTGGGGTCTCTCAAGGCAGAAATCAAAGAGCACAAATTCCTCCTCCAGAAGGAATTCCCATCTTTGTCCTTTCAGTTTTGTCCCTAGGTCATGTCTCCTCCAGCAAACATCCCTCCTTTCATTTTGGGGGATAATCCCAGCCCTAAATCGGCTCTGCTGGCATTCCCAGTGCTGTGGAAAACGTGTCTGGATCCAGTGGCAGCCTCTGCTCATCCCAGACTCCGGGGAGAGCTGCTGTGTTCTGCACCCTCAGACCCAGCCTGCACAGCTCCTGTCACACAGGATGGGGGTTCCTGGCAATTTTCATCCCCTGCTCTGCACATTCCGTGACTCTGAACTGCATTCTGGCAGTTAAATGGAGCAGCTAGCAGGAAATGTTAATAATTACGGAGTTATTTCAGTAAGAAAAGGGATCTGATGTTAATAATTGCAGAGTTATTTCAGGGATATGGGATCTGAGGTCAGAGCACTGGGAAATGCAGCCCGTGGGTGATAATTCCATGGGAATGCAGGATCCTGGAGTGGGAATGGCACGGCCGTGGTGGAGCTGAGCTCCGGGCAGAGCTCACAGGGAGTGGGGTTTGCCTTCCCCATCTCCTTCACGGGAGATATTCCCATTGTGCCTCTCAGGACACAGCCTGGATCCAGCTGGGAAAAGGGGAATTTCTTCAGCCTGTCCCTTGGAGCTGGGGACAGCCGGGATGGTGGCACCGGGGCTCCTTCTAGTGGCCCTGAAATCCAGCAGCATTCCCTGGAATCCCACAGCATTCCCTGGAATCCCACAGCATTCCCTCAAATCCCACAGCATTCCCTCAAATCCCACAGCATTCCCTGAAATTCTAAACCCCTGGGATAAATGAATTCAAATCCCAGCGCCCAACCCGCTGTGTTACTGCAGGAAATATTCCAAATATTCTGGGAATACTGACCACGGGGAATGCTGCCCCTACATCTGCTTCAGGGTTTGTTGGGAATTTGATTGTTCCAGAATGCACTCAAAGCATTGCAGCATTTTATCTCCTCTGAAATAACATCCAGACTGGGAATTTCCCATTTCACTTAACTTTTGCTCCCCACCCAGCAGCAATTTCCAAACATCTTTGCCCAATTTATTATTATTATTATTATTATTAGGCTTTTCAAGTAAAAAAAAAACAGTTTTCCTATGAAAATCACAAATATTTGGAATTCTGATTTAACACTGGATTTGCTGCACAATTAAAAAAAAACCCTTAGGATTTGGAAAAGTTTTAGCCTGTGTTTTAGGGTTCATTTTCAGTACAATATTCCAGGCAGGTGCAGTAAAATTTGGGCCCCCCCTACTTCAATGCCCAGATTATTTCATGGTTTGAAGTTTTTCACCTTTTTCCTGGCTGCTCACACTAAAAACTTCCCCAAGAACGGCTTTAGGCAGAAACAGGAACTTGGTTAGGAATTTTACAGCCTTTTAAGCAATAATAGGTCAGACTCCAAACCAAACCAGATTTGGAAATGAGGGGGTTTTAGGAAAACCAGGATGGACGTTTTTGCAGCGTTGCAAAATTAATTTCAGGTGGCACAAAGAGATCACTGTGTGTAAAAACCTCAGCCTTGTAACCTGGCAGCAGTGTCAGCACTCGGGGCACAAAAACCCCCAATTCCTGCAGGTGACAGGAGAATTTCCATCCATCCTCAATTCCAGTGACTCTCATTCCTCCCTCACCACGAGCACTTTGCTTTATCCATTTCCTGAAGGCTGCAGAGCCATCATTACATTTTTGGGGGAAAAAGCAATACAAACCGGAGTCTCGGTGTTCTTGGGGCAAATAATTTATTTCTGAGCATTTACCATGGCAGGCTTGGAGAAGAACGGAGGGGTTTGGGGTTGCAGATGTGTGAGAAATGGTGGAATGAGGCAATTCTCTCCCAGGGCTCTCAGGATCTGCTCAGAGAACAATCCAATCCCGTGGCACAGCTGGAATTTCACCCAGATCTGGCAATGCAAGAGCATCACGCCCTCAGTTATGCAATACTGTATTTTTCCAACAAAAAAAAAAAAGCCTTTATTTTTTAAAAAACTCCCACCTTCTTAACATCCACCCTTAGGACATTGACATCTTGTCTAGAGAGTGTTGTCCCTAAAAAAAGTGTTTATCCCTAAAAAAACCCCATCCTATCCTCAAACTGCAGCAAAACCCAGCCCTGCCCGCAAGCCCAGAGTGCTGAGGGCACTGGGGGAACCTCAGCAGCCCTGGAGCTTTGGGCACCCCCTGGGATGGGAACCGGGAATTCCTGGGATGGGAACCGGGAATTCCTGGGAACACTCCGGGAATCCCTGGGATGGGAACTGGGAATCCCTGGGATGGGAAGCAGAAATCCCTGGGAACACCCCAGGAATCCCTGGAATGGAAACTGGGAATCCGTGTGAACACCCTGGGAATGCCCTGGGAATCCCTGGGATGGAAACCGGGAATCCCTGGGAACACTCCGGGAATCACTGGGATTGAAACCAGGAATCCCTTGGAATGCCCGGGAATCCCTGGGATGGAAACCAGGAATCCCTGGGATGGGAATCCGGAATCCCTGGGAACACTCCCGGAATCACTGGGAAACTGGAACGGAACTCTGGAAATGCCCCGGGAATCCCTGGGATGGGAATCCGGAATCCCTGGGAACACTCCCGGAATCACTGGGAACACCCTGGGAACTGGGAAACTCTGGAAATGCCCCAGGAATCCCTGGGAACACCCTGGGAATCCTTGGGATGGGAACCAGGAATCCCTGGGAACTGGGAATCCCTGGGAACACCCCAGAAATCACTGGGATGGGAACCAGGAATCCCTGGGAACTGGGAATCCCTGGGAACACCCCAGAAATCCCTGGGAATTCCCCAGAAGGAACGCTGGGATGTGTCCGCAGCCTCTCCCCCGTGTAGTGGATGTGTCCGGGTTAATTCTGTTCATGCAATTGCAGATTCTGTATCGTTGTCCATTAGAGGTGTAAACTCCTGAAAACCGGGCCTTGCTGATGTGAATAAAGTGATGACAAAGAGGTCTTTACACACGGGGAGGAGCTGCTCTTCTTTCAAACGGTAACGGGGGGATTTCTTCCTTTGTGAATTTGAAAATCAGAACAAAAATTATTTAGAAACGGATTTAAATCATAATAGAAATGATTCTGGGTTCATCTTTCCTGCAGGGTTCCAAAACTCCTGGGATGCATCACAATGTTTGGGATTTTAATATCTTCTCCTTACAGCTTTGGCAGGGGTGGTTCCACACATCTGAAACCATCCCAGGCAGCAGAGCTGTTTGGTGAGAAATGCCAAATGGCATTTGACAAATATTAATTTGATTTGATTGGATCATAGTGCAATATTTTATTTGCAAGATATTCAGACCTAATTAAAAATTTTTTTGATTTATTAAGATCCCTTGGAAAACATCAGCCTCCTTTAATTGGAATGTGATAAACCAAGAACCCTGCCCTGGTCTGGGAAGTCCAGCAGACACCAAAGCCAATTTAATGTGGACACAGACACACAGTGCACCACATTGGCAGAATCCCATGGGATCCCCAGGCTGGGAACACCCCTGGAAGTGCTGTGGAGGTGACACATTCAAATATCAAGAGGGGACACTCTCAGGAGGGTTACACAGAAAAAAAAAAAGCTTGGGTTGGATTAAATTTCCTGCTGGGCAGAGAACAAATATTGGAGATGGCAATCAAACAAGAAAACCAGTCCAGGCAGGGGTTGGGGAGGCACCATCCAAAGTGGTACCTTGGCACAGACATCACTCCTCAGTGGCATTCTGTGCTTCCCGAGGGTGCAGGGGGAAATCCCAGCGTTGCTCCGAGCACACAGGGACAGCACAACCCATTTTTACCCCAAATTTGAGATTCTAAACGAACCCAGAATCAAGGGCAAGTCTGGGAGGTGTTGGATGACAAATGGTGCCAGAACTGGATCATTTCACTGGATGTAAGGCCGTGAACTACAATCAAATGTCTGAACCTACAGATATCAAAGTTGATTCTATAGAGAAAGAATTGCTCTGCATCCTCTGGAACAGTAATGTTGACTTTGAGTATATTTAAGCAAATTCCCACATAAACATCCTCGAATTTCACGGGTCTGACATGGCCCATCAGCTCATAAACCCTCCGAGCCAGTTTTCCATCCAAAATGTATCCCATCCCACCGCAGTAGGGTGGAAACAGCCTGAAGGGATACTCCTCGTAAGAAATGTATCTTTTTCTGACAAAGCCCCTGTAGGCAAAGTTATTGATGTGGGGATACCCCGTGAAAACATTTTCCGAGGAATTGAGCCGCAGCAGGAATTTCACCAGGTTGGGAGTGTTGATGAAGCTGTCCACATCGGTCTTCATGAAGAACCTGGCACTGGAGCAGAACTCGGAGAGCCACTGGAAGGCCATGATGGTCTTCAGGGTGAGGTTGTCGTAGGTGTCCAGGAAATCCTGGCGGACGATGTCCCCGTAGAGAACGCTCTCGTCCTCCACCGACAGCGCCGCCGCCTCCTCCGGCCGCGCGTCGCGCCCCAGCAGGAACAGCGTCAGCACCCGCTGGCCCTGCCAGGAACGCCGCGAGCCCCAGGTGGCCCTGATGGCCTGCCTGGCCTGCACGTCCCCGGGGCTGGAGGCCACCAGGATCACCAGGAAGGGCCGGACGTCGGCGCAGCCGTGGCGCTCGCGCAGCGTGAAGGGCCGGCGCCGCTCGTACACCGGCTCGTACTCGTAGAAATACATGACATTGATGCGGTCCAGGGCGGGGCGAGAGGACACCGTGATGTACCACAGGCTCAGCAGGGAAAAGCCCAGCAGGAACACAAAAACCCAGTGCAGGGGTCTCATGAGCAAGGCACCGGCTGGAGCCGCTGTCATGGTGGGGAGCCCTCAGTGCCGCTCAGAATCCGCTCCACAGCTCCTGAAACATCTTCCTGGCTGGAAAAGAAAGGGAAGAGTGGCATTCAGGGTGCTGTGATTCAAATGGTACCTTCTCCTTGTGCTGCCAGCTGGAATTGGGCTGTAATCCAGCAAATCCAAGCGTTCCTGTCCAGCTGTGACACCCCTCATCCCACGGACGGCAGAGAACACGGAGCCGCTGCTCAGCAGGGTTTGCACTGAAACCTTGTGGCTTTCACCTTGGAAATTCCCTCTGATCTCCACTCAGGCTCCCACTCTGAGGTTTGTGACCCCAGGGATCTCAGCACAACCTCTCTGATTCCACTCCACCTCGAGGAGAGAGCACCGTGCACAAAATCCAACAAAGGGCTCAGCAAATGGATGCTCAGAGACCTCCGAGTTTTGTTGTGAAGTCCGACTGATCTGTATGAGCCGGAGCAAATGGGTCAAGAAAGCAGAAGCACAAGCAAATATTTCATCCTCACAAACAAATATTTCATCCTCATAAGCAAATATTTCATCCTCATAAGCAAATAGTTCATCCTCATTCAAGGCTTGAGCAGCTGCTCATAATGAAAAGGAGGGAAAGTAAAAATCAACTTCCTTAAACCAAGCAATTTAATAAAGCCAATTTTGACCAAAATCATTGGGATTTTTACCATCAGCCAGGTCATTTTTGGATTTGAGGCACACGCCTCAACCTGGTACTGCCAAACCCCTGTGTAATCCAGGCTGAAGCTGTTGCTTCATTGTCAGGATGAGATTCCAGTGGATAAATCTTCACAAAATTGAATTTAAAACCAGACTCCCACTCCTGTAGCCTCCAGTGTTTGCCTTTCCTGTGTTTCCCTCAAACTCCACATGCTCTATCATCCTTTAGACATCTTTAAGCCAAAATAATTCCAGTGCCTTGCTGTGGGGACTCCAAAAGGTTCCTGATGTTTGCAGGGATAATATTTATCCTGCATGAGTACACACGAAGACAGAGTCAGGATGATGGAAGGATCGATTTCACAGCACAGTTAATGACTCCTTATCTTCAAAAATACCACCACTGGGCCCATAAATGTTTGATATTTGACAAATAAATCCAATCCCCAGCACAGCACTCTGGAATCCAAGGGAATTGGATTTGCCAGAGCCCACCTGCCTCGTGTTTCTGTGCAGGATCTGAGTTTAAACTAATCATCCTTTAAAGGGAGCATTTGGAGAACATTTCAACAGTGGATTAAAGCAATTTTATATCAAGCATTTAAATAGAAGAGTTTTGGACTGATTCCTCTCAAAATCAGTAATTAACTAACAGGAATCTTCTCTTTTTATGCCCCAACCTGACTTGCAGTGGCCAGTAGGAAAATACACACTGGAAGAAAAAACCCAAGTTATGTATCAGTGCTTATTATTCGGTTTTATATCAGTAACATTTACTTTGATGATCAATTTGAAAGCATGTCAGAGTTTGATCAGCTCTTGGTTGCCTAATGGAAAAATATTGTAAATGTTTTGATTATTTACAGGCAGAAAAGCCTGATTGCATGACATTCTGGGTGATAAAATAATGAGAAATCTGGGAAAATAAACATCAATTTGGGTCCCCCACTAAACAAAACACAACCTTAAGGGTGTTGGATTCTCATGGGAACGCTGCACCCTGCTGTGGGATATCCAATGCCCCAAATGCGGCTGCTCCCTGCCCTGCCCTCCCTGCCCACCGTGACACGGCGATTTCTGATTTCTGTGGCTCTGAGCATCTCAGCTCCGGTGATTTCTGTGGCTCTGAGCATTCCCAGCTCCGGTGATTTCTGATTTCTGTGGCTCTGAGCATCTCTGCTCCTGTGATTTCTGTGGCTCTGAGCATTCCCAGCTCCAGTGATTTCTGATTTCTGTGGCTCTGAGCATCTCAGCTCCGGTGATTTCTGTGGCTCTGAGCATTCCCAGCTCCGGGGGCTCATCCTGCGGGATTAACCGCTCCAAACACGGTAGGAAAACAGCAAATCCCGGGAAACCCCAACCACACGGGGAAAGAAATCGCCACCTTCTCCTCTTCTGGCTTTAACCGAAGTGAGGAGGTTGGAGCAGTGAGCTCTGAGCACTTTGCTCAGTCACGGTGCAGCCGCAGCCCTCCCAGCTCCCCACGCCGGCTGTTTTCACCACTTCCAGACTTTTTGCTGGCAGTTTTCCCCTTCCAGTTGTGCTCAGCAGCTGCAGCAGGAACTGCTCCTCCCAGGGGATTATTTTAATTTCCCTCCAAGGTGGCCCAGCAGGACAGACCGAGATGGTGCCAACAGATCAAACTGGTGAACTTTGAAACAAACGCGAGGCTGAGAGTGCTCCACAGGGATTTCAGATCCCACACTCTGCTGCAGGTAGGGAATTGTGGAGTGTGGACATGCTTGGCAGGAAAAAGGCAGCAAATCCTCATATTCATTAAAGATTACTAATTATCATAAGCAATAGCCCAGTATAAAGGTTTTATAATACCATAATGAAAGATGTATCATAAAATAAATCGTTTTTAAAGCTGCCAGCAGAAATAATTTGGGAATCTATCCCTGTCCCTGTTCAAGGCGAGGTGGGACGGGCCCTGGGGAAGGTGCACATGGCAGGGGGTGGGGACGAGGTGATCCTTAAGGTCCTTCCACGCCAACCCAGCCACCGATTGTGCCTTTCTAAACGTAAACCAAATCGAAACTGGAGGCAATTTCGCAAGGTCCCGGTCTAAAATACTCTAACATAACAAAACTTAGAGATTTTTGTTTAAAGGACCTTCAACAGCGACACGCTCCCCTCCGCCAAAGCCATCCCCGCTCTCCGTTCCACGCACCTTTTGCCAGCGCGGGGATTAACCGGGAGATCCGGGATGGCTGCGAGGGGCTGTGCCGCCCTCTGCCGAATCCACGCACCCATTTCAAGGCATTTCTCTGCTTTCCCTTCAAATCCAGCACCGGAGCGGCGCTCGGGGCTCGCTCACGCCGCGGTTCGCTCGGCTGCCCCCGCAGCCACCTCATCCCACCGGGGGCCGCGGTGCTCTCTTTTCCCATCCCTTTCCCATCCCGTCCCTTTCCCATGCCATCCCATCCCGTGCCCTTTACCGTGTCCCCGCCCGGCGCTCCGGCAGCAGCGGGAAGCGGCCGCCTCCTCTTCCGCCTCCCCGAGGAGCGGCCCCCGCTCCTCCGCCTCCCCCGGGAGTTGCCTCCGGCAGCGCTCGGAGCGAAGCAGAGCCGGCAGCAGAGAGTGGAGATCCCTTCCCCTTCGTGCCCGGGCCGCTGGCAGCGCTCCCGGCGAGGATTCATTCCCTAATTAGTGCATCCATCACACCTTCGCTGGGATGTGCTGCCCGAGTTTCCCAATTTGGGAATGTCACGGTTTCTGTGAAGCTGCCGGTTTTACCAAGGGTTACTGTGCAGGGCTGGAGCTCGGGTTAGCTGGGGCTAAATCAGATAAAACGCGGGTTTATTACTCGGCGGTTTGCAGGTGAATTTAAACGCAAATTCAAGGCAGAGGAGAGAGCCCCGGGCTGGCAGAGCAAACCCAACTTTGGGTGAAGCAGAGGTGAAGGTTCTGTCCTTTCCAGGGCTCGAGTGCAGCTCAGGGGTAGAACAGACAGCAGAGGCTTGTGGTGCTCTGTCCTCTGATCCCATCCAGCAGCTCTGGACCACAGGATCGCCACCAAAAATCGGGAAGAAAATAAAAACCCTCCAACACTCTATTTGAAGTGACAGAGAATCAGGCATTACTGGATTTACTGGCCAGGATGTGCCAAGGAAAATATTCCAAACACACATCCCTTTACTGCTTTTTTTTTTTTCCTTTACACAGTCAAAACTCACACGGATGTATTGTCTCCAAGTCCCTTGGCCCAGAGTTGAGCAACCCCAATATTCATTTTTCCACTGTTTCCAACAAGATCTCTCTCTGGACTCTGGTGCAGTGAGAAGCCTGCAGAGGCCCCGCTGTCCTGCCTAACCAGCACATGAATGAGAATGAGATCATAAAACTGATCTCGTAAAAACACAGGCTGTGTCTGATCCCTGTTTGAAGTGAAACCACACTTGTGACCATAAACACCCAGTACGGGTGGAGCAAACCCAGAGCAGAGAACTGGAGTGCTCTTCAAACCACAGCTGGGGACAGACCATCCATCACTGCCCTGCTCAGGATATCCAGATTTTATTGGAATCCAGGGAATTCTGATCCATCTGATGCATTAAAACTGGTTTTGCAGAGTTTCCTGCCTCCTCATCTTTCAATCAATCCATGTACTTCATTTAAAATAAATGCAAATGTTTTTCTGTCCCTGGTTTAATACATCCTGACCTGCTGCTGGAAAAAAAAACCCTACAGATAATCCCTATTAGGTGTTATTAACTATGAAAAATGCACAGCAGTGAGTACGTCACTGTCATGTCTTGTTGCCCCCAATTAGTCCCGGTCTAACCCTTTTAACTTCGAGAGAAACCAGATTAGAACTTGTCTGTCAGGGCTGAGGTGGATTTTACGCAACCCAATGTCGTAATTATCAGAATGATTGTCCTATCAGTCAGCAGCTCCTCTGGCCACAAGACCTTCACATCTTTTTGCTGATTCTGGACTTTCTGAAGCAAAGAGGGATGGTTTCCTGGGTGTAAGGGCAAGCAGTGCAGCTCTCAGGATGTGTCAGAGCGGCCCAGTGTGCATCCACTGTCAGAAAAACAGAGAGGCAACAGGGATTCATTAATAGCACACTAAATTTTCTATCTCCTCTTGGTTTATTCTGCTGTTTAGAATGGTGGCGAGAAAATTATCAAGACTCAGTTATTTCCTTGTTGTCCCTTTCCTGAAGGAAATCTTCATTGGGCAGCCACTGAATAGAGTGAAATGAAAGTAACGGGAATTTGAGTTTGATGCGGTGGCGCCTCAGTGATGACCCGGTCACAAGGCCTATATTTAGCCTTGACCTGGCAGGGCGCAGTTAAACTCGGTCCCAAACAACACAAACAAAGTCCCTGAGTTTACAGCCCTGGCAGGAGGAGTCACTGAGGCAGCCTGAGGCAGGAGCAGAGCCCAGCTTTAGTGGAGCTCAGGTCCAGGGTCTGGGCAGGCTCTCGATAGAGGTCCCAGTTTGCAGGGAGATGAGAGGCACTGATAAATCAGCGACCTGGCCATCCTGTGCCTTGATAATGACATCCAACCCTTCCATCTGCCCTCCTCACTGCTCGTGTCCATATTTCATTTCTCCCCAAATGGATGTGAACACTCAGGGGATTCTCCCTGAGGCACAGCAGCCGTTTCCCTGGCGCAGGGAGCAGCGTGGCTGTTTGAACACGCTGCTAACCTTTGTGCCTGTGCCACCGGGTGCTGGTTACTCATCCCAGACCCACCCACAGGCTTGGCACGGAGCTCTGCACCCTCCAAACCCTCCTGCCTTCTTATCCAGCCGATAAAAGCAGCGTGTGTTTGTGCAGAGGTTTGGCTGCTTCCGAGCTCGGAGCTGCCTCTTCTCCTGCGGGAAGGGGAAAGGCAGCGGCTTTCACACCTCGGCTCCACGGCACAGGGTGATATCCCAGCTCCAGGCTGGAGTTGGGAATTCCTGGGGATAAATGGGTCTCCAGCACACCAAAGCCTCTGTGAAGCGAGCCAACATCGTGATGCTGGGGCTGGATTCTGCAGGGAAATCCACGCTGCTCTGCAGGTTCAGGTATAAAGATGCTTTTCTGACAATGCCAACCATCGGATTCAATGTGGATATGATCGAAGCAGGGAAGGATTTCACGCTGACCTTCTGGGATGTTGGAGGGCAGAAGAAAATGAGAGAGCTCTGGAAAAATTTCCTGGAGGACACAGACGGGCTGCTGTACGTGGTGGACAGCTCGGACAAGCGCCGGCTGGAGGAATCACGGAGAGAATTTGAGCTCGTTTTAAAGAACGAATCCCTCAAAAACGTCCCGGTGGTCCTGCTGGCCAACAAACAGGATTTGCCCGGAGCTCTGAATGCTGAGGAGATCACCAGGAAGTTCAAGATGAAGAAGTACTGCAGTGACAGGAACTGGTACGTGCAGCCCTGCTGTGCCATCACGGGACAAGGGCTGGAAGAAGCTTTCCAGAGAGTGTCCACCTTTGCCAAGCAGTTCAGCAGGTCCAAGGAGACCTTCAGCCTGAAGGAATTCAATACCCTCTAAGAATTGCTACCTTCCAATTCTGGTGACTGTGAACAGATTTTGTTGGAAAGACTGGATTCTGGAGAATTTTTACATATCAATATTTATAAAGGACTTGGTAAATATTTATAAAGAACTTGGACAATATGAAATCCTGTTATACCTGCAGATACTTGATGTACCTGATAGGATATCTCATATCTGAAATAAGACTCTGTAGCACTTTATTATTATTTTTTTATTGACTTGGGCTTATTCAGCTGAAATTGAATGATGAGAAAGGGGCAGTTGAGCAGGTGGAAAGAAAATAGGTGAGCAGTGTTCAAGTTATGCTTAAATCAATGCAGATTGAAATCAATTTTGTTAAGGTGTAAACCAGCCAAGCTGCTCGGTCAGCAATGACCCAATAATTGTAATAAATGCTCCATGGATGTGTTTCTCACGTAAAAATGGAGTGGGGTTAGAGCTTCAGCTCTCAGAGAACTTGTTGGAGGTTTCTGCATCCTGGAAACAATTCCTGCAGAGATTGTGACAAGCAGGACATGCTCCTCACCAGTCCCATTGTCCCAGATATCCGTGTGCTGCTTCCCTCATTCCTGCCCTGCTGGATTTCCCTCTGGACAGGAGATGGAGCCCAGTGTGGCATCAGCACAGGGCAGAGCCGAACCCCAGGGTTTTGTGGGCATTTCCAAGCCATGGAAGTTGTGGCTGGGGTCCTCCTGCACCCCCGTTTTTGGTGGCAGGATCACCCCAAGGAAGTCGGGAGGAAGGAGGATGTTTACATTTTGTTCTTACTAATAGACAGGAATGTCAAGTTATAAAAGGGTGAAGCAGCAATAAAATCACCCAGACATACCCGGCTGTCTCATGCGGAGATTATTCAAAGGCCAAAAAAATCATCAGGTGAATTTGCTGAAATAGTAAACAAAGGGAAGTTTCTCAATGGAAGCTGTTATTAATACTGAGACCAATTAATTACCAGGGGCTGCATCCTGAGTCATGCTGAGACTCCACTGCTCAGAGCAGAACAAGTGTCTGGAATTCTCACTGCCTGCTCTGATGATTTAAGCTCAATTGAAAATGTCATCTTCTGTCCCTAAAAAGATCTTCAAAGTCATTAACATCAGGTGTCCAAACCCAATCCTATGTTTAAAATGTGATATTTCATATCAAAACATTTATAAATGTTTGCATGTGTCATATGGAACTCTCTGAATCGAATTGTGGGTCTGTTATAAACCAGGATTTAGTGCTGTGGCCTCAGGACTTCCTCAGGGAGAAACACTCTGGAGAGATTTAATGAGGGTGCAGCAGGGTCTCTAATTAGCCACGAAGCAAGTTCTGAATGGAGAAATAAAGTGGTGAAATAGAGCAGCTCACACAGCTCAGAATGAGAATGAGCTCTCAGGCACACAGGCCCTCCTGCAGGTTATCAAATTAAACTAAATGACACATCAACTTGAAGGAATATTTTACATTAGGCTTCAAAGCAAGGGAATAAACTCAATTCCATTCACTTTACAGAATATCAAGTATTCTAAAATTGAATTTCCTAAGAGCTCTGGTTTCCCAGAGAAGTGAAGGCAGGCCCAAGGAGACCCCAACCTTATGGAATTATTTTAAAGCTTTAAAATAAATATCAGTCAAGCTGGCTGGAGGCACAGGTTCTCAGAGGAATTAGATACCTGAAAGTTGAATTTTAAAAAATTAGTGAGACAGAGAAAAGTGACCACGGGAAAGGCAAGGCTGATAAGGCACAAAGGGCTGAGGCCTAGGGAGATCAAACTGTGGAGCTAAAAATGTGGAGCTACAAACGTGGGGCTAAAAACTTGGAGCTAAAAACGTGGAGCTCAAATCGTGGAGCTCAAATCATGGAATCTCCCTGATACTCAGCAGCTTTTGGGAAGTTGTGTGGGCAGGAAGGTGCAGAGGAAGTGGAGCTGTGGCTCAGCTCTCCCCCAAGCTCACCCCAGGGTGCTGCACGGTCCTGCTGGAAGCCTGGGAATTGTTGGATATCTGATCCCATCACGTGTTCCTGATAAAATCGATAGCCAGGGAGTTCCAGAGGTGTTTTCCAGCTCCAGCCTCCTGTGAAGAGATGGAGCTTTTGGCTGCTTGGCTGAACACTGAGAGCAGAATTGTCTTGGGGTTTCAGGAATCCTGCCAGTCTAAAATCCAACCCACAGCACTGTGATAATTTATTCCTAGGTAAGTTTGGGTTCTTTTATTATTTAGAATTTCTATAGATTACTCACTAAAAAAAAAATAAGAATTTTTGAAGGGTTGGGGATGCTTTGAGATGGTGAGAAATTGGAATATGAAGATCCCTGAGGCAGTGGAGCTGAAGCCCGAGAGCTCAAAGGTTTTTATGGGCTGAAAGGTCTTGAAGAGTTGGGGTCAGCCGTTTATTTTGCTTCAGGTTTGGGAAGTTTTTTCCTCAGCTTAGCCTGGTGGTTTGTATTTTTTACTGCTGTATTCTGGCCATCTCCTGCAGGGGGTTTGCAGTTAAAGGGCTCAAATCCTCTGGTCTCTGCCCACATCCCTTGCAGAGTTCCTTTGTGCTGGCAGAGGAGCCATCCATGACAAAAAGAGTGGAACACAAAAAGAGTCCCACGTGACAAAAAGAGTGGAACACACCTGAAATTGGGAATCCCGAGGGAAAGAAGGGTCTGGGAACCCACAGCCTGCAGGACCCTGTGCCCTCTCCAGATGTGTTTGAATGGGGGCCTGGCCTGGTGGCCATTCCTTGATCAGATCCCTGTGGTTTGAACTCATAAAGGGCTCCCTGAGTTTGGAAATAACTCATGGAACTCACTGAACATGGTTCCAGGGGATGAAATTTTAAGGGAAGGTGTGGAGCAGCAGAAGAAGCCATTGCAAATTTGGACAGCAGCACTCGCTCCTGCTTTGCCTGGGAGATCCTTTCCCAATAATTGAGACTCCAAGGGAAGTGCAGTGTCTGAGGAATGCAGGACAAGGCTTTTCCAATATCAGAAATGTCCAAATGTCTCTGTGCCATCTCATTTCAGATAACTGAACCAAAAGAAAGCTCTTCCTGTGCCAAACAAGTTCTGAGTCTCTGCAGAGCAGACACCACCCCTTTGGAGAGCTGTGGGCGCTTCAAACAGTTTTTCTCCCCAGTCAATGGCCCTGCTGAGCTCTGCAGCTGCAATAAAGCTCTTCCACTTTAATGAGCTCCGGTATCCTGTTGGGATTCTGGCCATGCATCTCCTCCAGTGCCACAGCCTGGATTAGCCAGGGCTCTGTAATTTGGGATGTAAACTCGGTAATTTGGGATGTAAACTCGCTGATTTGGGATGTAAACTCAGCGGGTGGAGGTTTGCTGAGCACACACCAGCTGCAGGGACCATTTGCAAATGGAAATTCACGGGCAGCACCAAGGCCAGACCCATCTGGTTCTGAAGACAGGGGGTTTAGCAAACTGAGCGTTATTTGGGTCACAGTTTCTCCAAAACTCTGACCCACAGCTGCTCTGAGCCTCTCCTGCTCACCCTCGAGGTGTTTGTGGTCCTGGAGCAGGAGATGCCTCCCCTCTGTCACCTCGGTGTCCCCTCACCACAGCAGAGCTTCCTCGCTGTCCCTGTCCTGCCCCGATACCCCAATGGCAGTGCCAGCTCCCGTGGCCTTGTGCTCACATCTCCAATGGGATTTTGGGTTTGTTCTCACGCCACTCCTCGTGCTTGGCGTGACCCAAAGACATTTTCAGCCCCAGCTCATTGTTTTCTGGCAGCTCCTTCCTTCAAGCACTCCTTTCCCACCAGCTATGCAAACCTGCTGACAATGCTTTATGGCCCCCATAGCTTTTAATGAGTATTTTTTATTATTTCCTTGTTCTCCCTGTATTTATTCATCTGTTCCCTTTTAAGCTTACAAGGTGCTTTCTTTGGTACAAAGATCACCTTTTTTGTTCTGTGTTTTTGCTTTTTTTTACCTTTTGTTGACTTGTTTTACTTTGTTTTTACCCTTTTGGTTAGCCTGGCCAAGTAGAAGTTTCTAATCCTTATATTACTGCTATAAATAGCCTGATTCTGGTGAAATATCTGCTAAAATCAGTAATTTCGTGAGTTCAATAAACCAGCTGGCTCTGAAACCTGAGCCATGCATATTGTTTGGTTTTAGCAATAACAGCAACAATTTTATCGATCCAGACAAAGGCCATTCTCCTTTGAAATTCTGCTTGGCTGTTAAAAGGTAACTGCGCCTTCATCAGTCGTTTGCAGTTACTTTATCTAAAGCACACACATTAATCAGGAGAATGGGAGTCTCTCAACCTTCCCTGAAGGATTCAGAGAAGTTCTGTTGCTTGAAGGGCCATCCCAAATTCCTGCCAGAAACCCTCAGATCATCTGGATGACAAAGATATTCTGCAAACAGCTTAATTAATATGAGATCAATTAATGTTTGTCTCATGCTCAGAGCCATCAGTTATTCCCGACAAAAGGAAATACCTTTGGGTTGAATTCTCGTGGATTTTCCTCTGCTGAGGAATTACAAAATAAAGTTCAATGTACATAAATGTCTATAGGTTGTCGCAGAATTCTTGTATGCTCATCAGTTATTTACACAGCTTGAATTACTCTGGAAAGGTGAAACAAAATCAAAAAGAGGATGCTACAGAAAAAGAATTTAAGGAGGGGAAGTGGGGGAAAATAAACCACAGCAATAAAATGGAAAAGGGAAAAGAAAACTGAAAAAAAATCTCACAGCAAAGTACTGAGTGCTGGAGATACACAAAGAAATGGAAAGAAAAAAAAAAAAAACCCTCCCAGCCATCAACTTTGCATTCTGGAGCAAAAACTGAAGCTGCTCTTCTTTTAAAGTCAACATTTCATGTGTGCAAACCCTCCCTGTGCTCACAGGGGGAACTTCCCTGTGTTCTCACTGAACCTTACACGCTGAAGGCAACAGTTTCACAGATAAAATAACGTGGGGCCCAAAGATAATGGAACCGTGGAGAAAATATAACGCAAATAACTGTCTCTTTATAGTAACTCTAAATAATATTAATCCTGAGTTTGAACAATTAAAAATATATAGCATCTTACTAGAGTCAGACCTTGTGGAAATTAAAGAAAGTTTCAAATAATACTCCCATTTAACCTGCACAGGAAAATTTTCACATTTCTTAGCTGTCACCTACATTGAGCTTTTCCTTTTTGCAGCTTCAGGTTTTCCACTGAGTCATTTGCATCATTGATAATTTAAAATACCCATTTCTTGCCCACGCTAACGGGTAAATTGGTCCAGGCTTTGCGTGCTCGGGCGCTGCTGAAAAGCTCCTGTCAAGCACTAAGAAAAAGCCAAGGCAAAGAGCAGAAAACTGAGTTAAACTATTGAGAAATGGTTGTAGAAAACGCGGCGTTCCCTCGCTGAGACATCTTGTGGTGTGAGAGGCTTCCTGCAGCCGTCAAAACGAAACTCTCGGGGTGCGAATTCAGAGACAGGAGGAGCTCGAGAACTCTCTGGGAGGCTTAAACCACGCACCGAAAAATTCCGTGCCTCGCTTCTTCAAACAGAAACTGCCTTAGAGCACTTACTTTCAGATACTATTTAATTTCAATTAAATATAAATATATATTTTTGTTCTTTAAGTAAATTCTGCATTTGTTTTCATCATGCACTAAGGTGAAGTTTCACTTCGTGGCACTGAAAACTCCTAACAATGAGTGATGTCCAAACTGCCCAAACAAGCAGATTACTAAACTGGAATTGCCATTGCTGCTACGGTTTTTTTTCCACTTCAAGTTGGGATTTGGAAGATCTAGAAGAGCCCTGGATACCGATTCATAACTCAAATGAGGCTTGAATATAAAGAGGAGTAATGAGCATTAAAAGAAAGGGTTGATCTAGGTGGTCTGACAGAGGCATAGATTCCCGAAGCTGCTGAAATGCTGTGTATTTCAGAAATTCTGTGGCCATTATTCCTCCTCAAATGAAAAGTTGAACAGAAATATATTTATCAGACATCGGGAAATCAAGGCAAGATCAGTCCTGAGCCATGTGAGAATGGGCCTCGTTAGTGCCGCTGCTCAGAGCGCTCATTTTCTCCATTCCAGTGGAACAAAGAGAGATGCAAACTTCGAGTATTTCCATTTCTCTGCTCAATGCCAAGCCCTGAGCTTTTCAGAATTCCTTATTCAGTCATGTAGTCAAGTTTGCTTTCAAAATGAGCCCCAGACACAGCGCTGACAATGGCAATCTGCATCTGGGCATTTACATTTTCGTTGCATCTTGGGTTTGACGCTCTTTTATGAGATAAATCCTGTAAGTGTTAACAGCAGAAATAAGGGTTTAAATCTGAGATTCTCCCAAAAATGGCTCTGCTTTCATGATCCTGTCAGTGTTTCTGCGTTTAACTCGACTCACATCACCTCACACCCTTTAATCATCTGAGCATATTGTACAGATTAATTTTTCAAATGCAGTTCCAATGATCAGTCTTCCATTTGGGAACCTGAGGAATTAAGGATGTAAAGGAAACTTCCCTTCCTGCAGTCAAATGGAACAAGACCCAGGATATTGGAGATCCTTGCCAGCAGATAAGATTTCCTTTTCTTTTAGAATTGTTATTGAACTCCCCCAAACCCAGCAGCTGAGACAAACATTTTCTGTCACTGCCCCGCCATGAGTGGTGCTACAAGGATTTTTTACCATGGAAAAACCGCATCCCTGGATCTTCCAGGGCACACTGAATTGGCTCATTTCACTAAGCATTTTCTCATTTTTTATTTCAAATTTTTTCCCCTTTTCTTTATTAGGAATTGTGTTGGAAAGGCAAAGCAGCTGGGACATCAGCAGGGAAGCGCAGCTCCACAATCTGCTGATTGAGGATTGATTCCTCTTCTTCTTGGGCTATTTGCAGCTGATGGATTTTTGGGATCTGCTCCAGCTCTGGTACCAAGAAACATTTTTGCCAATGGCCATGTCATGACCTATAAATTCATCAGCAAAAGCTCTGATTTAGTGCATTAAAAACTGAACATTTGCGGGCTGAATTGTAGCAAACTAACCAATGTAAATTAGAAGCAATCCCCGGATCGAATGCTGTGTGAAATAAGAAGTGATTTAAAGCCGAATGCTGAGATCAGAGCAGGCTGTGCTCTTGCAGAGGCAGCTCTGGAGCTCTGATGGTGCGTTTGAAGCCGCCTGCTCCTGTTCGGAGCCGTGTGGAGCCCGGGGTGGGTTCTCCCTTCACAGGAGCAGATTTTGGGCTGATGTGGATCAGCAGAGGGCAGCTGGAGCCTGAGGAGCTCCCTCCAGTTTCATTCTCTGCTGCAGCCTCTCCTGAGGAACACACAGAATATCGGGAGTTAGCTCGGAACTAATCACATCAGAACCTTCAAAAAATGAAAATAACAATATCTAGAGGTCTGTAACTGGGAAAAGAGCGCTCATTAGGGAGTGGTACACATTCAGAGAGGAGATCACCAATGCAGCCAGAATGTTCAGGCTGGAAGGGACACGAGAGCACAAGGCCAGTGGGAATGAGGGACAGATCCCAAATGAAATCAGTACATCAGCAGGCCCTTGGCTGCCTTAGCATCAGATAGGGGCAGACTCCGGGAGCCAGAGCAGCTCCAGGAGCTTCAGAATCCCACACAACTGGATTAAAAGGTTAGAAATGCAAAGACATTCGATCCTGTCATACTGGGAACATTTGAAGCTGATCTTCTTTTTTCTGCACAGTTCTTCACATTAAGAAACTGATGTTAAAAAGTGAGATTTATCACCCCAAATAAAGAATGTTTTTCTTGAAGTGTAAACGCTTTTAGTTTTTCTAAATAGAATAAAAGCAAAATGCAGAGTAACTAATGGTTCTAAATTAACAAATCCAAAGGGAAACATGCACAAAAACTCTACAGCTCCTGAATAAAACTGCAGTGTCCCTACAGAAGAGAACGGCCCTGAGTGAGTGTGAGCACAGCCAGAAGTCAGCAGAGCTGCTCAAGTGTTCTGGGCCAAATCTTTGATTCCTCCTCTCCTCCAAAGCGATTCAGCCAACTCCATCAAAATTCACCTTCAAACAGTCTCCTGCCGGGGTCTGGGTTTGCTGAAACCAGCAGAAAGATTATCACAGAACATCCTCCTAGCAGTGGGCTGCTTTTTTGTTAATACCAGCTATTCCATTTGTATAAACCCCAGGATTAATGGGCATTTTTCTGTGTGCAACACAAATCTTTGCAGCTTTACATAATGTTTTGTTTCTTACACAAGGGAGATACGGCTATGGAAAGCTGTTTGCAGGGGCTCCTTTCACCCAAGTGTACATTTAATAATGTGTATATTTTATATAAATTTTATTAATATATTAATAAAAGCATTAAGATGAATTCATATTATTACTCGAAAGAGGTGTTTAAGATAAGCTGAGAATTCAACATTTGCTAATTGCATCATCAAGTGCCAAATGCACAAATGGTGAACTGTAAACAAAATGTAAACTCTTTGTAAAACAAATTGATCTGCTGCTTGAAGGACAGGAAGGTGAGCAAAGCCTAATTGCCATCTTTCTATTTGCATTATTATTTTCCAAGCTCAAAAATATGCAAAAAATATCAAAGAAGCAGAGCTTTGTTCTGTAGGATCACATGAAGTTTGAACGGTATCGTACCAAGAGAATTTGTGTTAGATGCATAATTTATTATGTTGTAGTCACCTACATTTAGATGAAAAAAAAATCCTCATTCAGAATCAAAATATCCAATTGTTTGGGTGCTTTTTAAAGAAAGCCCAGTGGCACTGGATCAAGGATTCAGAGGGGAATGGGGCTATCCTTCAAAAATTGGCCCTCTGGGGACTTTTGAACTGCAAACCTGAGGTAAAATCAAACAAAAAGAATGGGGTAATTGTTCCTCTGAGAGCCAAACAGCTTCATTAGATTCCAGTTACACAAAGCACCCTCGATTCATCTCTGATCACATCTTCAGTGAAGTCACAATATCAATTATTCTTCGGATAATCCCAGATCAAAAATGCAGCTCCAAACCGCTGAAGGATTGTCTTCCCAGGAACATCCATAATTTAACAAGAGCAGAGTGTGTTTTGTACATCACATGGAGTTTCACAGAAAGGGAACAGGGTGCCGGACCCGGTGGTGCAGCAATGGGATTTTCAGACAGGTTGGATTTGAGGGAAGATTCTCCTGCATTATTTTCAAATGATTTCTCACAAAAGAACACAGTGATTGCTCAGCGAGAGCCCAGAGGGAAGTGCAGCAGAGGGATGAGATCCCTGCAAGGTCTCTGTCACTGTTCGGGCACTGAGCCAGTCCAGGATGTGCTGGATTTTCAATTCCACCCTTCCCAAACCCCACCAAGTGGTCGCTCAGTGCTAAAGGAGGCCACAGCAGGAGGTGGGATGAACATGCCTGGAATAGCAGACATGTGCAAAAGGTGATGAAAAGGATGGTGATGGAAAAAAAAAGGGATTTCATTTCCTTTCATAAAATTCCAGGCTGGCTCTTACACACCGTGTATTTTTCACCATCACATCCTGACAAGTTCTGAACACTGGGCAGGAATGGAGTGCCAGAGTCCAATTTTATTATTCAGCCTGGAATTTCTGCCTAATATCTAATCTAAACCTACACCCTTTCCAGTTTAAAGCCATTCCCTGTGTCCTGTCCCTCCATCCCTTGTCCCCAGTCCTTCTCCAGCTCTCCTGGAGCCCCTTTAGGCCCCAAAAGGGGCTCTCAGTTCCCCCCGGAGCCTTCTCTTCTCCAGGCTGAACAATCCTAATTCTCTCAGCCTGTAAATGAAAGAGAGCAGCAACTGAAAAAGATTATATTTTTATTTTACTTCTATGTAGTCATTTTACTTTTTAAAACTATAAATAGCTGTATGAAGAAAATGTAGTTTTTCTATCAGAGTGGGATGGGAAAGGGCTGCTGTCCCTACACTGGGTGTAAATGGGATGAAATGCTTTACATCCCGTTAGACAAGCAGCCACGCTGATATGGAACCAGCACTAATTAGCCCTGACTAATTAACCCTCGTCATATCGCTGTGACATCACTGCTACACGTACGCAACAGATGGGGCTGGGCTGACTCAGCTCCTGTCACTTTTGGGGATTTTTGAGAATTATCTGGAGCCGAGCCTCATCCTCTGGGAAGCATCCCAGAGATAAAACACACAGCTCCTCATCGTCTGAAAAAGAATTGTCTTTGTGTTTTCACAAGGAACTAAACCAGATAGATTCTCTTTTCTGATATTCCTCAGGGACTTGGTGGCTTTGTTTGCACACTTGGGAGGCTGCATTTCCCATCATAACTTTGAATTTTCTCAATGACTGTCATGGAAAATTATAACAACAGCTCTATCAACATGCAAGACTTAACAGAGTTATTTCCAATCATTAAAAATGAATAGAGACTACGTGCAGGATCAGGGCAGTATATTTATATATATATACACACACACACACATAAATATATACACATATATAGATACCCCCTAGAGAATTCTTCTAGTTGTGCACAAAGTTATCATTTTCTGAGTAAAAATTTAGAAATAGGAACAAATTTACCATTCCCCTTGCTCTGCAATTGTATCTCTCTGTTGCTTTCAACACTCTTTGTGTCACTTTAATAAAAATTAAGAAGTTTCGATAGCAGCTTTTTAAAATTTTTTCTAAAATTCTGGAAGACTGGGAGGAACACGGATTATTCTGAGTGAATGCGAACTGTAGTGAAGGGAAAGATTAAAGTGTTAATTTTCGGATCCATGATGGGAATTAATGCAAAGTGTAATGAGGGGAAGGATTAAACTTAATTTTTGACTCTACGATGGGGGAAAGGCAAACTTTAGTGAGAGGAAGGATTAAACTGTTAGCTTGGGGCTCTATGAGGGGACTGAATACAAAGTGTAGTGGGGAGAGCGATCAAAGTGTTAAATTTTGGCTCCATGTTGGGGGTGAACGCCAAGTGCAGTAAGCGGAAGGATTAAACTGCTAACTGCCGGCTCCATAAGGGGAGCGCAGGGAAAGTCTAGAGAGGAAAGGATTACAATGCTAACTTTCGCCTCCAAAGCCAAGCGAGGGGACGGATTAAATTGCTCCCACCAGGCCGGGCGGGCGGCGGCGCAGGCGCGGGGAGTGCCCCGTCCCGCGCCCCGCCCTCAGCCCTCAGCACCCAAGATGGCGGCGGCGCTGAGGGGGCCCCTCCTTCCCTCCCCTTCCCGCGCTGCGTCACCGCTCCCGCCCTCTCCCTCCCCGCCGCCATTGGCCGCGCCGCGCGCGGCGCAGCCAATGGGCGGCGGCGCCCAGAGCGAGGCTGCCCTGTTTCCCCCTCCCTCGCTCGCTCGCCCCGTCCCTTCCCCCGCTCGGCGGCACCGGCGCGTTCGGGCCGGACCGGCCCGGGCCGCTCCCAGAGCCGCTCCGAGCGAGAGCCGCTCCCGCCGCCGCACCGCACCGCGCCCGGCCCTCGGGCCCCGCTCCCCGGCTCCGCAGCGGCGCCCTCGCCCCGGCCCTCCCGGCTCGCCGAGGCGAGAGCGGGCCCGCCGGCCCCCGGCGCGCTCGGGCCCGGGCGGAGGCGGAGGGCCCGCGCTCCTCCCTCGCCGCCCCGCCATGGCCGACAACGAGAAGCTGGACAACCAGCGCCTCAAGAACTTCAAGAACAAAGGCCGCGACCTGGGTGAGCGCGGCGGGCCCGGCCGCGGCGCCCGCCCTGAGCGCGGGGAGGCGGGAGCGGCGCTGCCGGGAGGGAGGGGAAGGAGGGGAGGCCGGGGAAGGGAAGGGAGGGAAGGAGGGAGGAAGGAGCCGCCGAGGCCGCGCTGTGGGGCGGCGCGGCCGGCCTGTGGGCGCCCAGCGAGGGCAGCGGCCGCGCCCGCCCGCGCCGCTCCGGGGCTCCGCGGCCCTCGGGCCCGGCAGCGGCGGCGGCTCCTCCCGGCGGCTGCGCCCAGCGAGGCTCGGCCCGGCCCTGCCCCGGTCCGCGGGGGGATTTGCCTGAATTCCTGCAGGAACAATCTCTCCGAGCAGCCCCTAAAAGCCTGAGTCAGGATTAGGGCCCAGTTGGGTGTTCTGCTGCGTGTTTCCAGGATACCTAATTAAATAAATAATGCCCTAGCTTTTATAGTAAGGATTATTCTGTAAAAATCGCTTTTCTTTCTCCTTTTTTCCCTTTTTTTTTAAATTGCTGCTTTCAGCTCAGTTAGTTCAGAAGCAGTTGTGGCTCATATCACATAGCCCCTAAACTTTTTGGTAGCTTAATAATTTGAGCTGTGACGGTGCTTCCTAAACACGGCAGAATATGGAATTAATTTGGGGGTTCCTTAGGAAACAGGCAAATATTACAATTAGGTATCAATCCTCACCTTTACACGCTCGGCCTGGAGTGTTGGTTTGAGCTCAAAATTGTCTGTACAGGGTTCTGAGCAATAATTTTGGCATTCTCACAGCTGTTTTTTACTAACCTTAAAGTGTCCCTTGTGTTTTCCATAATATTCCGGTTTTTCATATGAAGACAGTACAACATTCCTAAAGTAAAGAATAATTTATGTTCCTGGCATTAATTAAAACATCACCCAGGTTTTCCCAGAAGTCTGTAACACTTCAGTTTTTAACCTGTCCAATTGGATTGATAAAACAGTTTATTCAGTTACATCCAAAGTTTTGGCAAAAATATTGAGAGTGGGAATAATTAATTGCCTCGTTTGCTAATGTGAGGTTGGTTGGTAACCACTTGCCTTAGCTGTTAATTTGTTTTTATATAAATTTTGTTACCACTGCAAAGGCAACTGTAGGGAGGCATCTTTGGGAGGGCATACAGAATGTGCTATTACAGTAAAAAATGGGATTAATGGGAAGATAAAGATTGGAATTCAGCTGCTTTGGCACTGAGTTTCAGGGGAAAAGGGCTGAGGCAGGGAAGGTTCAAGATGGACACACGCAGGTAACACCACGTGTTTGTGTGTCAGGAGCCAGGGAAGCTCTCCAGTCATTTTTTTTTTATTTGCTGCTGCACTTAAATGCCTTTTTCCACAGTCAGACCCCATTGCTGGGCCATGTTAAATTTTAGAGAGTGACATTTATCCAGCAAATCCTGGAGCACACGCCTGCTCCCTAAAATAACCACGGTACAGGGCTATTTTTCATACAATAGCTCAGGCTTCTGGCTGTCCTTCCTGCTCATTAACTGCTTACACATCACATTGGTCACCGGGGTGGGGGAATTGCTGGTGCCCACTCACAGCCAAGGTCCTGGGCTGGGACAGCTCCAAAATCCAACTTCCAGGGCTGTTTGGGCAGAAAGTTGTGTATTTATTTCGAAGAGGAAGCCAACATTTGATCGTTATCTCCTTCCCTCCTCCCTCTCCTCCACTCCTCCCCCTTTTTATCTCAGCTGAAATTCTGTTTGGCCCTGGGTTGTTTTTACAAAACCATCATTTTTTTTTTAAATTTTCCATGACAGTTTACTTCTAGAAAAAAAAGAAATCACCTTAATTTTGGTGAATCCTAAATGAAGAGATCTTTTTAGAGATTATGAAAGGTTGCCATGTTGTGAATTACAAACTTCCTAAAAATGTTATCTCTTAATTCCATGTGCTCAGATCAGTTCATGGACAGTTACAGTGCCAGCAGTTCCTGTCACATTGTCCTTTCCTTCCAGGTTTTACATATTCACAGGAAGTTATTGTATTTCTTACGAAAATTAGGGGATTTCCTATATTTTATCCCTTAAAGTACCCTTAGAGTATCCCTTACAGCATTTATTCACCTTTTTGCTACTTAAAGTTGGAGTTTGATTTTCTTTTTTTCCCTAATATGCTTCTAAAAATACAAATTCTGGCCTGGAAAAAAAAGTGGGGAGAAATAAAAAAGCACACAAACCCCAACACAAGCACCTGTTTTACATAAGATGTTTAACAAAATTCCTTCATATGCTGAAATCTTGGGTAAACATTGCCTGCACGGGCACGTTGTAAATAATTGGTGCCATGTGTTTGGAGATGACAGATTGGTGATGACACTGGGGATACAGGGATTCGCTGGGACCAGAAATCTCAAAATGCCTCCTTGTCCTTTTCCTTATTTATGCTCCTGCTTGAAGGAATACATGGTGTAATAAAGTTTTTAATACTGCGGGAGTTGGTACTGGGAGAGCAGTAATTTGGAGCTGATATTGAAGCAGCATCTCTGGGGGGTTTTTAAGAATTCCAGGCAGCACTTGCAGCATTCTTTTAGGGTCTTCAAGTTTTTAGAGCTGTGGGGGGAAGAATAATATTGGTTCAGCACAAAGAGGAGCCTTAAAAACTGCAGAAGTGGCCACACTTTTTCTCTTTAACCTCTAACCCCAAAATCTGACATGAAGAAGGGCTTATCTGGACTCTAATATTAAATTATGCAAATACTTATCCATTAGGGAGCTGGGTAAGGTGACTTTTTTCATCTTGTGTCTTCAGTGAGGAACAGGTTTGGCTTGGGCTTTTTTTTCTCCTTGAATAGGAAAGGATGAGCTGGTTTTTACTGTTTATTGTGGGTATGGCTGTGCTGACACCCAATTTTCTTTCCAATGTTTATTTTTAATGGGAATTAAACCTTGGAGTTAAATACCAGATCTTTGCTAGAGGCCAGATAAATCTAAATTGTTCATTGTGTCTGTGGTAGAGTTTCATGAACAATTTGAATTCAGAGAATGCCATTTTATTCTTGCATTTAGGGGTCTTGATTTGCGAAGGTTTGCAGAGTTTGGGATGTTTTATTTGCTTCATTTTGTGTCACCAGGTGATTCAACATTTCATTTTCTGCTGGTGATGGTTGCTTTCTGCAGTATTGCAATCTGACTGACATTTAGGGTTTTTTTTTTAAATGAAATAAAAAATATTTAATGCATTTTATTCCTCTGGAAATCCTGGAAGAATCTGCTGAGTTCCTGCTGGCCTTTTCTCCCCTGACTCACCTGAGTTGCTGGGCAGGAGATTAAGGATTGCTTTAACAGTGCCAGCACGGGAGAGGTGTTAAATAGAGATTTCTGCTCTGTAATTGAGAGATGCACGAAGGGAAATGATGATAATTCTGTGATGCAGAGCCCTTCAAAACTAATTTTGGAGCAGCCATTGCATCAAGATGCTTTAAGATCAGCAGTGTCAGGGTTTTAAGAGTTGCCAGCATCATTCACTGGACTTTGAAAGTGCCAATATATTTGAGAACACCAAGAGAGTGGAGGAAAAGTGGTGGTGGGAGATACATTGAATATTGCAGGTGCTTTGAGGATTTGCAACATTCTCTGTATCCCACACAAAATAGTCTGCTTGGGATTAAATATGGAAGAACTGAAGGAGAGCAGGAATTTCACTCACTGAGTTAAAAATAGGCTCCTTTAAGCTGACTTGGAGTTCTGTGGTGAAGCTCATCCATCTTGTCACTTTAAAATGATACTGAGATATTTGTATGAGGCATTTTCTTTGCCATGCACAGCTTCTCCAGGAAAAATGGGGCTGGTGGCACATGTAATGTCGTATCGATTTTTATTTCTTCATCTGGAACTGAGACTCCCATTTTCGTTCTGAAGGGGGAAGAGTTGCTGAGATGTAATTTTTGGGGGTATCTTGGGTTGGCTTTGTGATCCCAAAGCGTTTTTAACTGTGATCTTGAGTAACTTGAGCATTTCACTTTGTAATTGGGACAGGATTTGTATAGGAGGGGAGTAACGGATGGAGGAGGCCCTGAATCATTGGATAGAACTGGATAACTGGGGATAAATAATCTGTTTTCACGTGTCCATGCCCCGGGGGGTGGTTTTTGTTGGTTTTGTTTTGAATACCAGACCACACTGGTGCTGGTAGCAACTTCCTGGGAAGGAAGGATGGCACAACCTACTCCAATTTACAGTAACTGTTGACTTTGCACTTAGTTCCCCAACAGAAACAATGTGCCTTTGGAAACCATTCCTGAGGGTGAGAGGAGTAGCCAAAGTTCTACAGTTACTTGTGTGCTGTCAGATCTTCCTGTTGTAGGTGTAGAAACAGAGAGAAATATTTTATAACAGCAGGAAAAAAAAAAGAACCCACCCCACACAGGAGTGAACACAGGCTGTGTGCGGTGGGAGCTGAGTTCCTGAGCCACTGAGGGAAGGAGGAGGGCTCAGGATCCCTTTCCAGGTTATTCAGGAAGGGCTGCTGGATCCGGGAATGTTCCTGGTGCTGCTGTGCAAACCCCCAGAACATCTGAGGATCCTGCAGGCATCACTAACACGAGATTTTCATGATAAGCTGAAGGGCTCAGTCATGACTAATGGTCAGAAATAGCCCTTATGATAAATCTGAAGCTAAATATAATTGAAAAAAGGAGGATGGAGGGGTGGCCATCATAGGCTGACAGAAATAGATCAGATCATTTGATTTTTGATGTAGCAAATGACAAACAGGATCCAGTGACTGAAAGAGCCCGGTGAATTCCTGACGAAGTGGTGCGTGTTTTTGGATTGGAGCCCTTCCCAGGCCCATTCTGAACTCTGCTTTAACACCCTTTCCGGTGAGAACCGTTTCCTGCTCACAGCTCTGTTGGTTTGAGCTGGGAGCTGATTCACATACCTCCCATCTCCCCCAGAACAGAAGGGATAAATCCCCACGTGCCAAAACACCACGATCCCTCATTTCTGCCCTTTTGAGCTGTTTGCCAAAAGCAGCACGAGTTGATCTCGACTCTGCTTGGCATTTTAGTTTCTCCAAACTATTCCATCTGTAGGCTGGGGTGGTGAAGCTGGGAAGCTCCGTGGCAGAGTTGACCTCGGTTCTCATTTGTTTTGCTTTTCCCCTTCCTCAGAGGAAGAGCAGTGCCAGGTTGACCTGTAACTATTCTGTCAACAGACTCTGTTTACACAGAGAATGGTTTTAGTGGAGCCAGTTTTGGTAAATTGTGCTCGAGAGTGACTTGTCTGTCATGTGAAGGCTTTTTGTGATTCCAAGGTGTGCAGGATCTCAGAGCAGGCAGGAATTCAGCCAGGGGCCTGGCAGCTTGGAGCAGGAGGGAGAACATTCCAGCAGAAGATCTTTTAAAGTCTGATCGGCTGCAGAGATGGTTTTCAAGTAAAGAATTTTCTAAATTACATATCTGAGGCTTTTTTGTCATGTAATAATTCATTTGGGCCCACTTCTCCCCATGTCAGCTACAGCTTTGCTGTGACCAGCAATATCATCCTTGGGGTCTGGGAAGAGCTTTCTGGTGGGAATGCTGATTTTCTTGGATGGTGCTTTGGGAGGGTGTTAAAAGTCCTGTGAGATCATCAGGGGCGTGGTACAGTTCTGCAGTCTGATTATCAGAGGTTTCCTCACATTCTTTTCTCCTTGGACATGCCAGATTAGCAAACTTTGGAGAAACCACCCTGAGTGTTTGGGAGCAGGAGCCTGCACTTTGCAGCATCTTCCCAAAGCCTGTGGGTGCTGGGTGCTATCCAGAGGTGGATCAGCTGCTCTTGGAGCACAGGGAAATGTCCGTGCAGCATTTCCTGCCTTCACCCTGCAGTTCAGAGCAGCATTCCTGGCCTGGGGGGAACTGGGCATTCCCGGGCAGTCCCGGGCTGTGGTTCTGCCCTGTAGTTGTGGTGCCCTGGGAGAGTTTTAATGTTGGGATGCCTTGAACTCCTCTGTTCTGGCCCTTCCCAGAGCTGCAGGTGCTCCTGGGCCCTGTTCCTTTTCCAGAGCAGGAATCTGGGGGGTGTTTGGATTGTTCCCCTCACCTGCCTGTTTTTCCCAGACCGTGAAAAGTTCTGCTTCCAAAGCAGCAGGGTGCCATGTCATCTTTTCCCCTTTTTTTCCTTCCTTTGAGGAGCTAAACTGTCATGCTCAGCTGAAATTTGATCTGATGAACTGCACGTTCTTTTTGATAAAAATAATTACGCTTTGAAAGTGAAGCTTTTAATGCTTATCTTCAGATCTCCTTGCTGTTCAGGAGGTCTGGCTGTTGTTCCTTTTCCTTCTGTCCTGTGCTTGGGGACTTCCAGCTTTCCCTGGGCTTGTGAAAGTTTAGTCACAATAAAAATGGAATTGCTTGCTGTTTTCATTCACTGGAAAGTTCAAAGTGTAGAATAAAAACACTCCAGACTGATTTATTTTTCTGTTTTCACTGCAGTAACACAAGCAGCAATAAAACAATTTATGTATATTTACAATTGATTTTTTTCCTCAATTCTGTCAATGGGAGCTGTAGAGAAAATGACCAAAAAAATTTGCTCTTTGAGTGCCAGTAGTTTTATGTGGTTTTCATTTATAAATAGTAGCTCTATAACTCAGCTTTGCTTACATGGTCTCTTAATTTGAGCTTGTTTATAAAGTAATTTCTCTGTAGATTGCCATGGTCTTTGTAATGCTTTTGGTGCTGTTTTATGCTCAATTCCCTTCAGCTCTTTAAAAGACATGTTTTTATTCCTGATTCCTTTTTTCCTCAACACGAAGATTTAGTTTTACTGTGAAATAACAGAAAGATTGTAATTATTTCCATTTCTTGTATATTTCTCCCTTAAAAATGAAAATTAAACTCTGTGTATAAAAGTTTTGTTGAAGTGCATGAACTTAAATAGTTGTACAAGAAACTTTACTAATTGATCCAAGTTCTAATTATGTTGTATTTTGATCTTGATTCTTTCCAGACTATGAGAAGACAACGAAATGAAGTTGTCGTTGAGTTGAGAAAGGTGAGATGACACAGCATTATTATTCTTTTATTTTATATTATTCTTTTTACCAAAAGGAATTTGACCATATTCTTCAGTAAAATGTAAGAGTTTTTCTTAAAGACCTAAAAGTTCTGAACTTAGGAAGTTCCATAACTTGTCCTGAAAACCAGTGGTTTATTTTGAACATCAGCTGCTCATCTATAGGGTGAAAGCTGTTTCCTTACAGCACATAAGAATGGGAGAGTGTAGGTAACACTGGAATTGTTGGAAAAGTGGCTCCTCCAAAAAGGAATCACAACTGGAATTGGTTTCCTTCTGGGCTGAACAGAAAACCTCTGGGAATGGCTGTGTCCTGATAAAAATGACAAATAAATTGGAATGTTGATGGGTGTGTGCACATGAAACTTCCAGCTGTGTAGATCAAGTTGGATGCAGGATTTTTTAGGAAAAAATGAATTCCCAAATATGCTTCTCTGTGCAATACTTCCCAGCTTTTTATAGGAAATGTTAACAGAATTACTGAGGGCATATTTTTGATTAAAACGGAAGCTTCTCTTCCCTTCTTAGCGCCCCCACACCTCCTAAATCTGATTGTTAAAGATATTCTGTTGTTTTTCTCTTCTAGAACAAAAGAGATGAGCATCTCCTAAAGAGAAGGAATGTTCCTCATGAAGATATCTGTGAAGATTCTGATATCGATGGGGACTTTAGAGTGGTGAGAATTAACTCTTAAGAATTTCTTCTTACATACTTTAAAGCCATTTGAAATTTCTAACTGCTTTTTGTCTGTCTCTGTTTTCTAGCAAAACACTTCTTTGGAGGCAATAGTACAGGTAAAAACAATTAAATTGTTTGAATATTTCACATATCATGATGACAGATGTGTGAAAAATTTAATTTCTCTTATTTTAGAATGCTTCAAGTGACAACCAGGGTATTCAGTTAAGTGCTGTGCAGGCGGCAAGGTAAGAATACACTTTGCTGAAATATCCATATTTTATTCTTATTTTATCATGCTCTTAAGGCCAGAAAATCTGTTCTAGCTTAACTGAAATTGTATGTATTTAAGTGATTTTTAAAAAGAAAATAGAACTTTAAAGAATTCAAAATACACAGATCTTTTAAGTAGTGTGGATTTTCTTTATATGTAAATATCTGGATTTATCTTAATGGAAACTTGATGCTTTTCAGAGTAAAATAACCACTTTAAAGGACTGTAAAACCTGCCTTTAAGAGCAGAAAGATCTGACTATCTCCTTTGCTGGGTGGAGAAGGAAGAAGCTGTAGGAGGGTGGAACTGAATGACTCTGATCTTTATTTTCCTGACTGGTGATAAACTTCCAAAGGACAGAAAACAGGGGATGAAATGGCCAATGGATGTAATGGCTTTGCTTTTCCAATAGCTCAGTAATTTCACTTTGGGGGATTCTTTTCACTTCATGTGGAGGAAACAAACCCTGCTTGGTGTTTGGGAGGAGAAGAGACCCCTTTGGGAGGGAATTCCCAGCCCGGGAGGAGCAGTTTGGCCAGAGAGGTTGTTGGGATTCCATTGGAGATTCCCAAACTCAACCACAGGAAGCCTTTCCTGACTTGCTCCACTGTCAGCACTGATCCCTTTTTGAGGGGAAGGTTGGATTAAACAATTGATGCTCCTTTCCAGGCTGATTTGTCTGTAATCTGTTTATTTTTTCCCCTTTCTCTACACAGGAAGCTGCTTTCCAGTGACCGCAACCCACCCATTGATGACCTAATAAAATCAGGAATATTACCTATTTTAGTGCACTGTCTTGAAAGAGATGACAAGTGAGTATTGCCAAAACTGCAAATATTGCACCAATTGCTGCTCTTTAGCTAATGACCACTGATTGGAATAATAATTACCGTGTTTCCTCTTTGTCTGCAGTCCTTCCTTACAGTTTGAAGCTGCGTGGGCTTTGACAAACATCGCCTCTGGAACCTCGGAACAAACCCAGGCTGTAGTTCAATCCAGTGAGTCCTGCAGGGCTTGTTCTGCTTCCATCCACATGTGGGATTTGGTTGGGTCTGGTTGTCAATCAAAGCAAGGAGTTCTGCCAGATGTTTGTCTCTGGCAAGCAGCATCAGGCACCACACGCTGCTTTTAGGCTTCATTTGCTCAGGGTTTAAACTCACTTGGGTTTCCTCATGGTGAGCAACATCTGGGAACTCAAAATATCTTAACAGAGCTGGTATCATTGCATCCTGAGTTTTCTGTTGGAGATCTGATTAATCGATAATCTGTCCCAACCCTGATCTAGAACCCTTTCTATTTTCAACTAATTGAGCACTTTTTCAGTGATTTCTTTAGGTCTGTATTGCACCCTGTTAGTCAGTTAAATAGCTCATGATTTATTTCAATTAAAAAACTTTTCTGCTCTAATTTTTCCATATGAATTTATTAATCTGCTTCTTGGGGATGTTTGTTCTCCTTGCATAGAGACGTTTTATTTAGCAAGAAATAAGAATTCTGATTTATTGTCTCCCTAGTAAAACTGGGTTCACATTAGGAAAAAAATCTAACTAAAAATACCAGTTTCTCTTGAAATATGTGAAGTAAATGGGTTCTTTACAGCCTAAGCTATTATGTAAGCCCCTGAGTGCTGGGGGAGAATAAAACAGGATGAATTCTCTAAATGTGGAGCCTGTGGAGCCCTTTCCTGCCCTTTCCCTACATTCCCACTCCCTAATGTAGCTCCATTCCTGCTTTTTCTGAAGTTACCTCATTAGAATGGGTGAGTTTGGTCTTTGTCACTGCTTTGCAGTTGGGTCTGATGCATAACTTAGCAGAGAATTTCTGAATTCAATAAATGCCACTAAATTTGGCTCCTGACAAGCTTCGGTAAACTTGAGACTTGCAAACAAATTAAATGTCAGGTTTTTAATATTCTCAAGTGCAGGCTCCGTAAGGATATGCAGCAAAGGAAGAATTATTGCAGTGGTTTATTTCAGTATCACCTGGGAAATTAGTGAAGCTTTGATCAGTTCTTAACAGGAGCAAAACGTCTCGTGTGAGAGTTAATGATGTGAATTATTTGCTCTTTTGTGATTTGTGTTTAACCATTTCCTGGGTTATTTTTGTACCTTTCAGATGCTGTGCCGCTTTTCCTGAGACTGCTGCATTCACCTCATCAAAATGTTTGTGAGCAGGCTGTGTGGGCTTTAGGAAATATCATAGGTGGGTGTTCTTCCTGCCACCACAAACTTCTGGGGATGCTTTATTGCTGTTTGGGAGCTTGGTTGGGGTATTTTCAGGTTACCTTGGATTGGCCCCCCCGTTTGTGGTGGTTTAATGCTCTGTGCCACCCCTTCCCCTTGCCCACCACCATAAATCTGTGAATTTTGGGAACTTCTCTGTTCAAATCCCACTGATTTTGTCTCTCCAGGTGATGGACCCCAGTGTAGAGATTATGTCATTAGTCTTGGAGTAGTGAAGCCTCTGCTGTCCTTCATCAGCCCCTCCATCCCCATCACCTTCCTAAGGAACGTCACCTGGGTCATGGTCAACCTGTGCCGCCACAAAGACCCCCCTCCGCCGATGGAGACCATCCAGGAGGTGATGGAATGATCCTGGAGGGGGCTGAATTCCAGCTGAGTGTTTGTGTGCCTGCACAATAACCCTCTGTGTTCTTTCCCATGCAGATCCTGCCAGCGCTCTGTGTTTTAATTCACCACACCGATGTAAATGTGAGTCACCCTCAAAGCCACTGCCATATTCTGCTATAGCTCTTTAGCTGAAATGGAAAATACAAGAAAAATCTGTCATCTTCTCTTTCATTAGGGCAAACTTCTTTTGATATCTATTACCTGCTTTATTTTGAAATATTTTTGTTATTTTGATGTAATGATGGTTTTTCCCCCTGGTATTTCTGTCATTGCAAGTTTTATTTGCATGTACTTTCCCTGCATTTGTGACTGAAACTACATTTTATTTTCATTTCTGTGACCATTCATTCACAGACAAATACAGGATTTTTTTTTTTTGCCCAGCACTTAAATTTGTAATGAAAATCAGTGTGAACGAAAGAAAAGTCAGTGCTGCTGCACATATCAAATGTCAGGGTTAGACAACTTCTGAAGGGTAAATATGAACACTGTTATTTAATAGTGAAGTAAATGAGCAAGACTTTACTGAAATTATGCAATAAGTCAGTTTTTTGCCTGAACATAAATCAGAATTTAATTTTTTGCTTCCTAATGAAGATGTAGCTGAGTTAAGTTAATGGCAACAGTGCTTTGCCAAAATATATCTAAATATATTAACATTGCTATTCATATAGTAATTATGGGATTTAATTTCTTGTCTCTAAGTAGGTGAAATTAAGCTTATTTGAATTTTTGAAATGTATTGGTGAGTGAGCCAGTCAAGAGCTGTCAACTGAAACAACACTCACTCAATATTTCTGCAAGCTGTCAGTTGAAAAGCTCAAATTTCCTGCTGTTTAAACTGGCTTTTCTGTGTGTGAATGCACACCCATATTAATTTAAATTAATTGGAAGCTGCTGTGTAAAATGTGCATTATTTTGGTGCTATTCCTGCGCTGCTGACAAAGCTGTTGTTGTTTCCTGGCAGATATTGGTAGATACAGTCTGGGCACTCTCCTATCTGACGGATGCTGGCAATGAGCAGATCCAGATGGTCATAGACTCTGGAATTGTCCCTCACTTGGTTCCTCTCCTCAGCCACCAGGAAGTCAAAGTCCAGGTCAGTTTGGATCCCTTGTGAAGTGACCCCCAGAATGTTCTGCTACACAAAAAACTCCGCTTTCTTTTTCTAGTCCATCTCGACATTTAAATATTTTTTCCTGTGTGCTGCAGGATTTGCATAAAACCTTTTATGTGCTCAGCTAGAAAAATATTTGCTGAGAAAAGGTTGTTTTTAAAGGAAATGTTTTTGTTTCAGACGGCTGCACTGAGGGCCGTGGGGAACATCGTCACCGGCACCGACGAGCAGACACAGGTAGTTCTCAACTGTGAAGCTCTCTCACATTTCCCAGCACTTCTGACACATCCCAAAGAAAAAATTAATAAGGTGAGCATCACCAGGGATTTTCCTTGATTGATAACTTTTATATTTGGCTTCGCTTGGGTGCGGTGCTGAGTAGTGGCACAGAGATGTGAATAATTGACTCCTTCCACCAGCTTGTTGCAAATTTCAGCAAATACCAGTTTTTTTCTGGAAATTAATATCATAGGAAAGTCTCTTAGGAGCTGCAGACTTGTGCCTGACGAGAATGTTAATGTTTTTAGGAAATCAAAATTATAAATTTATTTTAGAAATCTGGCTGTTGACTTCAAGTTCTCCAGACGTGAAATGTCACCATAATTGAACAGACTCTCTTGGAAGTGATGAAGCAGAGAGGATGGGGTGTGTGTGGATGGGGTGTGTGAGGAGTGGGGTTGGGGTTGGGTTTGGGGCTGTGTGTGGCTGTGACAGGGGCTCTCTGGGGGCACTGAGCCCTGTGCTGAGGCCGGAGTGCATCTGAGGCGTGTTGGGCACCTCGGGGCCCCTCTGCAACACTGCCAGTGATTAAAGCCCCAAAGCAGCCCACCAGGAGAGCCCCAGGCACCCCAAATCTCTACCAGGGTCACCAGTGATCCTGGCATCTGATCTCAGAGAGTCAGCTCAGTGAAATATTTTATCATTTTTATAATTGCTGAATCTCACAGTGAGAGAAATATTCATACTCCCTCATTCAGAGAGGCTGAGAATAATGGAAGGTTTTTAGGAATGGAGAAATCTATCAACTGTAAGATTTTAAAAGTTTGAAGCTCTGAATATACTTCAAATTTTATGTGGAATTGTTTTATCTTGCCTAAAGTAGAGATTGGCACTCTAAAAGGGAGGTGGGGGCTCTGAATGTCATTCAGGGAGGGGCTGCTGGGGATGAGATCTGGTCTTGCTTTCCCAGCTGCTGAGAGCAGAGTCCTGGGCCTGTGGACAAAATGAGCATAAAGAGTCATAAACTGAAGAGTACTGGTAAAAATGTAATGTTTCATTAATAGTGCTGCATTTTCTTGAAGGAGGTAAAGAACTGTCTTTTCTTTAGCATTGGAGCACAGCATTCTGTCAGGCATTTTGGCCATCAGCTCAAACCTGCTTTTGGCAGTGGTGGGAGCAATTAAGGAATGCTCATTTGGGATTTTCTGCCTCCCAATAATTTTTCTTTTTTAATTGGAAGTGTTTGGTTGATGCTGGTGAGAGACTGAGGAGTCTGGTGGAATCTCCTAAGGTGAGATTGTCCCTTTGGTTTGTCTTGGCAGGAATTCAGCTCTGTGCAATCAAGCTGATTGAATACTTGGTTGTATTTAATAACAAAACTGTTGGCTGGTTGCAGATGTGAAAATGGGAGTGAACATAAATCACATGGAATCCTTCTCTGAACTAATTCCTGCCCCTTTTCTCTTGCAGGAAGCCGTGTGGTTCCTATCGAACATCACTGCAGGAAACCAGCAGCAAGTGCAGGCAGTAATAGATGCAAACCTTGTTCCAATGATAATTCATCTTCTAGATAAGGTCAGATCCCAAGGGTGCTGTTGGTGTTTCAAATCCCTGTTTCTTTGCAGCTGTTGGGTGTCAGTGTCTTGTTTTCAAACGTGAATTCCCAAACCCTGCTGTGCTCTGAGGATCTGCTGGGTCAGAAAGAAGGAATGGCTAAAAACATGTGGGAAATACTGAGGGGGAAAGACAAAGAGCACAGAGCTGTTCACAGATAGTTCTGTAGCTGCCAGTTTATTGAACTGTGAGGAAAGAGTGGAGACTTTGCCATTTAATTACAGCCAGAGCTGAGGGATTGACTGGAGGCAGCCCTGGTGGCTGTAGGGTGGGCAGTGCTTCATTTCATCCCAGCTGGCACTGCCTGTGGGACACTGGCACAGTCAGGGCTGCACTTCTGATTGGCTTTGATACCAACAAACTTCCCTTCCTCTGAAACATCAATTGCAAAATGTGGTTGTAGGGAAGGGATGGACGGAGAGGCTCAAACAGGGACAGGATTTGTTACTTTCCCAGAGAGCTGATACAGTGACAGGGTGCAGAGGGGACTGTAACAAACACAGATTCTGTGGGAATTCTGCATCTCATAAACCCTGCGGTGACAATTTGTCTCTCTGGTGCTTTCAGGGGGACTTTGGTACTCAGAAAGAAGCTGCTTGGGCAATAAGCAACTTAACAATCAGCGGGAGAAAAGACCAGGTGAGTCCAGCTTTGAGAAACTTCCATTCCCTGCCTTGGGAAGTGCCAGATTGGGATGTCTTTGTTCCTCCACTGTTCAGGAACTCTTCCTTCCCCACGTGGCATTTGAGAGTGGCCCTCACTGAGTCTGGAGTGACTGAGCTCAGGGGTTTGGTTGGAAGCTCTTCTGTTGGGATGAGTCTTCAGTCAGGCTCTGCTGGGACTCTTGGGCATCCCACAATTTTTTTTTCCTTTTCCCCAAACCATAAGGATGTGATAATTAACAGTAACCAGTAAATTGAAATATAAAAGTCTCTTGTAAACCCAGAATATGATATCACTGGTAGGCCTGGGCCAGTGCTGTCACTCATCAGAGATGAGGTTGAAGCTCCTTATCTAACACTGAAAAATTCACAGTGTCTGCTACTTGTGAGGTGCAGATCATAAATATAAATATAACTTACTAGAGAACTGTTTGAATATTTGAAAAAGGGCTTTGAGCAGAATGCTCTGAGCTGGGTGGGTGACTCTGAGTACTCAGAACCCATGAAATGTGTGTGCCTGTGCTGCTGCCCCGTTCCTGCTGTAACTCTTGGCTTTTCCCCCTCAGGTGGCTTACTTAATTCAACAAAACGTGATTCCTCCCTTTTGCAATTTGCTGACAGTAAAAGATGCACAAGTTGTGCAAGTGGTTCTGGATGGACTAAGTAATATATTAAAAATGGCTGAAGAGGAAGCAGAAACCATAGCCAATCTTATAGAAGAGTGTGGAGGTAGGAGGAACAATATTTTAATAACTTTTTCAGGGATTGCAGCTTTGGTATCCTATTGCGTGTTGGGTTTATTGGTGGCACAGATATTTTAAGCAAATCTGTTTTAAGGTGTCCTTTTTATTCCTATCTGGTGAGTATCCACAGCTTTTCCTAACCAAGTAATGATCTATTAAAATGGAGGAGCAGGATGATGGCAGTGAAGTTTACTAGGTGCTAATTTTGTAACAGTCTGCACATTAGATAAATTAGTCTAATTAGCAGAAACTGAATTAGTCAGTGAGGGGATGATGTGCTCACCTTAATCATGCACAAGTCCAGGTGAATGTGGAAAAAACAATTCTACATGCAATGGTTGTGTGAGTAACAATTTTAATTTCCTCATGGCACTGAGATTTTCACCATCTTCATTGTGGTTTAAGTTGGCTGAAACTTTTCAGGGATGAAAGAACAGTGATAGATATATTTGGGCACAGGTGAAGAACTGGGATTTGTTAACCTGGAGTAGAAGAATCTTTAAAATACCCAGTCTTGAGGGAGGGCAGAAAGATTTATGTGATAGGTGGTGGCTGGGAGGAGAAGAGAGATGTTGGTGCTAAAACTCTGCTTGTCAGAGCTTCAGAAATATTTCTGTGTCCTGTACATCAGTGTGTTTATATGTATAAAACAGATCTAAATATGCCAGATGGCTTTAACAGCATCTTATTCACAACCAGATCATTCTTAATGCTATTCCCAGATGTGGTTTGAATTTCTTTGTTGGGAGTTTGGGCTGAGTTGGGTGTTCTGAGAACTCTCGTGTGTTGCTTGTAGGCCTGGAGAAAATTGAACAGCTACAAAACCATGAAAATGAAGACATCTACAAACTGGCTTATGAGATCATTGATCAGTTCTTCTCTTCAGATGATGTGAGTGTGCAATCTCCAGGTTTTGATTTTATTTCTGAATGTTCTGCAGGACAAAGGCAGCAGCCCCAGGGCTGTCTGTGGCACTTGCTGGGTTCAGGGAGGAAGCAGCCCTTGGTTGAACCCATTGCATCCCTTACATTGCTCATGATGAAGCATCTAAAGAAGATCTGGTGCCTAATTTAAGCCTCATCTCCAGGGATTAAAATCCCAGGCTGTGAATAGTTCCTCAGCCCCTCCTGAGCCTGACATTTCCCAGGTGTTAAGCTCCCTGCTGGCTCCAGGCTTCACAAACAAAACACCTGCCATGTTTGAATCATTGCAGGGGTGGAATGTGCTGCTCAGAAATGCTGCTTCCATTTCAAACATGTACCAGGAGCCAAAGGAAGGGTTGATTTGTGATAACTCCAATCACAGGAGTTCATTGCAGGCAAAGGAAATGCAGCCCTGGCAGGCTGTGCCATGCAGGGAGAGGGGGTTGTTTGAGGAACTGCAGAAAGGATCCAGTTCAGCTGCATTCATGGCCTATTCTCACTTGGAGGATTATTTTGAGTTTCACTTTGAGCAATAAGATCCAGGTCTTGTTTAGCAACTCAGCTTTTGCACTTGCAGCTGGATTTGGGATTTAATCCGGTGTCAGTTTGGGAGCCACAGTTTGGGCTTCACCCTTCCTTGGCTTAATGGGGCTGGTCTTCTGGTAGTCTTAGAAAGTCTTCTAAGAACTGAGTTTCTAGGACTGAAAATTGAGTAAATGAGATTTTTTGGGTCCCATTTTGCATTTCCTGCTAAACACAAACTTAAACAATTGGGTTTCAATTCCTTCGTTTTAATGCTGTCACTGAATTAGGGGAGGAAGGGCAGGACTGGGTGCAGGGAGGTGAAGATGGAGCTGCTTTGGGATTGTCCAGCTCATGTGCAGTGAGGTTTTGTCTGTGCTGATGCTGTTCCTGTTCTGTTGCAGATTGATGAAGATCCAAGCCTTGTTCCAGAAGCAATACAAGGCGGAACATTTGGTTTCAATTCATCTGCCAATGTACCAGCAGAAGGGTTCCAGTTTTAGAGTGGTATTTTGGAGGTTTAGGTACAATGCAGCACTGAATAAAAAAAAAAAAAAGGTTTGATCCATCAATCTTGGCTCATGGGATCCGCTGCTGCATTAAATCGGGAAAGAAAATGTGAAGATTTCATTTGGAATCACAGAAAAGCCCAAATGAAGTCAAGATGGCGAGTGGGTGCGAGTGAGAATGAGTGGCAAAATGTAATGACAAACTTCACACCGAATGCTTCTTTAGATTGTTCAAAGAAAAAGGGCTACAGGTCACAGATCTTCAGTGCCTGAGAAGGAACACCGACTTCCTAGAGCAATTGGGGGGAACGCAGTACTCTCATCATCAGCCTCGTCAGCATCAGAGAACAGGATGCCCACACAAAGCAGGGACGGAGAGCCCAGGCCTTGCTCTGCAGCCCCGTGGTGTGAATGGCCAGCGTGCAGTGAGTGGCTGGACTCTGCCCTGGGCCAGCCCGGGGCCGGGTGTGCACGAGAGAGTGGTTGTGATGTGTCTGTGAACGCATGCGAGCTTGAGTCGCCTCCAGGGGCTGAGAAACCTAAAATCATCCAATGAGTTCATAAGTGTTGACTTACACTGGACACACAAAGACCGGTTTAGCAGCAGACTCTGGTTTACTCCTGCAGCCTGTGTTTTGCTCCTTTTTTTTTTTTTTTGTTTTATTTTTTTTTTCCCTCTTATTTTTTTCTTTCAGTTCTTTTTCATTTCTTTTCCCGTTACGGCTTCTTAGTTGTTTGTAAAGTCAGAATTTCAGGAAGGCTTCCCTGTGCATTTGCACCAGATGAATGTTTGATGTTATGAAAAGCTTTTCCATATCATCAAAACTAATTTGTAGATTTTTGCATGGAAAAACAAACAAACAAAACCCATACATTTCCCTTCCAACTAGACTGTGTTGCAGTACACAAGTTGCCATAATAGTAGAAAACAGTAAAAATGTGGTAATAAAACCTCATCCTTTTCATTTTCAAAGATAACATGAAGACCTTTGCATGTGGTAATCTCCAGCATAGTTCATTTTTAGATTTCGTTGAGTCCTGTAACCAAAATGTTTCTGTTGTGGTAGGATACCGTGCTGTGTTTCAATGTTACTTGTTTTCAAACTTTGTTTTCTATGAAAATGATATGGAAACGTCTAAAAAATGAAATTTGGTGCATATGTACTGCCGAATAAAGACCGACACGAGAGGTGTGAATAGATGTACAAATCAAGTCATGGTTTGAACACCTTTAATATGCCTAATCCAATTGTTTTAGACTCTTTTTATCTTAGATGTAGGCAGCCATGAACAATCTATTTTGAGCCACTTTAGAGAGAAAAAAAAAAACAAAAAACAAAAACCAACTTTGTATTTTTCAAACTTGCACGAAAAAGATGCAAGTGTTTTTATAATTGGAGGAATGCCTCAGTTTTGAGGTGGTGCACACTAAATTCAAGGTGACGTTACAAATTTGTACAAAGTGAACTCTTGATAAGGTGGCTCATTGTAGGAAATGCTGTGCCTTCCCCTTTGAGCACAAGTGTTGCATGAACAACAGTTTGCTATAATAAACCATACCAGATTAGCCACCATTAGCATCTCTATCTACCTTGTGTTTTAAAATCAGCTGGTAATTCTGAAACACTGTAGAATGGATAAAGATTATTTTGTGATCATAACTCTTTGTTGGACTAGAGTATTTTTGCAGCATTCCTTGTCATCAGAAACATGGTTAAAAGTTTAAAACTAGAAGCAGCGGAAAAACTAGCTTGTGAATTTATCCAAGTAGAGTGCAGGCTAGGCTGTCTTGGGGAAATAAACATTAAAACTTGCAACTCTGCTGCTTTGGCTGTTTCTTTATAAAATAATATTTTTTTCCCAGCAAAAGGTACAGGAATTATTTGAAGAAAACGACTTTTCAAGGCTTTGGGATGAGGTTTTTACCTGAATGTTCACGTGTTACAGGTTTGAGGCACTGAATTTATTTTGGTTCTTTTTAACATTTGTGCCAAATTTACCTAATTTCCTCTGTATTTTGGTTTTTCTTAACATTTATGCCAATTTTACCTGATTTCCTCTCTGTATTCACTGGATAAACCAGGACTGTTTTCCTGGCAAATGTAGGGAATCCATGGAGGGTGGAAGTTGCAATGCTCCAAGGAAAATCCTACCCAGTAAATGACAGTTTTCACCCTCCAGCACCTTTGGGTGGGATGTTCTGGAGAAAATCGCTCTTTACAAACCTTTCTTGTTGGGGTGAGAGAGGAGCAGGTATTTGTGGCAACTTCTAAAACAAAATTTATCACCCCAAGTCTGTATTACTGCCAAAAAATGCCTTTTTTGAGCACTTCTGGGTGTAATATAACTACAGAAAACTCCCTTGAGCTGCTGCTGTTCCAATTTTTTGCCTTTTCTGGGTTTTGGGTGGGTTTTTTTAACAGGAAAATTCTCTTTCCCTGCTTCCCTGCAGCTCCTGTTGAGTGTAAAGTCACCAAAATCGGGAAAAGTGAAATATTCTGATCTCCACAGGGCGGCACCGCTGAGCTCCCCGGCAGCAAACCCGAACTCATTCTTTTCCCCAAATTTGCCTTTTGAGGTGATGCTGTTCATTACAATTTTTTGGGCAAAGCAGATTTGTTTGGGAATCTCGGGATATCAACAAGAAATAATTTGGGAATTGCCTCTGGGAATAATGATCACAGTGAGGTTGGATGCCCATCAACTCTTCCTATGTTTTGGAATAGAAATTTTATCTTTTTGGCTGAATTTGGCATGGCAAACAGAAAAAGATTTAAAATACTCAAAGAATAAAAATTACTCCACAAATCAGCTATGCTGGGTGGGATTTTTTATTTCAAGAAAAAAAAAAAAAACAAATAGGTACCCTGGAATTTTAGGGTCTGGGGAGAAGGATTTGGTGAAGGGAAAGGGATGACTGGAGAGAAGCTGATCCTTTTTGTGTTGGAATTGGGATTGCCCCTGGCTGGTGAAACTTTCAGCATTCCCTGGATCATGGAACAGCTCATCCCATCATTCTCCAGATCTAGTGGATCCCAGTCATTCCCAGTAAATTTTGAATTTCTGGTTTGGGGTAAAAATCCTCATTTCTGCACAGAATATTGAGATCAAGAACAACTTAAAGCATTTCAAAGACAACGAAACGCTGGCATTTCTTTAAAACATCTTCATGTTAAACCCGGTGGACTTTTTGCCACTTTTAACCGTAAATGTTTCCTCAGCTCTGCGTGCCACCAAATCCCTGGCAGGAAAGGCTCTGCTGGGGCTGGAAACAATTAGGGCAGGGCTGCATCTGGATCGAATAGACGTGCTGAAAGGAAACGGAGCAGCTGCAAACGTGTCAAGTTTACAAACTCCCAGGAAGTTTCGGCTACTGCACCCGTGAGGAACTGGAAAAAGTCACTGGGAAAGGTAATATTGCTGTGGGATGTGCACAACAGGGACTGGAAACCTCATTGCCATAAAATAATTCCTGGTTTTGCTTGTAAATTCATATAAATGCTGTGTTTATCCTGCTGGTTTTGGGTGCTCCACAGCTGAGAGAGACTTTCCCTCAAGCTGCCATTGAAATGGTCCCCTGTCAATACCTTTGATTTTAAATTTCTATTAAAAAGCACTGAAAATGCTCTTACTAGAAAAGGATCGATTTTGGGATATTTTTAATGCCAGCTATTGATAAATGTATTCCAGAAGTTTTATCATTTGATGGAAAGGCAGATGATGGTCAGACTTCGTACCAGATCATGGTTGGGATCAAGGATTTCATTCCTGAAATCACCTTTTTCACTTAAAATACTGCTTCAGAATGAATTCTTGATTTATTTAAGTGCATAAAATGGGTAAAAACCCAGCCATGCTCTTATTCTCATTTCTAATACTCTCAGTATTGTAAATTATTGTCAAAATCTCCCTTATTTCCTGCTCCAGTCTTTTTTCCCTTAAGATTTTCCTGATATGTTGAAGGAAATAATCGATGGGAAGGGATTATAATAATTTTTAATTCTGGATTATGTAGGCTGGGGTGAAGTATCAGCACATCCCATCCACCACCACAGAAATCAGAGGATCTATGGAGAAACCTTCAATAGATTACGAGCACAGCTTCACCCAAAAAATCCCCAATTCCAGCTCATGGTGCTGTAAACTTTGTACCTCTCGCCTCAGCTGTGGTAATTTGTGATTGGAGCAGAAGGGATTTTATTATTTTATAATTCCAGCTTATATAAGTTCCAGGAAACTCACATTCATATAAGGTTCTCTATATCATGGTTTAAGACACGTTTAGGTGAGTTCTGAATGACGGTGCATTATGATTTATATCCCAACATTAAATGAATTATTTCCCTTTCAAATTCAGTTTTTCATGGCTGAGAGTAACTTCAGTGAGCTGTAAATAGAGGATGATGTGGAGTATGAGCAAAGCTGCACTGGGTGCTCCTCTGGGCCTCCCCCGCTCCCTGGGAGGAATTCCCTCCCCATCTCCCACCTGCCCCGTGGAACCGGGAGCTATTCCCTGATGGAAAAATGCTCTCAAGTCTTCAGCAGCCGAAGCAGATCAATGAGTTTCGAATGAACGCTGCAATAATTGTCATTTCCATGCTTGGAGCTGGCACCGGGCGCGCTCCAGCTCTGCCCCTCCAGGGCGAATCTCCGCGGGTTGAGGACCGAGGCTGCTGAGCAGCGATGGACGCGCGGCTCCCGCTCCGTGTCAGCGGTGTCCCCTGTCCTTCGTGCCCGCGCAGCGAGGGATCTGCGCTGTCCGTGCCGCCTGTTCCATCCCATTCCTGCGGCTCCTGCGGGTGCCACCGAGGGACCGTTCCCGGGGCGCTCCGTTCCCGCTGCTCCCGGGTCTCTGCCGCCACAAAGCCCGCTCCTGCGGGCGGATCTGACACCCGGAGGGGACACGGCGGGGATCCGGCGGCTCTCCCGGCCCGGCCCGGCCCTCCGTCCCCTCCCTCAGCTCCGCCCCCGCTCCCGCCATTCCCATCCCAGCGCCGCGCCCGTTACTGGGCAGGGCTGGGGAGCGGCTCCATCGTCCGGCGGAGCTCCCCGGGAGCGGCTCCATCCCCGGGAGCGGCTCCATCGCCCGGCGGAGCTCCCCGGGAGCGGCTCCATCCCCGGGAGCGGCTCCATCGCCCGGCGGAGCTCCCCGGGAGCGGCTCCATCCCCGGGAACAGCTCCATCGCCCGGCGGAGCTCCCCGGGAGCGGCTCCATCGCCCGGCGGAGCTCCCCGGGAGCGGCTCCATCCTGGGAGCGGCTCCATCGCCCGGGGAGCTCCCCGGGAGCGGCTCCATCCCCGGGAACAGCTCCATCGCCCGGCGGAGCTCCCCGGGAGCGGCTCCATCCCCGGGAACAGCTCCATCGCCCGGCGGAGCTCCCCGGGAGCGGCTCCATCCCCGGGAACGCTCCATCGCCCGGCGGAGCTCCCCGGGAGCGGCTCCATCCCCGGCGGAGCTCCCCGGGAGCGGCTCCATCGCCCGGCGGAGCTCCCCGGGAGCGGCTCCATCCCCGGGAACGGCTCCATCGCCCGGCGGAGCTCCCCGGGAGCGGCTCCATCCCCGGGAGCGGCTCCATCCCCGGGAACGGCTCCATCGCCCGGCGGAGCTCCCCGGGAGCGGCTCCATCCCCGGGAACGGCTCCATCGCCCGGCGGAGCTCCCCGGGAGCGGCTCCATCCCCGGGAACAGCTCCATCGTCCGGCGGAGCTCCGCGGGAGCGGCTCCATCCCCGGGACGCTCCATCGCCCGGCGGAGCTCCCCGGGAGCGGCTCCATCCCCGGGAGCGGCTCCATCGCCCGGCGGAGCTCCCCGGGAGCGGCTCCATCGCCCGGCGGAGATGTGACAGAGCTGTGAGGGTCGGAGAGCGAGTCTCGGCACGGGGATGGAAGGATGGAGTGGGATACAGAATCATAAAATACCCTGAGGTGGAAGGGACCCACAAAAATCACCAAAGTGTGGCTCTCCTGGTCCTGGTTTCTTCTGCTTCTCTGAAACTTGGTTTTTAAAATTTCCAGCGCAGGCTCCTGCCGTGCCCATCCCCCGCAGCAGAACTGTGGGATTCTCCTATCGCAGTTCTTTATCCACCTCACCCCTGCTGGATGCTGGACTCCGAGGCACTGTGGAACCTGTGGCACATAAACCCAGTTTTCCCCAGCTTCTGCTTTATTTTTTTTTTCTTCCCTGGATAACTTTCCTTTCTCTTTGCTGTACTCTGTGGTGTTGTGTCTTCTCTGCCTGTTCCTGTTGCTGTTCCCAGTCCATTTGCCAGTCCCCTCCCTGCCCTCCACACAGGTTCCAGCAGGATATTCCAGCAGGATATTCCACCCTCTTCCCAGGCACACAGGGTGGTGCTTCCAGGCTCCTCCTGTTCCCCAGCATAGACAGAATTTATTTCTTTACCCCTTCCCCAAGGTTTCCCTTTCCTCAATTTTTACAAGACATTAAAAAAGTGGAATTTATTGAGGAGGGGTTTATATTAACAAGATATATTTATAAAACAAAACAAAGTGTACAACATACAATTAGATCAGACTAACATAAACAGCAGCAATGGAGCTCGAATGTGCTTCCACTCTATTTCTGGGCTACGCTGCACCCAGCGGCACCGAGTTCCTGCATTCCTTTCACAGCCAGGATTTTGGGGTTGGTGGCCACACTTTTGGTGGTGTTCTGGGTTTTATAAATCCCAATTAATCTGTCTGCAATCTCAAACATGTTGTTCCGCAGGGAGATGATGATGAACTGGGCGTTTTTGGTTTGTTCCTGAAACAGAAGGGATTTGTGTTAGTGCCCAACATTCCCAAAATTCCCTCTGTCCTGGTGTGGCACACAAAGCCAAGTTTCAAACTACAGCTGCAGGCAGGGAACTTTCAAGTGTTTCCCTAATCCGAAATAGCTGCTCCTAATCTTTGCCACCTTTTCCCAAAACTGGTGGTTCCCAGTTAATAATAATTCTGAATATTCAGTGTTTAATCACCAGTGTGAACTGCAGTCCTGTAAGGGGGTTTGCTTTGGTGAGGTGAGAAGTTTTAAAGGCATGGAAAAAACAAAGACACTGATGGGAATGCCAGGGAAGTGTAAATGCAGGGAAAGCATGAGCTTGGGTACACAGAGACATCACTAACAGCTGAATAAGTTGTGTATTCTGACAACAGTGATGGTTTTGGGGGAATTGTCTGTGTTTTCCAGAGGAAGCAATAAAATTGCAGCATCCCAGATCCTAAATGTGGCTGTAATTGTGTTGGAACATTGTCCCCTCTGGAGGAGAATGAAGCCATGAACTCACATAGATGTAAAATGCCACAATGGAGACGTTTTTGAAGTCGAGGGCGGCGTCGATCTCGTCCATGAAATAGAGCGGGGTGGGTTTGTAGTGGTGAAGGGCAAAGACCAGGGCCAGGGAGCTCAGGGTCTTCTCCCCTCCTGACAGGTTGAAGATCTTCTTCCAGCTTTTCTTGGGAGGTCGGACACTGGAACGGAACGAGAGTTTGGTCTGTCAGCATTTCTGCTTGGCCTGAGCCCAGGCTGGGATAACACAGGGCTGTTCCTGCAGCACCTCACCCCACTGCTCACTGCCTTTCCCCAGTTACCCCCCAGTTAATGAATTTAATCCTGGGAACATTCATGACACAACACTGCCAGGATTCCCTGGGCAGAATGAGGTGACCTGGGAAATGACAAGTGCTGGGAAATGAGTTCAGAGCTTACCAATTGCTCTAATTCCTGATTCCTTTAGAAGGAAATGAGTCTCAGAGCTAAAAATTTGGTTTCTGTCAGCATTTGTGAATACTGAGCCTGTCTGGGTGATCAGTGAACATTTACTTTAATATCAGGTTGAAAGAAGCACAATGATGATGAAAAATCAACAGAACATGAAGTATTTTGAGAACCTGAACATGATTCCCTCCGAGAAGGGATCCAGACTGTCCACAAGCTCCAGCTCAGCATCCCCTCCCAAGGTGAGCATCTGGTAGTTCTCCTTCAGCTTGTTGGTGATGACATTGAACCCTGCCATGAATTCATTCAGCCTTTGCTTCCTGAGGTCCTCCATGGCCTGTCTGAATTTGTCCCTCTCGCTGGTGATGTCGTCCAGTTCTCCCACGTGCTTCAGGTACAGCTCCTCCTGCAGGGGCAAACAGCCAAGAAACCCACGGGCCCTTACAGCAGCTGCCTCCTCAATTTGGAGTTTAAACCCCTTTTCCTACCTTCTGAACATTCCTTTTTCCCGGGAAGAACTTTCCTGTTTCCCAGTGCTAACAGCCTTGAAACAAAACCCTCAAATTATCTCTCTTTTCCTATCTCTGCTGCTGAGGGGATAAAACCCCAAACAAACCTGTGTTAAAATGAAAAACATCTCATCTGTTGAATGGTTCCCTATTACTGAAATGAGGAGGGAAAAATCCCAGTATTGTGAGTCTAGGTTGGCTGTGAAGACTTGATTATTAAATAAAACATTCCCAGGAGAAGGATTTAGATTGGAAAGGATTTCAAGATCATCCAGGAAGTTGTTGTCACCTGGCACTGAGGGTGTGGAAGCTGCTAGAAACAACTTTCACCTCAGCTACGGATGAGCTGCTAACAACAGGAACAGGAAGATTCCAGGGCTCCACTGCACTCCCAAAGGAAGGAGGGGCCCTGGGGAGCTTTACCTTCTTCCTGTACTCAGCGATGGCTCCCAGGTTGGGCCGCAGCTCGTGGTGCTGCGCCTCCAGCAGCGCGATCCTCTTGGTGATCACCTCGGGCTCCTGCAGAGCCTCCAGCTCCTCCTCGCTCAGCACCCGCAGCTCCTCGGGGGCCTCACCCTCGATGGAGTGCAGGGACAGCTTGGACATCTGCAAGGCAAAAGCCATGTGGTAGGAGGCTTTAAAAACCCCAAGAAGCTGTTTCTAAAACGAGTTTTTATCTAAAACGAGCTTTTCTTAATCTTCAAATCTCCAATCTCCAAACATTTCAAGATTCTTCCACAACTCCCTAAAATCGGATGTGAAAAGGACAATAAATTTCCTTTTGTCCTATTATGCTGTTCTCCATAAACACCAACAAACTGTGATCTGAGGAGGAATTTTCTCCCAAATTTTGTTTTCTGAGGGATGTTGATGATGTGTTCATCCTGTGAGATCCACAGAGAAGCTGTGGCTGCCCCTGGAAGTGTCCAAGGCCAGGACGTGGCTTGGAGCAGCCTGGGACAGTGGAAAGTGTCCCTGAGGATGGAACTGGATGAGTTTTAAGGTCCTTCCCTACCCAAACCATTCCACAATTTCCTGATTTCAATTTTAGGAACTAAACCATTTCCTTACCTCTTTTTGCCAGTATTTGACCTTTGCCTGGTGGGTGGAAATGTGGCTGTCAATTTGTTCCATTTTCAGCTTGACATTCAGAGCTTCATTTTGGAGGGCATGTTCAGCATCCTGGATAGTTTTCATATCCTCCAGTAAATTTTTCTTCTCCTCCTGCATTGCTGGTAAAGCTTCCTGAAAGGAAAAATGGCAAATGCCCCAAAAAAGGGAATTAATCAATCAATTACCTACAAAAATATTGCCCCTTTTCTGGGTGATAAATCTGTTTTCACTTAATTTACTTAGAGCTATTGATGGAAACAAATATTCTTGGATTTATAACTGATCCCTGAATTCTGGAATTACTGAGAATATGCTGCAGATTTTATTTTCATTCCAGTTTCGGATCCAACAGGTCTTACACTCATTTTTAGCTAATTAGAGAAAGACATCAAATTCCATATTTATTTGGAACAATTTCAACCATCCTGGTTTTCCCTCTCCCACAGAAATCTAGACAGGAAACTAAAATCCCAAATAAGTGGAAAAATTCTATTTTAAAGCAACTTCAAAACCCAGTGATTTCTTTGGGAAAACCTGGTGTACATTTTTTCCCAACTTGGGCCAAGATAAATTTCCAGGTGAGTGTAAAATATAAAAATACACCATTGCCACAGCCTGGCTGCTCTGCAGAGAGAATCAGTGGGATACAAGCAGGATTTAACTGCTCTCCCTGATCTCCCTGGAGCTCAGGGTGGCTCCCAGGACTCACCTCAGCCTGATTGCACTCGTTCATCACCGTGGTGGCTTTGTCCTCCAGCGTTGTCAGCTCTGCTGTCAGGTTTTTCAGTTCCTTCTCATTTTCTTCCAGCTCCTTCTCAGTGCGCTGCAGAGCCTCCTCAGCTTTCTTCAGGTTCCTGCCCAGGACAGGGATGTTTGTGCACCTCCCACGAGGCAAAGGGGACAGAGAATAACCCAGAACCCAATCTCACTGAAGCAAGGAGCAGGTGCTGGTTCAGGCACCAACTCCCACAATCCAGAGGGATCCAAGGAAAATAAAATCTTCCTCAGCAGCCAGATCTCATTAAATGACTAAATTTCTTCTTTCAGAGTTTGGAATCTCTATGGATTGGGGAGATCTCATAAAAAATAGATCCCATTTTATTTCCTGACAGACCTCCCATTAAAATCAGTCCCTTCAGATCTGAGCTGCTCCAGCACATCCAAATCAGTGCTATTTTGGACTTTATCCTGCAATATTGCAGTTTGGTGCCAGGCAAGAATTACAGAAACACTGATTAAATCTGATTTCTGGGATATTACAAACTACAAAATTTGACTTCCTTTTCCCTCCCTGAGCACTGAGACACTGAGGAAGTGCAGCTCCAGCCTGGAGCTCCCCATGCTGTACCTGTCTGCAGTCCTGGCTGCCACCTGGGCCTTGGTGATGGCTGAGGAGCATTCATCCATTTCCTTGTCAATCTGATCGATTTTGTCTTGCTGTGCCTTCAGTTTCTGGCTGTTGGTGTCCATGATGAGCTTGTGCAGCCGTTTCACCTCCTCTTCCATCTTGTTGGCCTTCTCAGCCACGCGCTCGTAAACTGTGGATGGAGAAGGGAGTTAAGGGCACTCTGCCACCCCTGGGGGAATCAGGATTGAAGGATAAAGGTTGGGAAGTGATCTCAGATTCAGCTCTGCTCTGTTCCTCTAAGGAGAAGTGCCCAGATTCCTCTATGCTCTGACCAGTGATGAGTTTAACAAACATCACAATACACCCAACTGCTTTGTGCCACTGCACTCCCAAAGCTTTCCTGCTGCAAAAACCACTCCACATGGATTAATGAACGTGCACAGAATACTTCAATACATCAGCTGGTGCATCAGCAGCTATTCCAAGCTCTTTCTTTGCATTTCATTAATGGGAAGATGGTTAATTTAAGAAAATAATTAAAGAACTGGCCACCAGCATTTCACAGGAGTTGGTGCAGCTGTTACTGCTCCTGCTGAACAGCATCACTTCACAAAAAGGATGTGTTCCCACAAAGAACACAGAAATTTATTTTATAGGTTAATTTATTTCAAAGACTTAAGCCTGACAAAACCCTTCACTTGACTTTTCTATCATTACTTCCTCATTAGCAATTCTTACCCCTAATTAAATTAAGTTTCCCTATAGAATGTATAATACAGGCACAAGAATCTACCCAAGAAACAAAACACTAGAATTCATGTTTACTTTAGCTTGACTGAAACATGAACTTGGGCAATTACAAATAAGGGTTTTACTCTCTGATCTCTAGGAACCCCTTAGAAAAATGAGGTTCCAAACCAAGACACAGAACTGAAGCCAAACCCAAAACCATTCCTTCCTTCATTAGTAAAAGAGCATCACTACAGTTTTTATCTCCAATCCCCTCTCCACAAAATGCACCTTTTTTATAACCATCCAGGGCTTTTTCCAGCTCCTTCTGTTTGGCTTTGTCTGGAGTAGCAGCAGCGACGTTGGCTTCGAGTTCCTTGATTTGGTTTTTGAGATCCATTTCTTGTTCAGAAAAACTCTGCAGAGAGCACAGAACTGGGTTGGAGTCTTGACCTGGAAAAGCTCCCTGACTCCAGCTGGGGCTGTAGAAATGCTCAGGGTTCTCACCTGGATACTTGCTGTGTATTTCTCTGAGGTGTTCCTCATTTCCCGAATGTCCTGCTGCAGTTTTGCTATGGCTTCTTCCAGCTGTGATTTCTCCTCTTCACGCTGCACTGCTCTCTGGGAATCTTTCTGCAGCTGGGATTCCATTTTACTGATCTACACAGAGGGAGAGCATCAGTTACTGGTGGCACCATGACAAAACCTGTGCTCTACAGCTCTTAAAACACAGGAAAAAGTGGGGTAAAAACTTGATTTTGGGTAGTCTTGAGTGCTGGGAATATCAGCTCTGCCAGTGGGAAACAAGAGGAGCAGCTACAGATTAAATTTTGAATGGAATTCAGAAGGAAATGCAAACTGTATCCTGATAGGCCAAAATGGTGTCCAAGCTATCAAAGGGAGCGCTGCAAGACTCAATGAAATAATGGGCTGGAGAGACCAAACACAGAATGACAGGATCCCCGAGGCTGGAAAAGCCCTCCCAGCCCATGGAGTCCAAGCTGTGCCCAATGCCCACCCTGTCCCCAGCTCAGAGCACTCAGTGCCACCTCCAGGCCTTCCCTGGACACCTCTAGGGATGGGCACTCCAACCCTCCCTGGGCAGCCCCTGCTAATGACAACCCTTTCAAATTCCTGATGCACTTCAGAGCAACCAAACCTCTGCCAACATTGGGAATTTTGGCTTTGTAACCCCTTGTTAACCATCACAGATTGCTCCTTCTCACGCTGCTGTAAAAGGCACAAGTGTAAGAGCTGCCCAAACCAAGGAACTCGGACAGAATTCCATTTCCATGATGTACTGACCTCTTCTTCTGAGATATCCATCACCACTGAGGAGCCCATTCTGCCCTTCATGACTTTTCCCCCACCACCAGTCATGGTTCCTGTGGAAAAAGGGATGGAAAAAGGTCACAAAACTCAGTGAGCTCTGCTATCATCCTCAAAGTGCTTCCAGTGGAGCTGCAGTGTGTGCAGCAGTACCTGACACCTCGATGATCTGGCCTTGCAGCGTTACCACCCTCCACCTTTTCTCCTTCTGGAATGCTATTCTGGTGGCCTCTTCCAGGTTTTTGGCCACCAGAGTGTCCCTCAGGGCGAAGTAGAAGGCCAGACGAACCTTGTCATCCTGCACCTGCACCAGGTCAAAGAGCCGTGGGGTGTTCTGGGGAGTGGGGATTTTCTGCATTTTCTTTTCCCACACAGCCATCTACATCCACAAAAGAAATAAAGGAATGAATCTTTAGGGTAGGTGTTGAGGTCACTCCATTATTCTGTGGGATGTAAAGCTTTAAAACAACTGTAATTAGACGGTAATTAACAGTAAAATGATTTGTTTTCCCTGTGCTGGGACTCACCTTGTCCAGGGCTATGAAGGTGGCAACTCCAATTCCTCGTGCCTTCAGGAAGTTCACACAGGCCTGGGCAGTGTCGATGGTGTCCACGACAATGTGGTCCAGGGCTCCACACGAGGAGGAAATGGCCACGTCATACTTGTCATCAATGGCTCCCAGATCCCCCTGGGGATTGAGGAAACACTCTTTTTAGCTGGCACCTTGGCTGCTCTGGGAGTTTTATCCTTTCCCAACAAATCCATCAATGCACCTTTTTTAATCTACACACACTGAATAAACAGATTTTTCTGAAGCACAGATCATTCTCCTTGGACAAAAAATGGCAGAATACTTCTACATTTACTCACTCCTACATTTACTCTGATGTGCAGCAGGAATGAAGAACTCAGCTCTGAATTTTCAAAACTTTCAACCAACATTGCTTGTAAAGAACTGAAAAATGTTTGATTTTACAGCAAGTCCACAGGATCCACAACTCTGCTCTCCCAATTCCTACCACCAGAGAAGTGAGGCAGCCCACACTTAGTCATGGAACACCACTCAGCTCCTCTAAAGTTTAACACTGAAAGTGTTAACAGCCTTCTAAAACTTACCAGTCTTCCATAGAGCCCAGGAATATTCCCACATTTCTTCTCCTGGAGCAGAGCTTCGAGCACTTTTCCTCGACTGCGACTTTGTGCCAAAGAACTTTTGGCTTCTTCTACTTTTCGGCGCAGGTTTCGCACGAGATCCTTGGCCCCAGATTCTTCTCGTTCCAGCTTCTGCAGAGTATTCTCTTTCTGGTGGGTAAAAGACAGACATTGGCTCAGCCTCCCAAAAACTGCTGCATTCAAGGGAGTCTCCTCTGCATGGGGAGTGACTGCGGAACAAATGAAATTCAAAGAATCCCCGGTGGTTTGGGTGGGAAGGGACAATAAAACTCCCCCAGTGCCACTCATGCCATGGCACAGACACCTTCCACTGTCCCAGGCTGCTCCAGGCCTCATCCAATCTGGCCTTGGGCACTGCCAGGGATCCAGGGGCAGCCTCAGCTCTCTGGGCACCCTGTGCCAGAGCCTCAGCACCCTGAAGAATGCTCAGGAATGCAGGAACATTTCAGAGTGAAATTAAATCTATTCTTTTAGCAGGGATATGTAGGATTTAATTTAAGTCAACACTGGCGTAACACAAAAGAAATTTGACATCAAATATTTGCTTCACCAGCAAACTATTAGAAAACAGCTTTTCAATGTTCTTTTAGTGGAGGTGGCTTTGGGTTTATTTTCACCACGATTATTGCTGAAGAGAAGAGTGGGATTTCAGTGTCACTCAAAGGAATTAAAAGCAAAGTCACGTCTCACCTCTTTGAGCTGCTGCTCAGCCTGGGGTAATTTGACAGTTATGTCTTTGATGGCAGCTTTCCTCTCCTTCAGGGTGTGTGAGGTGTTGCCCAGGGCCTCCTGGGCCTGGCTGAGCCGAGCCACAGCCGCGTTGTAGCTGCTCAGGTAGAGCTCCAGCTCCGACTGCGCAATGTCCATGTGCGAGCGCGCCTCCGTCACCTCCCTGCTGAACTCCATCAGCTCCTGCTCCTTGTCCTGCAAACACACCCAGGGCACAGCTCAACCCACAGCTGGGCAAGGGGAAATGGGATGTGCTTTTACAGCAGCAAACAGTTAATTAACATTAATTCATCAATTAACATATTCTGGGGGTGAATTAAACAAGGCTTTTCCTAATGACAAAGAACTTCAGGGAGTTATCATAAAGCATTTCCTTAAAAGTTTTTATTATTTTCTCAAATTTGGGAGGAGCCCTACACATTGAGCTGAATTACTGCTCAAATGGAAAATCCAAGTTTTCAAGGACAGAAAACAACCCTGCAAATTTACAGGATCAATTTCCAGCCTCCAGGTGTTCAGGGACTGAACAGCACCACCAACAATAACCAACTGTTAAGTAATTGTCCATTAATTCACAATTACAGCTGTGGGAAAGGCTTGGAACAGACCAGCCCAGAAAATCTTTATGTATTTAGACAACACATTGGCTTAAATGTTTTGGTTGAGAAAGAGAGAATAAAATAAGTTGCATTATTTAGTACAAATCTATGAATGAGCTACGTGATGATGCTTGGTAAAAGCAGCCAAGAAGGATTTAGCTGTAATTATTAATTCAAGATTAACTGCCCATTTAGGATCCTCTGAACTAACACAAGGAACGGGAAATTGTCAATAACATTTTTGTGTCTGGTGATGGTTTCCTTCAGAAGAATGAAGTTACTACAGCAGGTGGGTAAGTCCTGCCAGTCCAAACCTCTTTTTCCTTCTGAATTCCCTTTGTCTCCTCCTGCAGGGTGGCCAGAACCTGCCTGAGCTTGGCTTCCTCCTTCTCCTTGGCTTTGGCCAGCAGCTCCCTCCTGGCCGTGGAATCCTCGATGGCTTTGGCACTCGTGGAGGGGACGGTCTTCAGCTCTTCCATCTGCACCAGAAAAGGACTTTGAACCTCCCCTGCCACCAAAACAACGGAATTCCTGAATCCCCCGGGATCCACAGACATCCCAAAGATGGCAGTGACCAGTGGATAACACAGATCCATTAATTACCTCCAGTGATCATTGCAGGGAGTGATTTGCAAACAGAATCTCTGGCTGATTTAATGATTTAAAATCTCTGATTAAATAATTCAAACCCCATTTTTCCACCTTCTTTGTGGTCATTGGTGCCCTTTCCATTTTCTCCCAGCTGCACAAAGGTGTTCCCACAATTAATTTTCCTTTTCCAATCCAATCCAATCCAGTTGAGGCTCCCACTACCTTTTCCTTGTCCTTTTGAAGCTGCTTCTCCAGTTTTTTAGCCTTGCTCTTGGCATGTTTGAGATTCTCCCTCACTTTCACATCCTGCAAATCCAGCTGATTGAATTTTTCTTTATTTTCCTCTATGAGCTTTGTAATTTTATTGAATTTCCTGAAGGAAAAAAAAAGAACAAAAGAAAAAAAGAATGATCAACTCCCAATTCTTTTTGTGTACAGTGAATATAAAGAAATATGTACTTTAAAAATCAGACATTTTCTTATTATAATTGAGATTATTACCCAGAAATAAATAAAAACAATGTCAATTTAATTTATTTTAATGCATTTATTTTTGTACATTAATTTAAATGGGTTTTTTTTTGCATTTAGATGTACCAGAAGTGACTTTGCTCATCAGATAATTTAAGATATGGTGGAAAACATGTAAAACATAGTACTTTCAGCTCATAAATACATCCATAAGTACTCACTTTTCAAGTTCTTTCAAAGCTTTATTCTTGGTTTTTGTTTCCTCTGCGAGTTTACTGCTTTTCTCATTAATACTTTTTGTTTCTTCACTAATTTTTTCTTTCTGCATTTCCTGGTCATTTATTCGTTTCTTTAGATCATGGCTAGGAAATGAAAACAATAAAACCTCACTTTTATCCATCTTCATAAGGAACCTCTATTTCCATTCCTCAGTGTAACAACAGGATTATGTGAAGTATCAAAAGATAACAATAATTTATAATTAGGAAATCCAAAATATTTCTAATTTGAGATATTAAAGCAAAGTTGAACAGCTCCCCCAGAACATTAAAGCCAACCCAAAGCTTGAGAATGACTTACATATAATATTGGCAGATGTGATTCTTTTCCTTAAAGATTTTATTTTCCAAGGACAGGAATTCAATGGCTTTGTTCTTCTCCTCTTCCAAGGCATCTTTTTCTTTCTCCACCATTTTCACACGATTTAACTGCAGAAAACAGAGGGGCAGAGCTGAGGCAGGGCCGGGATTCAGGAGGAAACACGAGGAGAAAATCCCAACCCTTTGTAGGAAAAATGGTGATCAGGAATTACCTCTGCAAGGCAATTCTCTGTATCTCAACCTTCTGAGTGGCCATTCTAAAGTAAATTCCTACAACTGCAGGGTTTTTGTTTCCCTTTAAAACAGGTCTGCCACAGGATTTACCAAGGGCACATCAAGGAAAAAGAACTTCGATATTACTTAGAACATTTTTTAGTTATTCAGTTAGAACTAAATAAATGTAATAGTAATAATAATTCAAAAATAATAAAAGAATAAATGAAATATTTTAAATTTGATATTGTTTAGAGCTTTTAGTACTCAATGCATCAATCAAATGCTACAAAAGCAGATTATGCAATTCTGTGTATTTTTGATTCTCCTCAGAGCTCTGTGTGAGAAACTGTGGGATTTGTTTAGGATCCCCAGGAGCAGATCCTCACCTTCTCCCCTTTATGTGGGATTTGTTTAGGATCCCCAGGATCAGATCCTCACCTTCTCCCCTTTATGTGGGATGTTTTTAGGATCCCCAGGAGCAGATCCTCACCTTCTCCCCCCTGCACTCGTTCAGCAGCTCCACTCTTCGGCACAGGCTGTGGATGGGCTCCTTGAGCCGTGCAGATCCAATCAAATCCTCCAAATATTCCAGCATTCCTTCATCGTGCTCTGTCTGCCCTTTGGGTTTCATCATGGCAATCTGTTCCACTTCCCCCTTGGAAAACAAAAGTTTGCTTAATGTTTGTTTGGTTTTTTTTCTGGGGGAAAAAGGATTCTGTTAAAAAAAAACCTATGGGATGAGTAAGAGACATAATAAAAAAACAATAAATTAAAGCAGTGATCAAAAGTATTCAAACTGGAATAGCACAGAATCATTAAGGCTGGAAAAGATCAAATCCAACCTTCATTTATTTGGGAAAACAAAGATCAGAATGAAGGGGAATTTCCTCCAAGGTGGTGATGTGGAGCCACCCTTCAGATCTGACCAATCCTTCTAAAGATTCAAAATGTGTTTCCCCAGCCTAAAAAAGAAGAGAATAAAGGAGGCCCTTGAAGGCCCTCTTTAGAAACAGAAACTCCATAAAATCCTGGCTGATGAACTGAAATTGTAATTCATTTGAGGTTTCCTTTTCCTTGTTGGAAAAGATTCTTTAAGTCTGAGACTTCCTTGGTGTAATTTCCCTTTATGAACAGCATTAACTTTCAGTGATTAAGGTGATATTAAAAATAATTTAATTTTTTAAAAGTAAGATTTAGCAAAGATTAAACAGAGGCAATGACAAGGACAGTTTGTGTAATGCTAACAAGATAAAAAACCCCAACACAACTGTTATTTTTATTTCTTGCACATCTCAAGAAGCCAAACAATCAGTTTGTGAGTAACTGCTGCTGGATTATATAAAATCCCAATTACCCATTTGCTCCTTGCCACAAAAGTGTGGTTTCTCTGCCCAGAACTGCCTGGCAGCTCATGGGGTGGAAACTGCGACCTCCTAAATTACTCTGGGGTTTCAGGAGTCTTTTTCCTTCTTGCATTAAAGCATTTCCTCTGTTTACATCCAGGAAAAAACAATCACAAGAAAGATTTAACTCAATGCTGCTCAGGACGGAGACTTTGCTATTCTGAGTTTATATCTCACATTTGGTGTTGTAAAAGACAAAAATACCCTGGATTTAACAGGGAAAAATAGGAATTATGGACAAACATAGAATGTAAAGCTTTTTATTATTTGGCTAAATATAATTAACCATCTGTAAGCCACAACCATCTAAAAAAACTGAAGATGCACTTGTGGGGTTTCTCTGCAGCTCATTAAAGTGAATATTTACATTTTCTTACTGAACGTTAAAAAAATAGAATATATTAATTGAATAATAAGAGTATTAAGCACTATTTAATATACTTACTTACTTATTAAGTTAATATATAAAGGAAACTGTTTAATCCTTCCCAGATTTAAGAAATAAAAAGGTTTCCAGCTGTTTTAATTGATAAAGGAGAGTGAAAAGGTTGTACCTGCTCTTCCTGATAATGATTAACAGAGCAAAAACCTTTCACAATTCTGCATTCTGGTACAACTCAGTTTGAGCATTTCCCAGTTATTTAGCTGTGCTCATTACTTGACCCATTATTTGAATTATAAATTTAAAAGACCCAAAACAACCTTGCTCTTTTTGTAGCGAAGGATCTTTCGAAATTCTGGCCATTCTGAAAGTGAAACCAAGGCGGGGCAGGCAGACATTTGTTGAGCAATGAGGGGAACGAGCTGGGGCAGCTCCTCAGAGCTGGCACCCCCAGCTTTCCCAAGTTTGCCACCAGAAACCCTGGAAATCTCCAGTTCCTTCTCTCAGCTGCCTCTCTGTGGCTCAGGGATTCAGGACAGGAGAAGTGTAGGAAAAAGAGGAAATGCAGGCTCTGCTCAGACAATCAAAATGGATGTCAAGAGCCAGCCATAGGCCATGCCAACAAAGAACCAACCACCACATGAAAGAAAAATCCTGGAAAAACACTGCCTCAAATCTGTCCTGGAGAAACTCCAGGGTGACTGAACTGTGACCTTGCAGTGCCTGGAGGAGCTGCAGGAAAGATGGAGAGACTGTTAGCAAGGGATGGAGGGACAGGACACAGGGAATGGCTTCCAGAGGGCAGGGATGGATGTGATCTGGGGAAGGAATTGTTCCCTGTAGGGTGGGCAGGGGCTGGGGTGGAATTCCCAGAGCAGCTGTGACTGTCCTGGATCCATCCCTGGCAGAGCCCAAGGCCAGGCTGGACAGGCCATGGAACACCCTGGGATAAAGTGTCCCCATGGCAGGGCTGGAACAGGGTGGGATTTAAGGCCCCTCCCAACCCAAACCATTCCAGGATTCCACATTTCCGTACCCACCAGGCCCTTTGGGATGGCCCTACACTCAGGGCATGAGCTCTAAATGGAATCACAAACCCAACTTCAGCTTCTACAGTGTCTGGAGCCTACCACATCCCATGGATCCATCAGGCTGCAGGTACAGCACGAGCCAACTCCAACTCTGTACCACGAGCACACATCCCAGTAGCAGATCCCACAGAATTCCCCAGGCTGGTTAGCAGGGAACCCATTGGCAACCCTACATCACAACCTCATCACACAATCAACTGAGCCCAACTGGGGCAAATCAGGACAAATATAAAGGGGAAACTGTAAAATTAAGACAAACCCTTTTCAGCTGGAGGTGATCCCTCTGGTGAAGAGCAGGTGGAATCAATTCCAGCAATTTGGAACCTGGGTTTCTTTGCACAGCTGAACAATTCAAAACTGTGATGTTTAAGATACTTCCTCAATTTAAGAATTTTAATTTCTATTGTGCCTAAGTAAAGAGGAAAAGCTTGAAAAGAAGTTTCAGGGCTGGCACCATGAGCAGTTTGACATCCTGAGGCTGCCCCACAAGCCCTGCTCTCTCTAAAAGCAGGAAAATGCAGCTGATCCTCTCAGCACAGCTCCGACCTGACTTTATCCAACCTTTTGTAGCACCTAAGGGCTGGAATTTTAAAAGGGAGGTTTGACTGACTCATGAGGCTTTTTCTGCATTTTACCCTGGTCTAGAAACACATCCTACAGAGGCAACTCCCAGCTGCTGCAAGGAGCACCAGAACCTTCCTTTCCATCTGGGAGTGGGTTCTGTTTCCCCAAGCTGAGGAGTGTGAATGGCAGAATGTGCCAACCCCAACAGGAACGTGACCCAGCTTGCAGTGCCCTAATTGGGGTTTTGGGGTATTTGTGCTGGGACAGTGCTGAACTGGAATTAGGGACGTTCAGGATACAGCCCACAGATTCAATCCTAAAATTCTGGTATGAAAGAGGGATAGAAAAAAGCTTCTGGTACTGAAAAATTAAGTCAGCAACTTGAGAACTCTTCCTGAAGAATAAACAGCACTTTTTGGGGTAAAAAGGACCTTAATGGGACACCTTCTACTGTCCCAGGCTGTTCCTGGCCTTGGGCACTGCCAGGGATCCGGGGCAGCCACAAATGCTCTGGGAATTCCATCCCAGCACCTCCCCACCCTCCCAGAGAACAATTCCTTCCCCAGATCCTATCCATCCCTACCCTTTGGCAGGACAAGTTGTGTCTGCTTTTATTGGTGATTGCCTCCTCTTTTCCCCTGAATGTTTGGGAAAAGCTTTGGGAACGCCTGAGTTTGTCACTACAGCATTCCCAGAGCTCTCTGTGATTGTCCCACACAATAATTATCGCATGAAATAGATAAAAACAGTGTCCCAGGATTTTGGATTCACTTAAGTTCTGCTGCTTTAATCACAACTTTAAAATGAAGTGCTGAAAACCTTGGGATAGCTCGGAATTGAGCAGCACCATGCTGTGAGCAGGGACTTTGGGTGCTTTCTCTGGGGAATTTTGTGGTGCAGTTGCTGTGGTTTAGTTTTGGAGGGTTTTTTTTTAGGGGAGCTCTTCAACACTACTCAGACGTGGAGTAACGTGACATCTGACTGAACTGAAAATCAGAGTTTTGCTCAGGAGAAATGGCTTGAGAGAAAAGACTTCTAAGAAAATGCAACACCATAAATCAGGAAAACATTCCCTTTTTGGGAACAGGTCAAAACAGATAATTTTGTTTCAAAATCCTATTAAACCACCACAAAATTTTAGGTGTGGCAACTGTGAGTATAATATTTAGTATTTTTAAGAATATTATAAAGCTTTTAAGGCTTTTTGAACACATAAAAGGAACTTTTTTTACTGACACCAAAATCTTTGGAGTGGTGGCTGGGAATCATCAAATTTTACTGTAATCCCTGCCCTAACACCTGTTGCAGCACAATTCTAATAATCCTGTAATTTCTTAATATTATCAATGTGTACATTTAATTTGCTTACTAAATAGAGTGATTACATAAATTCATTTGCAACTTTAGGACGTTACTTAAATGAAACTGAATTAATGATATCTGAATGCAGTGATCAGGATATAATTTAATTTAACTTTGTCAGGCATCACAAGACTAAGGGATATTTGTGATAAAATAGTCTATAAATGCATATAATTAAAATTTAATGCTAATAGTGTTTGCGTTCACAAAAGCCACCTTAACTCACACTTTTGTGGAGGATTAGCCAAAATCTGCTACTTGTTTGTCCAAATGAAAAAAATCCACCTTAATTCAAATTACAAGCCAATTTCAATTATTTTCTTGACTTTTTAACATGGAATTCATGAAAAAAGTGACCCAGCATAGGGCAAACTTCTCTTAATAAAAGAAGTTATATTTCAATCTATTTTCCAGACCACAGCAATGTTTCGATTCTCTCAAATACTGAAGCAAATGGAACAAGAACAGATTTTGCAGGAGTTTCTACAAGAGCTGAAAACTTTTCAGCATCATGAGGAGCAAAGCTTTGGGTTTTTTTCCCCCACTTTACCACACAGGTAGCTCTCACTTTTTAAGCAGTGGTACAGTAAGGAAAGGCAAAAAGAAGTTGAAAATTTCTCTATCTTCAATTTTCCAGATTGGTAATTTCACACTTTTTGAATTTCCCATCTCACAAAACTCTGACCATGAATTCCAATTCTGCATCCAAGCATTTTGCAAGCTGTGCATGGAGAGAACCAATATTCCCATAACCTCATTATTCCCCTGTTCTTGTAAAGTTGTTTTGGGCATTTTTTTCCTGTAATTCCAAGTTATTGTTGCTATACCTTTCATTTTTACCACATGGTGAATACACAGGAGGGGAAAAAACACCAAAAACTCAACTTGATGCTCTGCCTTCCCAGAAAAACTCAGTGGGAAATAAAGTAAAACAAAAAATAACTGCACATGTAAAAATCTATAATGACACCACTGTCCAGAGATGAGGAAAAACTCAGAATGAGCCTTTATTCGGTACTGAGTTCTTTGATCAAAACTACAATTCTGCATTCTGGAAATAATTTTAGAAGTTTTGAGGACATTGCTGTGTTTAACACAAGAACACAAATTGAGTGTAAATCCAGAGTCACTTCAGAATTTAAATCAAGAATTGGCAAACCCAGCCTGCAATGTCAGATTCCTTATTGGTGTGTTCTAATGGAACTATTCCATTATCCCTCAATTCCACACTGCCTCTAGAAAAGTGCTTTTCTCCTTCCCATTTTCCATGCTTTTCTGCAGAATTTCTTACAGGAACAACCCTCTCTTCACCTCCAATTCTGGCAGTACAGATTTTTTATAATCCCATTTCTAATCCCATTTCTAGCCCCAGCTCCAGTGTCAGTGTCCCACAAGGAACACAGACCTCAACAATTGGGAATTTCTGGTTTATCTCAAAGGAGAAGAAATTCTGCTCTCCCTCATTTCCTCCCCACTACCCTGGCAGTGACTCCCATGTTATTTCCACACAGGTCCAGGTGAAAAACCTGACAGAATTTCCTTGCTGGCAACCTCATCTTGCCACAGGATAAGAGTGAGTTCCAATCAGTTACAAAATACACACAAAGCAGGTATAAACAACTGCAGTGATTTTAAAATTACAGGAGAATATTTTAATGAAGTTTATCAAATATGTTCAAGTGAAACAGCACTGTAATTAGTACAAAATTGACTTAAAGTGGTTTCAATTTGCAAGATTCTGAAATAAACTGAAATCAATTTAAAAGCCTGCTGGTGTGAACACAGAATTAATTCTGTGATATTTATGGGGTCACCTGGGCAGCTCCACTCTGCTTTTCCACCCTTTGGAGTGACTCTGCTTCACTTTCCTTCCCATCCCAGAGGTGGCCACAGCCTCTGCTCCCAGTCATCCTCCCCTGCACACCCAAACATCACATTTCCTTCAAATGCTCCCATTTTTTCACCATTCCTTAGAGGAAAGCAGGAGGAAGAGGATTTTTATCTGCTCAGAGGAGTCACTACAGAGACCAACACAAATACTTACTTGAGTTTGTCAGCCTGGGCAGAGCAGGGTTCCAAGGCTTTCAAAGAAAGCAAAATTATTTTATTTGTTGTTCTTTACACCTCTGTCAGTTCCTGGAGTGGGAGCAGTAGGTGTGGAAGACAGAAAAGCAGCAGCAAGGTGCCAAATTTCACCCCAAGCACTCTTTTTTAAGTGACAAGATGCACTTTTTCCTGTTGCAGTTTCAGGCTGTGGCAAGCTCATTAAAAATGCATCATTTTTATAATAATTTAAAATTATTATTATTATGATAGTGCAAAATAATTGTCTATTCCCAAAGTACTACAAGCACAGAGGAATTTATTAAAACCATGAAATAGGGAGTGTGGGAAGTTAAGGATCACAGAAGTGACAAACTCCTCCTGTTCTGTGCTGGCAACATCCCATTGGAACCAGAATCATTTTTAAACCACATTTATTTCAATTTGAAAGTTCAGGCACAGAATTTGTAATTTTTCTAATACTCAATTACTCTCACATTTTCTGTTTTCCCACAGGTGGGTTTTTTTTTTGTAATTCTATTCATAGAAGCCAGCAGCAGTTTGATTTTAGTATTTTGAGTTTGGCATCAGCAGAAACACACCTAGATCAAAACCCAGCTTTCAAATTTTACCCCAAAAAGCACCAAAATCAGCAGAAAAACACTGCAAAATAGGGGGGAAAGGGGAAAAGGAAGCAAAAAAACTGAAGCAGTCTTCTAAAAAGCAAATATTTTCCATTGAGTAATAGCAATTAGGTTAGCAAGATAAAATCAAGGCTCTAAAGGTGTTGTTACTACATGTAGGACATGTTCTCCTACAACATTTTCTATAGTACTGACAGCAAATGTTCTGCCACACACTCAAACCAGCATTTGATAATATTTAATTAACATTTTAATCCAATATCTAGAAACAAATAAAATATTTTTATTACACTCTATTCATATAGTAAAAAATCAGAGATTTTAAACTTAATTTAAATGAGAAATACTTGGTTAAAATTATTTTAATTAAGCTCTTAGTTTTGCTATTAAAAAAAAAAAGAGTAAAAGCCAAATAAACCTGTCACTTTCCCCTTCAATTTTAAATAATCTGGAAAACATTTGGGAAAAAAATTGCAATCCTTGTGATAACAACCCACCACAGCTTTAGATGGTCTTTTTCCTTCTAACTATAAATTTAAGGATTTGGGGGGTGAAGTTCTGCTGTCATTTTGTGGAAAATACTGCTCCATATCCCCACTGGAAATACTCAGTTTTGGACAGTCAAATCCATGAATTTCACTTTAAAAAGGCAAAAAGGAAGGCCCTGCCCTCAGTCAGAAAGGCTAAAAATCAAAAAAATCTCAGGGCAGTTTCTGAGACAAAGCCTGGTGGGATGAATAAAAAAAATTATGGTGGGAAACCACTGGTTTATTGGTTATTAATACTGGTTCTACTTCCCCCCTTTTTTTCCTTTTGTAGGGGTGGAAAGCCTGAAATTCCAGCTTTTAGGGAAAAAAAAGATGCTCTCCCCATTGAAATAATTAGTAGGAGAAAACAAATCCCATTTGGGGGTGAAAAAATAGAAAATAAATTTAAAAAGCAGTATTCCTTCCCAAATATCCCCCTCCCCTGCTCCCAAAGTTCTGCCACAGAGCTTTGGGTGTCTCTGCACCAGCATTTCCACCCTGCTTCATCTTTCACTTTACATTTCTCCCTGCTGGAAATTTTGGCAAAATGAGATTTCAGAATAACAGTATAGAAAAAAAGGGTTTAAGTTGTTTTCTTGGAGTTGCTTCTCACTCCATTTTGAAGCAGAAAATACAGGAATAAAGGGCTGGAGGAAATAATTAATTGGCATGGAGACTTGCAAACAGAGATATCCTCTTTTTGTGGGTGTAGCTGTAAAAAAGGACTGCACAGAAAGCCTTGAGGAAGTGAAGCAAGCACAGCCACCCAGCTACAAGTTTTTTATATATAAATTTTTTTTTAGAGGGGAACTGGAAGCTCCTTCGACAGAAACAGGCCTAAAATAAACTCTATTAAAACATTTCAGGCCTTGGGAAGCTCCCACTGATCACTGATTTCTAGGCCATGATTCTCCAGAGTAGATTTGGGACTTGTTAATAATTACAGGTAATTACAGAAATAGTTCTTCAATGGAATTAAAATTTAAATACTTGTAACTAAATTTACATTTTAATTGTTTGGCAGACAGCAAAATTCGCATTATTGAAAAAGTAGAAAAAAATTAGTGTGGCTGCCTTCAGCCTAAATTTAAAACAGCAAACAGATGCAAGCAAGCCTCACAATTTGAAGGTCAAACATGAATATAAATGAGACTATATTAACAAATTGTGATTATTTTTACAGTATGGGTTGTAAACTGTAGCTTTTAAAAGAAGAGGCTGGATTGATTATAAATCTGCCATTCCTGGAGCTGTTAAACAAGTGTGAACAACAAGCACAATTCAGGGCATTTTTCTTGCACTTATTTTTATGCACAGTTCATTTTTCCACACTCACTTCTCAGTAAAACCATATCTCTATAGGAGAGCTGCAGACAACAGTGGATTAAACAATTCAACAATTCAAATTTCAATTTGTATTGATGCAGTTGAGATAAAAGCAGACCCAGCTGCTGAGCCTCTGCCACGCTGAAGCAGCACAATAATATTGGGGTTGAAGGTTTATTTTACACGCCAATATTTACGTGCTGCTAGGGCGGAACGAGCACAACTCTGCCGGGCAGGAACACAATTCCCTGGTGGAAAAAAAAATGGGGATCAGGAGCTCCAACTGCTTCTGTGCCTCGAATTTCTACAGCAGCAAATAATGATTCGCACCTTGAGCAGAGCATGCAAACCATGATGTGCTGCTACAGCACTTCAAGGCCTCCAAGACAAGACTTCAAACCTGGATTTTTAAAGAGTTTGAACTGGAAAGACAAACTTTCAAATCGCTTTTATTCACACACCAACCTGTAAAATTAAGAATCTGTTATGATCCAGATCAATCCCATGGCTTCGGAGAAGCATCCCAACATCTCTGAATGTCTTTTTCTTGCCATTGATGTAGTAGGTGGAAGAATTGTCTTTATAGGCTGTTCTAGATACACAGAATTTGCTGTCAGGAATGACTTCATAATCATCTCCTTCCTGCTTTGAGGAAACACAAAGCCAGAGAAACGATTACTGTAGCTGTGTATTTATCTCCTCTTTCACAATCAAGTAGATAAGTTTTATCATGATCAGGTTTTATCATGGACTCTGAGCTGTAGAAGTGGGAACTCTTAAAATTGCATCTCTCAAAAAAAAAGAGAGAAAACCAGAAAAAAAAAATCCTCTTTGAGAACTAGATAAAAAAATGCTCTGAATTGTTTAAACTGAATTGCCTACATCTGATGGCTTTCCTAGCTCTAATATAGCTCCTGCTTAGAAAATGCTGCATTGATTGTGTTTGGAATGAGAGAGGAAAAGGGCTCCTTGAGGCTCAGAGGGGCTGGGACATTGGGAGCACTGAGTGCTCCCTGCAATGGCAGCTCCTCTTCCCCAGAGCTGCTTCCAGCTCAGCAGCTCCAAAGAGAAACTGCAGCAGATAAAAAAGCCAAACATTAAAGATGTGACAAATGTGACATCAGCAGCTTCAAAAGAGATCTTCCATTCACCTCCAGAGCAGCAGCCAAAATAAAGCTGGTGCCAGGCTCTAAAAAGTTAAAATTTGCCCAAATTAACCCCCAAGAGCTCTCACTTTGCTCTCTGGTACATGAGGAGGGCTTTTAGATCATAAAGTTGGCTTAACAAAAAGAAAAAAAAAATTTAAAAATTAAACTGATTCATTTTTTAATCTGGTTATTATAAATACAAGCAGAAAAAAATTAAATGTCTTTTCAAACAGTTCCTAAAAAAGGCTGGAAAATGCTGCCACTTTATTAACATCATTTCTGAAATTCTAATGTACACTTCCCACTTTTTGGATGCCCCTAAATTCAAAAGTATGGATGTGTGCACAAAAAAGAAATTTAAACTTAGAGAAATAATTTTTTTGTACTGTAATAGCACTAAATAAACAAAAAAGTACTAAAGTTTTTATCCATAGACGAAGCAGCAAGAAAAATAAATATTTTTTAAATTTGCCAACACTTTCTATTTCATTCAAACCAAGTAACAGCTTCAAAAAAATTAAGTAGTAAAACATAGAGTTCAGAATTTTTGCTGAAAAATCTGTTACAAGATTGCAATCATGTTTACAGTACACAAAGTGTAAATAAGTTTCAGATTCATTATATGTTTTTCTAAATTTAGATAACCTAAAATAGTTCCTAATTGGTTTAAAAGGTTTTGTTTAAATACATTTTATTTCTTAATACAAATGCTTGTGTTATACATTTAAGAATATATAACATGTCCAAACATACTTATAAATTTTATTAAATTCTTTTAGTTAAATTATTTTTATTTTTAGAAATAAGTTTTGTTTACTTAAGGTAAACGAGATTACAAGTCTAAAACGAGTTCTTCTTAAAATGATTATTAAAAATTTCTAAATTGTTTTAAAACAGACATGTACCACATATTAGTCTTGCAGCAAATAAAAAAAGAATCCTTACTAATATTTTAAGAGCTGAACTACTCAACAGAGGATTTTTTAAAGGTAATTAACACTGATGGTTTATATCCCAAAGGTAAACTAATCATACTACGAAGTTTTCCCCAGTTCCAACTAAAATAAGCAAATATTAAAAGTTTTTCAGATCCTTCAAGGCAAAAAGCAGGCTCCCCTGTTGTGCCTGGAATCATACATACCTTGTCAGTGATCTTTTGGAAGTGAACTTCCACAGAACAGCTCTGGATGTCCCTGTGCTCGTCAGAGTTATGGATCAGCACCGAGAGCTTTTTGGATCTGATTTTTTGGGCTCGATAGCCAAATACAAAAAGCAGGGAATCAATGATATTGGATTTGCCACTGCCATTTGGCCCGATAATACATGAAAAACGCTGCATAAAGAAGGGGAAAAAAGTGACATTCAAAGGGAAATAAACCCTGCCCCGAGTGCATCACCCATTTAAAAAACAATTATTCCTCGTGCCTGCAAGTGTTTGAGAGCTCAGCTGTCCTTGCCAAAGGTAAAAGCGAATAAAAGCCCCACACCTCAGCTCAGCTTTCTCCCTCTGAACTGGTTAACCCAAAGCTCTGCACTTTGCAGCCTTCACAAGCAAAGTTTCATGCTCAGCCACGTAAGTCTCTTGTGGGCACTAAAAAATATTCTCTTTCTTCAAACACAGCCCTAAAAGTTCTCCAGTAAACGAAATCAAGAGAAAAGTGAGTTTTTCTAAGCTGTGCTGACAAATTTAAATTGCACAGCATTGGAAAGTTGCACTTAACTGTTTTCTCTACTTAATTTAGAATATTGTTATCAAAATATTTTTAAACCTTAAATATTTTTCAGTTATTTTGAGGTCAGCTTAGATGAAAATACAGGAAGGAATAATACCACCCAGTGAAGCCTTACCTTCATTTCCAAACTACTTAAGGTAAAAGAAAGATACCTTGTGAAAAGGTCCCAGAGTTTGCTCCCCTGCATAGGATTTGAAGTTCTGGTTTACAATGTGAGTGATCATGAGCCGAGGAGCACCAGGTTCACTGGTCATTGCTGGAGGTGGGGGAGGAGGGATGCTACCCAAAATCTCTTCTAAACTTCGATTATACCACACCTATTGAGCTGCTTAAATTCAATTCCAAAGGCAAATCAGAAATGATTAAAAAATAAAAAAATACAAAACTGTAAGCTCTCAATGATTTGATACCTTTTAAAATGTTCAACCGAAAAAGCAAACATCACTTCTGTCTGAACCAAAGCTACATTTTGGCCTGTAATTATTAATCTGAGCTGAGTGGAATTAAAATTCTTCTTTCCACAAACTGAATGTTTTTTAAGAGCTACTAAAGATGTCCCATCGCTGGGTTTGTTCTTTCATTATGTAATTCTTATTCCAACACACTTTAACAGGCCCCCTGCAATTCCAACAGCTCCAACCATCACAATAAATCTGCAAATGTGAAGCAGGCAAAGCCTTTCTAATTAATAAGTGCAAAGCCACATTTCAGGCGTGCTCCAGAGCCGCTGTGCAAGATTTGGGGATCTCTGCACGAGGCTCTGAAAGCTGCAATGACAGCACGGCTGCTCTGCAAAGACAGGAAGTTTGTTACGAAAACAAACTGGCCCCCTGGATAACAGCAAAGCAGCTTTTCCCCAAGCACCAGCAACTCCTTCTTCAAATAGGCAGTGGTTTTTGCCTCCAATTTCAATGTATTCATCTATCTGTCAAATACCTGCCTTCAAGACTGCATATCTGGCTACCTAAAAAGTCAAACAGCTGCTGGTTTTTCAGATTTTTTCTGCGAAAGCTCAACTCAAGGAACTCAACAAAATACACTGCTTCATGAAAAAGAAAGTCAAATCATTTTAAGAGTTAAGTAAATAAACTTGACATTTATTCCATTCCAAGAAATCCCATACCATTGGCTGCCTATAAATTTGAAAAATCCTGCTGTTGTACCACAGCCTTAAGTACAATGTTCCAGATCAGGGCTCCGAAATAGGCTTTATTAGGAGCAAGTCTACAAATTGCTTTTGCACTTGTACTGGGCCAAACCCTTTAACTCTTTGCAAGCTCTTTTGACCATTAAAAAGCAGTTTCCATTTGCCAGGGGTTTCAGCATTGCTTTGGAAAAGGGTAAAAAGCAAATCTCATCTGGAACAGTTGGCAAACTCAAGTTGCTGCAAAGGAGGCTCGATCAGCACCACCACAGAGCAGACGTACCTTGAGGAGGTGCTTTGCCAGGCTCCCTGGTACCTTCATTTTCTGCAGGCTCCCTGGTGCCTTCATTTTCTGCAGGCTCCCTGGTGCCTCCATTTTCCACTTCCATGTCACTGGAGGATTCCTCCAAGGGCTCCCTGCCCTTCCGACGGGCTGCCGTGGAGGTTTTGGTGCTCTTGCTTGGCATGGTCCCTGTTGGCTTCTTCCCTTCCAAGCAATCAAACTACCAAAGGGCTCTATCTCCTTTGCTAACACAAACAAGAAAACCCCGTGATCTCAGCAGCACTGAGCTACAACTCCCCAAGGAATTCACCTACACCTCTGCCCAGATGTTTGACTCATTTGGAAACTTAAAACTGGAGGTATTTAGAAGACAAAAATCCCAATTTGGAAGAAAATAGCGAGATCAGCTTCGTAATGATATAGTTTAAGATGCATCACCCCCCAAAAAGAGGGGCTGAGCCTAATCTGTATTAACAGCAAGGCTCTACCTGCTGCCAACTCAAGGACACGGTCAGGGCGGTGACTTTGCTCACTGAAAGCCACCGTGGTGCTGGGGGCAAAAGAGTTAAAGGCACATTAAATAACAAACCGAGGAGCCACATATCTGGACCCTCCTGGAAGAACTCATTATATTTCAGACCTGACAGCCGTTTTACTTTCACTAATCCGTGCTAAATATTTGTATGCATATATACTGATCAACAGAGAGAAACAAAAGAGCTGCACAATTATAGCAAAGACTTAACTCTTAAATAATTTAAATCAACACACCCGGCTCACAAAATACAACACAACCCCTTCTGCCAGCACTCAACATTTCCCAGAGAAAGCAAAACGAAATACCTTCATCTGGTTGGGATGTAAAAGTGAACTGAGCAAGGACGAGCATTACAAAAGCCATCAGCTGGCACTTCAGCACAGCTCCCCAAACGGGTGGAGAGAGCACCCGATAAGAAAAGACGAGTGAGGAGCGAAACTCTCCCCAAAGAGTTGAAATCGCAGCAAGTGGCGAAGTGAGCTCGCAGAAAAACAGACATGAGAAAGTTTACTTCTCACAAGATAAAAAACTGACGTGGTTAGAAAGTCATCTTACAATTGGTGCCAATCATTTGACGTTTTCAGACCTACCCCCAACCCACACTCTCATGAGAGTCCTTCGTTTGGGACAATGGGGGAGGGGGGAAATGAGAGACAGAACTCATTTTCAGGCAATTTGAGTCTATGCCCCCGTTCAGAACTGTTCCGCAATGGCTGTCTCAGACAATTACAGCCTCTCAAAGCACCACATTTATTTATTATTTTTTTTTTCCAAACTGCTCCACTCCAAGAGAATTGTGCAATATAGACCTATTTACCTTCCCAACCCTTCCCCCCGTCGGATACTTCAACAGAATGAACAAGCCGAACTACTTGACCTCAGCTTTTAAATCGCCATAAATTAGCTGCCACATAGTCTCTAACAAATTTAACAAATTCGTGCCCAGCCCCTCCCCCGAGCCAGCTCGAAGGTGTTTGGTAAAAGCATCTCTCCTGCCAAGCGCCGTTTTTCTTACGGGGATAGCGAAAAAAGAGCCAGAGACGGACAGAAAAGCTTCCTTATTAACCGCCGATTAAATCTGATAGCGACAAGCCCTGTCAGCGACAAATCTGGCGCTTTTTTAAAGCCGAAGGAGCCCAACTGCACCCTTGTCACGCTCTTTCCAAGTCACAGAATCCCAGAATATTCCGAGTTGGAAAGGACCCACACGGATCATCGAGTCCAACTCTTTTAAGTGAACGGCCAATCGTTTAAGGCTTTCTTGGGATTTTTCTCTCATCCTTCAAGCACCAAAGCAGCAGGCAGAGCCAGTGCTGGAAGGGTCCCTGCTCTAAGCAGATTAAAATCGGGTCTCTCCGCTACCGAAACGCGGCCTTGAACTTGCCCGTGCCCCGCGGATCTCGGAGCCGCGCTCCCCGCGGGTCCCTAAGGGCACAGCGGGAGCCTCGGGCTGCAAAGCCCCTCTGGGACCGCTCCTCGAACCGCTGAGGCGACAGCAGCCGGGACGGACCCGCCGTGCCCGGAGCCTTCGGGGGGACCCTCGGCGGGGCAGCCCGGCCCGGGGAGAGGCGCTGCCGCCGCTTCTGCACCCTCCGGGCCAGGAGGGAAGCGGTAAAATAAGGCGCGGGGCAGAACTCGCCGTTCCCTCAGCACCCCCTGCCTTCACCTGAGAACCCCCTGCATTCTCCTGAGCACTCCCTGCCATCCCACTCGGCACCTTCCCTTCAGCATCCCCTGTCTCCCCATTCAGGACCCCTGTCTTCTCTCAACACCCCAACTTCCCTCGACATCTTCCCCTCAACATCCCCTTGTCTCCCCCTCTCCAACCTTGTCTCCCCCTCAGTCCTTTATCTCCTCCTCAGCACCCCCAGCCTTTCCCCTCAGCAGCCACCTTTTCCCCCTCGGCACCTTCCTTTCAGCTCCCCCTGCCCGGGGCAGCTCCGTGAGGGCACCTTCTCCGCCGCGAAGCCCCCCCAACCCCACCGCCTTGAGGCGAACCGCCATCGCTTCCCCCCGCCGAGCTCGTACCTGCTCGTCCCGGCGGCTCCCTGCCCCGGCGAGGCGGCGGCAGCGCGGGCGACTCCGGCTGCTGTAGAAGCTCGGCGCTTCCACACTCGAAAATGGCGCCGAAACGGCGAACTCGAACCGGAATTCGTTAGAAAAGCGCGGGGCAGGCTGGGACGGGAAGGGCCGGGCCCGCGGGTTTGAACGGCACCGCCGCCCCCGCCCGCCATCTTGTGTTCGTTACCGCAGGGAGGGGAAAGCGCCCACAAATGCGCCGGGAGCGGCATTTTTGGGGGGAGAAGCGGAGGGATGGCAGACATTAGGGGGTGAGGGTGACGCGGTGACACAGCCCCGCGGTCGTGGCGGCGGAGAAAGGGTTTAATTTTAATTTTAGAAGTAGGTCAGTGGGCGGCGCTTGGTTGCTGGGCGGTGCGCGCCGGTTTAAAAATAATAAAAAAAATCATAAAAATTTTCTGAAAGTAAAAAAAAAAATTTAAAAAATGGTGGCAGCGTGGCGATTTTAAAGCGGGCTTAATTAATTAACGGGTGGCGCCGTGGCACCTTGGGGGGGGCCGGGCGGGAGCCGTGAGGTGGCGGAGGAGGATGAAGTCTCGCGAGAAGTCGCCATAGAGACGGCGCGCTTGATTGAGGGGAGCGGGTCCTGCTGCTCTGTGGGGACGGGAGAGAGTGGCGGGATCAGCCCGGGATCCACCGGGAACGGGAGCATCCCGGGCTCCGCTGGGACCGGGATCCACCGGGAGCGGAATCCTCCCGGAGCGGGATCCCCCGGGAGCGGGATCCACTGGGAGCGGGAGCATCCCGGGCTCCGCCGGGAGCGGGATCCGCCAGAAGCGGGCTCCACCGGGAGCGGGATCCTCCTTGGCTTCGCCTGGAGCGGGATCACCCTGGGATCCACGGGAGCGGGATCCACTGGGAGCGGGATCTACCGGGCACCGCCAGGACCGGGATCCTCCCGGGCTCCACCGGGAGTGGGATCCGCCGGTAGCAGGATCACCCTGGGCTCCACCGGGAGCGGGATCCGCCGGTAGCAGGATCACCCTGGGATCCACCGGGAGCGGGATCCTCCTTGGCTTCGCCTGGAGCGGGATCACCCTGGGCTCCGCCTGGAGCGGGCTCCGGCCGCCGCTCTGCGCGTTCTCTCCGCTGCCCGCGCAGGTAAAGGCGCGTTGGGGAGGCGGCGGCCGCTGTCCCCCTCCCCTGGGCTGAGTCACCGCCGCGGTGGGCGAGAGGGTCGGGAGCCGTGACCCCCGGCCGGGCGTGGGACGGACGGATGGAGGGAGGGAAGGGAGAGCTCCGGGGGACAGCTGGGAGCGGGGGACCTCTGGCTCCTGGCGGCCCTGAATTGAGCGGGGGTTGGATAATCTCCTGCTTGGGAAGCTGGAAACTCAAGAGAAGAGCGGGCGTTGGCACGGCCGAATGGGCGCCGAGGCTGCCCCGAGGGTTCGGTGTCTCCTTCCTGGTGCCCCCCATCCCGCTGGATCCTTTTCCTTCTCAGCGTTCCCCCATCCTGCTGTGATTCCTTCCCGGGCCCCCGTCCTGTCGCTGTTAACCCCTTCCCTGCGCTGCCCCCATCCCGCCTTCTTGCTTCCTTCCCGTTGCTTTCCCTATCCTGCCCTCTAGTTTTCCTTCCCGGTGCTCCTTCGTCCTTCCCTCTGGTTTCCTTCTCTGAGCTCCGTTGTCCCGCTCCCTGGCATTCCCTGCTGTTCACATCCCGCTCCTGCCCCATTTCCTCCCTATTCCTGATCCTCAGCTCCTGGGCAGCAGCTCCGGATGGGAAAGGGAGAGAAGTGAGGCGCTTCGGCCTCTCTGAGTCGGGATAACTCCTGGTTATTACACCATCTCTCCTAAAATTCCAGCGGAACCGCTGCTGGATTCCTTGGGAGTTGGAGTAGGGATGGGTAGGGATGGATGTAGCGTTCAATAGCGGCGTTCAATCTTTTAGCGGCACATACAGAGCTATTAAATCGTATTAAAAATCACAATAAAGTTCGGGGCTTTGAAATGAAAATACCAGGTTTTCCCTTCCTGTGTGTCAGCACAAGGAATTCCAGTGTTCTAACCTCTGATGTTTCAGACTTGATCTTAAAGGGCTTTTCCAACCTTAATAATTCAAAGATTCTTTGTTCCCAGCATCACTTTTTCTTTAAGTTGTCCATATTCAGTTAAATAATGTGAAAATAGAATGCTCTTGATCTATTCTGGTGCTTATTTTTGCTCAGTGCTAATGTAAAATTACTTCAGAACTTTTTATTTTAGTGTTAGAGTTTTCCTTTTTCATTTTGGCTGCATGTATATGCATATATGTAATGTTAATTATATGTATGTATATGTGTTTGTTTTATTACAGTTACAATATGTGGTTCTAATGCTCCATCTGAACAACTGAGATGAGACTGAAGACTTCCCTTTTAAAGGAACCAAAACATATCCTTTGTCACAGAAAAAGCACACAACATGATGTTCATTCTGAATAAACTCTTCAGAAAATATCTCTTTACTGTTGAAGTTACAGTTAAATATTAATAAGTTGTAGGTGTTTTCTTTCCCTCTTCTTCCTTTATTCACCTTGTCACTGGGTGCCTTTCAGGACAGTGTTTTAAGAGATATTGAACACTTCTATATGATGTGGTGTTACTAAACTAACACTTTTGAATGATAGTTGGATGTTTTGCACTTGTCTTTTGCACTAAGACCCTTCATTAACCCAGCATTTTATCTGTTTCAATAACTTTACATCGTAATAAAAATTATATTTTACATGATAATTTGCTGGATTTCTACCTGCTCTTCCTGGCACATAAGAGCCAAAGACTGAAGAATAATATTTTGTTAATGTAAAATATTTCATGCAAACTTGTCAGAATAATCTTCCTGTGTTGTCCCTTCAGTTCTGCATAGCTGAGATGGGATATTTTGTGAGCTAATTTTTAATAGTTGAGCTTTCCAGACTCCTTAACGGAATGAAACATAAGGAATTGGTGAGCTGTGTGGGATGGACCACAGCTGATGAGCTCTACTCCTGCAGCGATGATCACCAGATCATGAAATGGAACCCTGTGACCAGTGAGACCACTCGAGTAGTGAAGCTTCCAGATGATGTTTATCCCATCGATCTGCACTGGTTCCCCCGAGGGATTGGTGGGAAGAAGCAATCCCAGGCCGAGAGCTTTGTTCTGACAAGTTCTGATGGTAAGGCAGTTTAAAATATTTATCATTTTACACCCCTTAGTGCTCGTGCCAGTCAAGCACAGGAGACATTATTTGGGGAGCAAGAAGCTTGGAGGATTGCTTGGGGTGTGGTTTTTCCCTTCTCCCCAAAAAAGCTGGAATTTTTTTCCCTCTGAATCCAGTTAGTGCTTACATAACAAAGGAGAATCTCAGACCTGAGAGATATTCTATAAAATAAGTGATATATTAATGAGATAAATTTTATTTTATAGTTCTAAAACAGTGGAATGCATTAAATGAACACCCTGGAAGTGTTGGAGCAGTCTGGTCTATGGGAGATGTCCCTGCTGATGGCAGGGCTGTGGAATATGATGAGCTTTGAGGTCCCTACAACCCAAACCAGTCTGGGATTCCATAATATTTTAAACAGTCTGTTCAGATCAACTGATTTATCCAAACCATACTTTTTCATCAGTGTCAAAAACCTTTTCCTTAGAAATCTTGCATTGGCAGAGATTTAGTGGGATGATTTTGCCAAAAGTTCTGGTCACTCAGGAACTTGCTTGTAGTGGTTGAGTTTGGCAGCTTAGATCAAATAATACTAAAATAATTTGATTTTAAAGTAATTCATTTGAATCACTGGACTGTTCATTTTTTCCAAGGCCTCCATTGTCTGCTCTTTGCTCCAGTTTAAATTTGATCTTCCTGGATTTCAGCAGCATCCCTTATTTGGGAAGAAAAACTTCCTCATCCTTCTGTTGCAATCATTAATAACTTTGGGTTTGGCTGCTGTGGATTTCTACCCCAGCTCCATCATGGAAGCAGGAATAGTTCTGATTTTAGCTATGAAAAACAATTTGGTGTTTTCTTTGTATTGTTATTTTCTTGTCTTGTGTTTTTAACAGAAGGTAACAGCATTGCTGTAATAATATGTAATGTAATTAATAACATAATGCATAATCTAATATATAACTGATCATCTATAATTGTATTAATTATACACTCTGTATCTTTTGTTTAGGGAAATTCCACTTGATTTCCAAATCAGGAAGAGTGGAGAAAAGTGTGGAAGCACACAATGGAGCTGTACTGGCAGGAAGGTGGAATTATGAGGGAACAGCCCTGGTTACAGGTGAGCATTCCTGTATTAATGAAGGAGTTTGAAAATGAAAAGATTAATCTACTATTTTATCCCTTAATTATCACTGAGGTTGTTATCACCTTGCTTAATAGGCGTTAATTTTGCACTATTTCATTAATGCTATTTTGGCTTAATATTGTGTATTTTAATTAACAGAAGATCTAGTGAAAGTATTTCTCTTTTTTAGTTTATGTCATCCTATTTACTTGAAAATAAATGTTTTAGTATCAGAGTGCTCAGATGGTTTTGTGGCTGTTCTGAACTTTAGAAAGGAGAATATTTGATTTATTTTTTTTAACTGTTGCAAGAAAAGGTTGTTAAATCAGATGTAATATCCCTGCACCTTTGGGGGGTTTTAGCCAACCAAGTTTACTGAGGCCTAGTTGATCTTGAATAGTCCTGTGCTTTTATTCCTTAATTGTCACCTGCAGACTGTCTATATTGATGCTGGCAGAGTGATCCAACAATTCCTGCTTCTCTCTGTATCTTTTTTGCCCTAAATCTTGTAGTTTTTGGCGTTTTTTTTGCCAAAATTCTCTGTTGGTGTTGAGGGGAGCTGCTGAAATTGCCTGTGCTGGAGTCAGACTCCTCTGCAGCCTCCTGCTGATGGAGCACAGCTGATTCCTCTGGCCCAACTCCAGCTCAGGCCACAAGAACTGAAGATAATTTGGGATCTGCTCATTTCCAGACTCTCAAATGCTGCTTCAAGGAACTCTGTCTGGCCTGTTCCTCTGAAATCCCACGAGGACGGAAATATTGTTCTTTTTAAAGACAGCTTTGCCTCAGGAACTTTTCCAAAGACACAGTCAAAATTGTCTTTTGAATCCCCTTTTTTTTTTTATGAGCCTGCATGACACTGACACTTTTGGGGAGTGTGGGAATTCATCAGCACTTCCAGTTTACTCAGAACATCAACTGCTCTTGTACCGCGACTGTACTTTCAGGAAGAAGAAATAAATCATTGCTGTAAATAAATCATTGCTACTGCATCACTTCAAATACAGTTATATTTCAACAGCATCAATTTGCACAAATAAGGGTTTTAATTTTAATGGGTATTTTTCAGTATTTTTAGATTTTTTTTACCATTTAAAAGCCACCTTGACCAGATATAAAAGCCTGAAATGTGGTATTTAAATTAGCTTTGAATGGAAGAATCCATTAAGTTCTAGGTGTACCTTTCTCCTCATTTTTTGAATCTGGGAGGCCTAAATTGGAGGGCCAGAGCATTTTAAAAGTGACAACACAGCAGGAAATCTGTGCTGTTAGTACAGCCCTGATTGTGCTGGTGGTGTTTAACAACTTAATCTTCAATAAATAAACGGAGTGATTTGGTAACACACAGCTCTGGTAGAAAACTGAGGCCATCCAAACAGAGTTATCTTCACTCTCACTATTTATCAACTGTGAAACCTCCACTTGAATCCATCAAATCTGCTCTGCTCCCTTGGGGCTCCCCAGACTCCTTCAAGCAGCCTCTGGGCCACTGAATGAACCAAAAATACAGAATTTTGGACACTTAAATAATGATCGACTGATAAATAATAATACTAATTTATAGTAATAAATAAATAATGAAGGAGCAGCTTCACATAAGACTTCAGGGATTTTCAGAAATGGAAAACTTGTTGATTGCAACAAAAGAACCATCCTAAATATTTTTCCTTCATAAACTTCCTACTGCATGTTTGGAAGACTGAATAATACGAATTTACCTGGAAGAAGATCTGGATTTATTTTAAACCATGTGTTTCCTGAATAAATACAAATACATTTGTTAGACTGATTATTGCATTGAATTTGCTGATTTCTCTGCTCATTTTCAGTTGGGGAAGATGGCCAAGTGAAAATCTGGTCTAAAACTGGAATGCTGAGATCCACTTTAGCTCAGCAAGGTGAGTTCATTTGCTGAAAGTTCCATCAGAACTTGTTCATTTGGGTTATTCTGAAGTGTATTTAAATTACGGACCCTAAATCTGGCAGGGATGGTTTGTTAAGGGTGTTAAATGTAATTTATTAAAACGCTGCATTTGAATAAGATTTAAAAAAAAATCAAATTAAAATATTGCAGTATTTTTAGACAGCAGTCTCAGTCCCACCCTGAGGATTTGGTGCCATTTCACTGAAGATCCTCAGCTAAATTTTGTTTTTCAGACTTCATAGATTGTGCCCATGTGACCTTGTGACATTTTTGAAGAAACCACATGCACCTGGGGCTGGGTGAAATGTCAGACCCTTATCTCTTTCTGAAACAAATTATCTGAATTCTTTCAACCCGGGGAAGGCATTTTAACCACAGCAGTGAATGTAAAATGCATTTCAGTTCTTTTAAGGAAGTTCACATGCACTTGCAGTGTTTTTCAGGTAAAAAGATAAACCAACTGAAGTCAAATTTAGAAAAAATTAAAATTGAAACATGCATTCTTTATATTCTCAGTTCATGTTGTCAGGTTTTTTGTGCTTAATTGTGCTTATTTGAGGTTTGAAAAAGTTTATAAGGTGAATTACATGCTGTAGTTTAAAATACAAATTTTAACTGATTTCTACAAGTTTCTGGTGCAGTATAAAAGCACAGTTGAGTGCCCATGGAATAACTGTCACCCTCTATTTGTGTTTTTAACATAAAATCATGTGAGGCCCTAAAATCTTTTTAAATTCAGAGTCAGAATCCCACAGATCCCTTTGTAAACCCTTCCATGCCTGGGATCAGGACAGGATTCTGCAGGAATGCTGCTTTTTAAGGGAGGTGTTTCATGTTCAAATCAATTTTTCCCTTCCTTCAGCATCTCTGGAGAACTGAAAGGATCCCCATTGCCAACATTCCTTTGCCTCTTTCCACTCTTTAGATTAGAAATAAACGTTCAGGTTTGGGGTTCTTGGGATTAGAAATGGTCAGGTTTGGGATTCTTTGGATTAGAAATAATTAGAATTAATGGTTCTCCTCCTTTGACAATCCAAAATCCTCCACAAACTCTTGGAATCACCAAAGTCACTGCTGTGGGGTGGGAAGAAGCTACATTTCCTTCCTCAAATCCCACTTTTCTTCCTTTTTCCCTCCTTTTCTCCCAGAATATTCCCACTTTTCTCCCTGAATATTCCTTCCCCAAATCCCACTTTCCTGCCTTTCTCCCTCCTTTTCTCCCAGAATACTCTTTCCTCTTCTCCCATAATATTCCCCCCTCAAATCCCCCTTTTCTGCCTTTTTTTCTCCCATAATATTCCTTCCTCAAATCCCCTTTTCTGTCTTTTTTTCCCCAGAATCTCCCTTGGTGCAGCTGTTTTTCACTGTGTCTGTTCTCGCAGTTTTCCCTCATTTTCTCCTATAATATTACTCTTTCAAATCCCACTTTTCTGCCTTTTTTGTCCCAGAATATTCCTTCCTCAAATTCTCCTTTTCTCCCAGAATATTCCCTCCTCAAACCCTGCTTTTTTCCCATAATAATCCCTTTTCAAATCCCATTTTTCTGCCTTTTCCCCTCTTCTCCCAGAATATTCCCTCCTCAAATCCCCTTTTTTTCCCCCAGATTCTCCCTTCCTGCAGCTGTTTTTCCCTGTTTTCCCTTTTCCAGGGTGTTGGCAGTGTTTTCCCAAGCCATCCTTGTTAAGTGCAGAAGGAAATGAGTTAACTCAGCTCCTGCTGTTAAACCCTGGAAATTGTGGTTGAGTACTCAGCCTTCAGAAAAAAAAGGCAAACATTTGGTTTAAATAGAAAAAGTTCTGATTGTTAAATCAGCATCAGGACAACAAAAAATGGAGTTTATTTCGAATTTCTGCTGCAGCTGGTGACAGAATTTATGGCATTTTCAACAGGAATTGCCAGGAGGAGAACAGCCAGTGCCACATTTATTTAATATATGTTGTGTTTCTGTGATTTGTCTCCTCTGATGCTTGACAAGTTAAGAAAAACCTTCCATAATTCTGTATTTTTTAAGTAATAAAATTCCCTGAAAGAAAACATAGGAAGTAGAGAAATATTCAGGAGCAAACAACACCAGGTCTCAATTTCGAGGGTGAAATTTGGGAGCTCAAATCGAGTTTAACTTTGCTCAAATCCCACTTTTCTCCCAGCATATTTCTTTCTCAAATCTCATTTTTCTGCCTTTCTTCCTTTTATTTTACAATAAAATCAGCTTTTTGCACAGAGAGGAGTGGGGAGATCCTTGATTTTAGGATGATTTTAGGATGATTTTAGGGATGATTTTAGGACATCTGTTACAGCAGTTCAGTCGATTATCTTAAATCTCATCAAAATATTTCCATACAAAAATATTCCTGAGTCACTTTCAGTAATGGAATTTAATATGCCAAAATTCTCATTGAGAATTTTACCCTATAAGAACATTTTTAAACCTTTTGGTTTTTTATTTTATTACCGTAAAATTATATTAAGAATTGTTTATTTGAATGATTTTGATTCATTTGCTCAGTTTAATACTTGGAGATGCTCTTTGCTGAATTTTTTAGTTTTATTTCAAGGAATCAAGTAGCAAAATCCTTTGATTTTTCTTCAGAGGAGACAAATCCTGTCCAATAATATGGAAAATAGTTGCATAGTTGGCAAGCCTTGTAATTTTTTTTTCCCTGCATGTTTTTCCATGTAATTTTTTGCTTTATTCTGTTTTCAAAAAATCCAATTTGAAACCTGGAACATGATTTTAAAATGGAACACTCAGCTTCATTCCAGGTACCAAATTCTGAGGGTTTCAGTGTAAAAAAGTTTCAGTTAATTGGGAAAAATCTTTTGAAGTCTGTGGGCCAGTTTTATTTAGTGTCATTTATTTTGGAAGTTATTTGTCTATGGGATGTTTTGGGGTTTTACATATGCAGCTAAACAAATAACTGTGGTAATTTTGGGGCCTGGAAAATCTTAAAAAGAATAATTTAGGTGCAATAAGAAACATTTTTTTACCCATGTTTATGCTATAATTTGGGCAAAAATAAGTATGTTCTGATATTTCTTGGTGAGTATTATTTTGATTTTCTGTATGTTTGGAGTGACAGTTGTGACTATAATTGCATCAGTGGAGAAAAACTGAAAATACAAAATGCAGCTATTTCCTGTTGGTTTTCTGGGCCGGTTTGAAACTGTTCACTTAAAAGTTTTAGAAATTGATAATGTGGAAAATGGCAAAAAATAATGAGAGTTGAGAAATGTGTAATGTGCATTTATAGAATATAATATTAGCTACATAGATTTTTATATAATAGATGTATAATTTATGCAATAATTGTTATATATCTAATGTGTTGTTATATATGTTATATATTTCTATATCTAATATAGTTATATGAATATAGAAATAATAATATATATAGGATATAATGTGCTATCTAATATATAATAATATATATTAGATATTGGTATATATAGCTATATGATTATATATTTCATCTGTTACACACTATTTTACCTTATCAAGATTATATATTATATATATAAACACATTTATAATGTAATAATATAATATATATAATATAATAATATTATATATATTAAAAATACAGTATTAAAAGAACAGGTCTTGCTGTAGAAATGAACTCGTGCAGGGTTTCCTCAGCCAAGCTCCCTGGAATATTTTCCCTGTTTTCCAAGTTTTCCCTGTTTTCCCTGTTCTCCCTGTTTTCCCTGTTCTCCCTGTTTTCCCTGTTTACCCTGTTTTTCCTGTTTTCTGTTTTCCATATTTTCCCTGTTTTCCCTATTTCCTGCTTTCCATATTTTTCCTATTTTCCGTATTTTCCCTGTTTTTCCAAGTTTTCCCTGTTTTCCTTGTCTTCCCTGTTTTCCTTGTCTTCCCTGTTTCCCCTGTCTTCCCTGTTTCCCCCATTTTCCCCATTTTCCATATTTCCCCCGTTTTCCCTGTTCCCTCATTTTCCCCATTTTCCCCATTTTCCCCATTTTCCATATTTTCCCTCTTTTCCCCAGGAACTCCCGTGTACTCCGTGTCCTGGGCACCTGACTCAGACAAAGTTCTCTACACCTCAGGGAAGCAGCTGATCATCAAACCCCTCCAGCCAAATGCAAAAGTTTTACAGGTACCATTAATAACCTGCTTAATTAATAATTATTAATAATTAATAATCTGATTGATTACATATATAAAGCTACAGAAGCCTTTCCCTTTCATTTGTTAAGAAGCAGCTGTTGAAAATTTGATTTTAGTGCAGATTTTTCTGGTTTTAATCTCCTTCATCCAGGCTTAATTTCATTTATTGTTCCACTGAATCATAAAATCATTAAAAAACCTTCCAAGATCATCAAGCCTAATGAATGATAAATATCAAAAATCAAATTTTTTAACGTTGTTGTGTGTGTTTAATTGATTTTTTTTTGCATTTCAGTGGAAAGCCCACGATGGGCTGATTTTAAAAACCGACTGGAATTCTGTGAATGATCTGATTCTTTCTGCAGGGGAAGATTGTAGATATAAGGTGAGTTCTGGTTCAATTTTAATTACACGGCCGAAAAACTTCTTAGGCATCCTAAAATTTTTGAATTTCAATCTAGAAGCCCAAAATTAAATGAGAAGTCTTCCAATTTTCAACAAAAAATGTATTATTTATAAGTACAGCTCACTGTGTAGAGACTTTTTTTTTAAAATACAAAATTACATTTTTTTTTAAATACAGCAGAATAAAATTGGTCAAATGATAGTGAAACAGAAAGAAAAATATGTATAAATATAGAAATGATTGTTTGAATTAATATATGATGTGACATACCAAATTAGGGGGATAAAGCTGCAGTTTTCTGTTACAGGAACATTTGTGAATACCTCAAAAATTTTGGAATTTATATATGCTGCATCCAAAACAGAAAGTACTGTTTCTTCCCTTAAATACGAATTATTTTTAAGTGTATTTTGTGTTGTTTCTGACATTTGAGTGTGTAATGGCATGAGAAAACACAAACATTTAAATTTAAATAACATAATTTTAATATAACACTATTTAATATTGTCCTCGTTTGAAAGACAGGTATTTGCTAATGAAGGCAGGGACCCCCCTTGGAGTGGTGGCTATGGCCCCCTTCCTTCCCGAATTATACAGCTTTGAAAAAAATCAGGGCTTCAGGCAGGAATATGGGAAAAGGAATAACAGTTTTACTAATATATATATATATATATATATAACAAGATGGAAAGAAAAAAAAAAGGTAGCAATAACAATGCAACAACAGCGCAGTCCAAACCTAGTGTCAGCCTTATGGAAACAGTCTCCTCCTTGGCAAGATTACAGTTTGGTTGGCAGCGGCGCCGCTGGCCCCCCGGCTGAGCAGGGAGGGCACGATGGCTCCTCACAGATGCAGGGGACGTGGTGGTGCAAATCCCGGCTGGCTCAGACTCCGCGGCTGGTAACACAAAATGGCAGAGGTGGATGAAGAAAAGTTTCTCTGCAAAACTCACAGCGGAAAAACGCCGGTGCTCTTCTGGACAGGAAGAAATCCAGGAAGCAAAAGAGACGAGCAGGAATCCGCGGCGCCGAGACGGGAATGGAGCAGAGTTCACCCTCCTGAAGCTGGAGTCCTAGCAAAAACCCCCGCCGAGCAAAAGCACGGGACGCCAGCAGGAAAAAACCCCTCTCTCTCCCAAACCGCGAAAGAGAAAAACCCACGCCCCAATCCCCACCCCACCACACAAAAGCTGTCTCGGACCATTTAGGGTTGCCCAATAGGTGTCATTGTCTCTTCAATCGCCCGGCCATTAACAAAACATCTCGGCCATTAAGGTACCAGCAACAAATGGGGGAAGGAAAAAATTCCAAAGTGAACAAAAAGAGAGGAATTTAAACCCACAACAAATATACTCATACATAAATAAAATCTGATATAATTATCTTGAAGGAAAAGTATGTATGTAATATATATATATATATATAAGTGAACTGTAATATAAAATAAATAAAATTAATTTTTATATCTTTTTAAAGTGAGATATAATATCAGTGATTTTTCTAGTTGCACTTAATCAGGAGGGAAAATGATAATTCTGGAATAATAAAAATATAAATTATATATATATATATAATAAAAGTGAACTATAATATAGGTGAATTTTCTTGTTAGACTAAAACATGAGAGAAAATTCTGTTTCTGGAATTATAAAAATACAAAAAATAGTGAACTGTAATGAAGGTGATTTTTCAAGATGCACTAAAACATGAAGGAAAATTGTATTTGTGGAATAATAAAAATAGAAAAAATATGTATATAAGATAAAAGTGAACTATAGTACAGGTGATTTTTGAACTTACACAGGAAAATTTAATTTCTGGACTGATAAAGCAGCCCGAAATCGTGCTGAATATTGTTTTTTTTCTGCAGGTTTGGGACAGTTTTGGCCGTGCCCTGTACAATTCCCAGCCCCATGAATATCCCATCACTTCCATTGCCTGGGCTGTGGATGGAGAATTCTTTGCTGTGGGATCTTTCAACACTTTACGGCTCTGTGATAAAACTGGGGTGAGTTAAACTCTGCAAATCGGGCTGGAATTGCCCAAATTTATTGATAAAACAGAAAATATTCTTCAGGATATCAAAGTTCAAGTGGGTTTTTATAAATAAAAAATATTTGAGATTTCCAGCATCTTTTTGCTTCCCAGGATATTTTATTTTTAAGAATATTTTGCTTTTTAGCACATGAGATTTTTTACCTTAAAAGCACAGAGTTCACAAGCATTGTAACTAATCATAAATTGCATTTTTTTTCTATAAAAAATTATAACAATAACCTGATAAAAAAGGTTGTAGAAGAACCTTTCCCTTCAGGGAAGCTCTGAAGATAATTTAAGTGTTGAGCATTAAATAATTCACATTCAGGACAAGAAATGGTGTGACTGATGTAAAATTAAATGTAATTTAATTTACATTAATGTAATTAATTAAAAGAAATGTAATTTATCCTTTAAATTACCTTTATATTGATATTGTATAGATATGAAAGAGCAAAATTTTGGAGGTGAAACTGTGCAATGCATTTATTTTCATGTCATTTTGATGGTGCTGAATTGTCCTAAACTAGAGCACTATAAAATCCCAAAAAATCTGTTTTCTATGGAATTACAGCTGTGATCCCATTCTATTCAGCTTTAGTCTTGTGCATTTGGCAGTGTCAAAAAAAAGGTGATTTTTCTACACTGCTTTTATTATTCATGAACCTGAACTCTTTGTAGCTTAATAAAATTAAAAACATTACAGATGGGTTTCCCATGGAATTCTGTTGTTGAGCAATTTCTTTCCAAGCTGGAATATTTTAATTTATTATAATTGGCCTATTGGTGACTTCTGGAAGAAAATTAAAGCACTTGGATCACCTATGAAAATAATTATTGAAAGAATTCTATCAATATTTCATTTTCTAAGGGGAAGAATTGACTGGGAACAGTTTGCCATCCTATTTCTGTTTGTGGGAGATATAAATATTTAATATTTGTGGGAATGTGCTTGGATTTAGTCCCTTGAAAGGTTCTTTTCTCTCTTTCCCAGTGGTCCTATGCCCTGGAGAAGCCCAACACTGGCAGCATTTTCAGCATTTCCTGGTCCATCGATGGCACCCAGCTGGCAGGAGCCTGTGGCAACGGCCACGTCATCTTTGCCCACGTGGTGGAACAGCACTGGGAATGGAAAAACTTTGAAATTACCTTAATTAAGAGAAGAACCATGAAGGTAAAATCAATTCAGAGCCATCTGAGCACAAAGCTGATTTTCATGCAAAATTGGTATTTTTTAATCTGTGTTCCCAGACACTGACTCACAACATTCACTCTCTGGGATAATAAAGATTTCCGTTCTTCCACATTTTCCAAATTACACATTTGGTCTTTTCAATATCAACTTCCTAAATTCCTAATTAGAACCTTAAACGATTTTTTTTTTCCTTTTCCTGTGGGATTTGTAATTGGGACAAGTTGGAGCAGCAGCAGTGCTGGGGTGGGGTTTGGGGCAGTGGGTGGGATGTCGTGACTCAGTGTCTGGGAACACAGAGCACAAATCAGGTGAAAATTCCCATTTTTTGCTCTCATTCCCAGACATCGACTCGTACCAGCTGCACTCTGGGAATCCTCTCCAGGGAATTTCAATTTTCTCAGAGTATGAAAAGGCTGAGGAAGTGTAGCTAACTTTGAGTCAGGACTCATTCTTAATTCTGGTATTTTCTTCCTATATATTGATGTACGAAAATCCTACCAAAAAAGGTTGCAAATGGATTTTTTTTCCTGAGTATTACAATAGCAAAGTTAATTAGTGATGCTGTGGTGGACATAGCAATTAATTAACATATCCTTGGAGATGTTTCTGGGCTCTTGGAATAATTGAGTTCAGTCCTTGTTTTGCAATTGGTTGCATAAGGGAGAACATCGAAGGAAGTTACCAACCTCAGAATGGTGACATCTTCAAAAAAACCCAAAAAAACCCCACAAACAAACAGGACACTGGTTTGTTTAAAGTACCCCCTTGGATTTTTAGCTTCTTAAAATCTCTGAGCTGAAAAATCTGTGTTGATTTGACACAAATTCTGATTTTCCTGTGCTGATTTTAAGTGAAATTGCCAAGGCACAATGTGCTCACCCAGCCCATCTGCTGAACTCCCTGTGCTTCCAAGTGTGGAATCATCAAAATTCCTTCTGGAGCTCTGCAGCATCTTCATCCCAATCCTGGATAGTTTGGATGCCATCACTGAAGTGTTCATTTCAAATATTCAAATAATCGATGACTGAACAGTCTTAAAGTAAGGATTTTCAGGCCTCCACCATCTGAGATGATTTGCTAATTTGACAAATGAATTTTCATTTTCAGGCCTCCTCCAGATCATTCAATCTCAGATGATTTTCAATTTTGCTAATTTGACTAATGAGTTTTCCTTTCATCTCTTTTGTTTCCTGCCATGACCATTCACCTTTGCTCAGGTGCACAACGTGGTGAACGACGCCGTGGATTTGTTGGAATTCCGGGACAGGGTGATCAAAGCCTCCCTGAATTATGGATATCTGGTGGTTTCCACTTCCCTTCAGTGCTATGTCTATTCGTGAGTGACACAAATTCCTCAGCTTCATCAAAATGTTGGAAAAGTGGCAGAAATTGGATTGGAAGCGCAATAATTAATTTATTTTTTAATTAATTCAAATATTCCATGGATTTTTTGCCCAGTGAACAGTAATGCTGCTCTAATGGAGTCCAGAGAGGGACTCTCCGACCTCCAGAGTTCAGAAATATTTTAATAATCAATTAATCCATATAAATATTATTTTACTGTTTATTAAGAGTCCTGGTGCAGCTGCTGCTGGTGTGAAGGGATGGAAAAATGAAGGCAGAAGTGTTACTCCATCATTTTTGTGCTTAGCTTCCTAAACACTGCTTGAATTTAAAACAAAATCTCCTTTTTGGGAATCTTAGATAATTAAAAATGTGTCCTTTTCTTGCTGAATCCAGCTTTATTTAAAATGTGTGAAAACTGGTGATTTTAATGCTGATTTTTGATATTTTCAGGACAAAGAACTGGAACACTCCACTGATCTTTGACCTGAAGGAAGGAACTGTGAGTTTGATTCTCCAAGCAGAAAGGTACCTGGCTTTTTAAAATGCTCATTATAAACATAATTAAATAAAATGAATAAAATAATTCATTTCTCCTGGAAAGAGATAATACATTTAAAGTGAACTCTTCCACACAGAACTTCCACAATATCTTGGAAATTTAAGCTTAGAAATGATGGAAACTGGAAAAACAATTGCAGAATATTCCACAATGCCCTTCCTATTACTGAAAATACAATTTTTCAATGTTATTTAGCGATTTATTTAATTTCTGTTTGTTTTTGGGGTTTTTTTTTGCAGACATTTTCTTCTTGTGGATGGTGGAGGGCTTTATTTATATTCCTATGAAGGCAGATTGATTTCCTCCCCAAAATACCCAGGCATGAGAACAGATATTTTAAATGCCCAGACGGTGTCACTGAGCAACGACACCCTGGCAGTGAAGGACAAAGCTGATGAGAAGGGTAAAATCTGCTTTATTGATCAGAAAAATGCATGGATTTATTAGAAAAATTTATTCCAATTATGGGTCTTGCTTAAAATTAATTTAATAACTTCAAGAGAATGATGTGGCTCTGAACTTCCTGCCAATCTGCAGAATATTTCCAGAAAATACTTGAATAAGTTTTTGCTCCCTGGTGGGATTCTGCAGCCAATTTTATTTCTTTCTAAACATTCACACCCATCAAATGGTGGGTTAATTGAGTAGATCTGATATTGGGAGCATGGATTTATTCCAAATTCAGGGTGCAAACTTTAATCAGCGCTCAGTGTCATTTCTGGAAATGAAAAATAGTGATGGGAAGTGGAAATTTAGTTTTTAAAAGATCCTTTTTTCACCAGAGTGTGAAAGTCACTGGTAAATCTCACGTGGAATATTTTATCCACTTGCATTGAATTATCCTCAGAAAAGAATGGAAAAAACTGTGAAAAACTGCTGAAATTTTATTACTGAATTATTATTTCAATGAATAAACCACATCATTTTGATTTTCAGTTATCTACATTTTCGAAGCTTTATCTGGGAAGCCACTGGGTGATGGAAAACCTTTGAGCCACAAGGTAAAGTGAAGGATTTCATGGCTTTATTTGACTTAAAAATTAAGAATCACTCATGGGTTTCCTCAATAATGGCTTGAAAACCCCATTAAAGGTTTTAAAATCTTAATTAGAAAAGAGCTTTTCAGCTCTGGCTGACTTTCAGTGCTTCATGTTGTCTTCTGAATTCTTTTAATCTTCGTGAAATTTTGTTTATAAAACCACAGAATCGTGGAATGGGTTGGGTTGGAAAGGACCTTAAAAACATCTGAATTCCAACCCCATCAAATGCTTTATTCCACAGAGAAATCCCACACAAAGTGCCCTTCCAACTCTGTTTATCAGAGAATTTTGTGCCTTGTTTTTAGGAAAAAAATCAGTTTGGTTGAATGTCCAAATGTAAAATCTCCAACACAAAAATCAGAATTCTCTTCTCCGTTTTCAGACAGAAATTGTGGAGATTGCTTTGGACCAGAAAGGACTTACAAGTGAGAGAAAAATCGCTTTTATTGATAAGAACAGAGATCTTTTCATCACTTCAGTGAAGAGGTTTGGGAAAGAGCAGAAGATTGTCAAAATAGGTGAGACAAATTCAAATTTGTGTTTGGCAGGATGCTGGCAGGGAAATAGATTTTTATCTAATACAAGAGACAACATTTTAATTAATTAATAGTGAAAATGAGCTTGAAAAAAACCTTGTGGCTTTCATATGTTAGGGGTAGAAACAATTTTAGTACATTTTATCTAAATTCGGGTAATTTCTCTATCAGTTCCATGCAAAGCAGCTGCTGTTAAAATGCAAACTTGGGGTTAAAACCTTAGGAAAGCAACTAAAAATTGCTAAAAACAATAATGCTAAAAATTGCTTGAAGAATTCCCTTTATTTGGGAGTTTGTCATGGAATTGTGTTATTTTTTTCTGTAAATAAAGGGACAATGGTGCAGAGTTTGGCCTGGAATGACACTTCCAACATCCTCTGTGGCATTCAGGATTCCAGGTTCACAGTCTGGTATTATCCCAACACGGTCTATGTGGATAAAGATCTCCTTCCAAAAACCCTGTATGAAAAAGATGCCAGGTAATCAATCATTTTTAATCCAAATAAAATTTATTTTAATTATTTCACTCTTTCCTTAACATGTTGTGGTCGGGGGAAGTAAAAGCCAGGGTTGCAACTTTGAAAATTCTCTTATCTCATGGTTGGGAAATGAAGGAAATGTGTTTTAGAAGGAAAATGATAAAGTTTGGGGTTGAAATAATGATGCAGAGTTTAAAAGTAGAGAAGAGTCTTGAAGTAAAAGCAAAATTTGAATTCTTTCCCATGAAACACTACCTCAGTTTTCTGTAAAAAAACAGATAAGACTTGTTTAAATTAGGTTGGAAACTGAAAGTAGCAAAATACCACAACCCAAGTTCAATTCTTTCCTGTAAAATGTTCAATTCTTATTGAACATTCGATTCTTGCTTGCAAAAACAATTGAATATTTGCTAAAAAATGTTCAATTCTTGTAAAAACAAATGAATATTCACTGAAAAATGTTCAATTCTTGCTGAACAATGTTCAATTCTTATTGAACATGTAATTCTTTCCTGTAAAAAGAAGTGAATATATTTGCTGAAAAATGTTCAATTCCTATTGAATGAAATGTCCAATTCTAATGTTCCGTTCTTACTGAGCATTCAATTCTTTCTTGCAAAAACATAGATATTTGCTGAAAAATGTTCAATTCTTATTGAATGTTAAGTTCTTGCTTGTAAAACCAAATTTGCTGAAAAATGTTCAAATTTTATTGAACATTCAATTCTTCAAATGAATATCCACTGAAAAGTGTTCAATTCTTGCTGAAAATTGTTCAATTCTTATTGACCGTTCAATTCTTTTTGGCAAAAACAAATGAATATTCACTGAAAATTTTCAATTCTTATGGAAAGTTCAATTTTTTCCTGTCAAGACAAACAGATCCTGAGTGATTTTTCTCTCTGCTGGCAGTGAATTCAGCAAGAAGCCACAGATTGTGAGTTTTGTGGGCAGCCAGGTGAGGATCCGCAGGGCAGACGGGTCCCTGGTTCACCTGCACATCTCCCCCTACCCCTCCATCCTCCACAGCCACGTCAGCGCTTCCCACTGGGAGGAGGCAGTCAGGCTCTGCCGTTTTGTCAAGGTAAAGCTGATTTTTGGGGTATTCACGTACATTTCATGGAGTATTTATGGTTTTTAATAGTGTGTTTATGGTTTGAAGTGTTCCTGTAACAGTGGTCCTGCTAAAGGATCCACAGCAAATGTTGCATCTCATTTCCGTCCTGCTTTGTTCCTCATTTTTTTTGGGCTTCTGTTGCGGTTTGGAATGCTGGCTAAAAGCCAGGCACCCACAACACCTGCTCATTCGCTCTCCCCCACCACCACACCGGGTAGAGAAGAGCGAAGTGGGGGAAAAAAACTAACAAAAAGGTTCATGGGTTGAGATAAGGAATAGGGAGGAAAACACTTGACGGACAAAACAGGCACAACTTAAATAATCTAGTGAATTTATTACTAACCAAGTCAGAGGAGGAGAATGAGAAATAAATTACAACCCTCAAAGACACGATCTTCTCCCCACTCCCTCCCCCTTCCCACATACAACAAAGCAGCAGAACGAACAGGGTGGGGGTTGGTCAGTTCATCACCGGATCTCTTTGACAGCTGAGGGAGAAGATTCCTTTCCTTGCGTTGCCTGGGGTCCCTCCACGGGAGACATTCTCCATGACCTCTCCGGCGTGGCTCTCATCACGAGCAGCAGGCACACATCTGCTGCAGCGTGAGTCCCCATGGGCAGACAGTCATCCAAAACTGCTGCACCGTGGGCTCTCTTGTCCACGGGTACAGGAAGGCAGGCTTTTCCATCTCGGGAGCAAGGCCTCTCTCTCCATGGGTCTCCTACTGGACACAGCCCCTTCCCGTGTCCGCCCGCTCCGGCGTGAGGACCTCCCTCCTCCACGGGCTGTGGGTGGATCTCTGCACCCTCTGTGGACCCCATGGGCTGCAGGGGACAGCCTGCTCCACCATGGTCACCATGGGCTGCAGGGGACAGCCTGCTCCACCATGGTCACCATGTGCTGCAGGGGGACAGCCTGTTCACCATGGTCACCATGGGCTAGGGGGACAGCCTGCTCCACCATGGTCACCATGGGCTGCAGGGGACAGCCTGCTCCACCATGTCACTGGGCTGAGGGGACAGCCTCCCATGGTACCATGGCTGCAGGGGACAGCCTGCTCTCACCATGGTCACCATGGCTGCAGGGGAAAGCTGCTCCACCATGTCACCGTGGCTGCAGGGGACAGCCTGCCCACCATGGTCACCTGGGCTACGGGGACAGCCTGCTCCACCATGCTCGTCACCACGGCCTGCAAAGAATCCCAGCTCCGGCGCCTGGAGCAGCTCCTCCCCCTCATCCACTGACCTTGGTGTCTGCATCCTTCACATATTCTCCTCCTCCTCCACTGGCAAAACTACTCTGAGTGCCCTTTGTTTTGATTTCTTCTTAAATATGTTTTCACAGAGGCGTAACCACTATCTTTAATTGGCCCAGGTTTGGTCAGTGGCATGTCCATCATCCTCAGAGCCAACAGCAATTGGCTCTGCTGGACATGGTGGAAGCCTCCAGAAGCTTCTCACAGGCGCCATCTTTTTGGCCCCCCCACCTCCAAAAACTGGGCCAAGCAAAACCAACACAGCTTCTCATAGAAAATTTGGTGATTTTTAAAATTCTATAATGTACATAATTTCAAAATCAATTCTAAATAATAATTCTTACTTTTAGTCACACCAAAGTCCAGCTGGATCGAACTGAGGTGCTCACAGAACTCAAAAAAACTTTAAATTTTCAGGGCTAGGCCTTAATATAACCAATTAAAAGTGACAGCTCCACCATTTCCTGTTCTTTTCCATCTTTTATTATTTCACTTCTTTTTATTTTTTTTCCTTTTTCATTGCTTTCTTTTGTATTTATTTAGACAACAGCAACAGATGAGGTGAGTGTGGTAGTTTTTCAAACAACAAAATCCTTCCAAACCCTCATTCCCATTTATTCCTAGAAAATTTAGCACTTTTATTGTGACTTTAAATGTGTATTTCAGATATTTGTGTCATTGAATTATTAAATTAATGGATTGTATAATTATAATTTAAGGTAACAGAATCTTTATTTTCAGTGTCCACATCACCTGGACTAACAAATCAAAAATTAAACTTTCCTTGTCTGAATAGAGTTTTAGATGTGGTAGCTTAAACTGTGGTAAAATATGGTTTATTGGTGTGTCATTGTCATAATGTTGGCACTTGAAAATACATCAAAAATACCATTTGGGATCTTCCTGAAAGTGATTCTGAGTTCATGGAGTTTCTTAAGATTGTATAAAAAAGCCACAAAAACCAATAAAAGGATCTTTAGGATCTTCCTAAAAGTGATTCTGAGTTCATGGGGCTTCCTCAAGATTGTATAACAAAAAAGAAAAAAGCCCCACAGAAACAGTAAAAGTAATGAAAATAATAATTTTTGAATGTCATTTTATTGCCATTAAGTTTTCTAATTCCTGGTTCTGATAATTAATTAATTATTTTGTAATAAGAGGCTGAGACCACAGTGCCATAAATGGCACACAGAGAAATGTATTATTGCCCAGAATTTTCAGGCCTTGTGTGCTTCCTTTCAGAAGTCATTTGTGACGTGATAACAAATGTCTGAAGGTTTAGAAATGGTTTTTATTTTGAATTTCAGGATCAGACCCTGTGGGCTTGCTTGGCTGCCATGGCAGTGGCCAACAAGGACATGACCACAGCTGAGATCGCCTACGCGGCCATCGGGGAGGTAAGAAAACACTGTTCAACCCCAACTAAACCACTCCAAAACTGAATTGATTGCTGAATTTCCCTTCTGTCCCCCTCGTGAGCAGATTGACAAAGTGCAGTACATCAATTCCATCAAGGATCTGCCGTCCAAGGAGTCCAGGCTGGCTCACATGCTGCTGTTCAGTGGCAACACGCAGGAGGCTGAGACCCTCCTGCTGCAGGCAGGCCTGCTCTACCAGGCTATTCAACTCAACATCAACCTCTACAACTGGGACAGGTAGGATTTCACCCTTTAAAATACGTTTTTCTCATTATTTCAATCAATTCTTTTATTGCTGACTCATTTTTTATCTTTTCATCACCCACAACTTAAAAAAAAAATTTTTAAATCACAGCTTGACGGTAACCGAAACCAGCGACATTTTTGTGTCGTGTTTAGAAAACACAAATATTTGGTGAGAAAAGGCCAAATTATTCCTGGAAGCATTTTGAAATAACATTTTGCTTTCTCACCAGTGTTAGCACAGAGGAGTCCTCAGTGATGCCCCAGACTGGCTGTGGAATTTGGGCTGCTCTGAAATGTCTTGTTGCTAAAAATAGAGCTGTGGCTACTCAGGCTCCCAGCTTTGTGTGGGTGGAGAAAACAGCAATTAGGGCTGAGAAAACAAAGGAGGAATTTCTCCTTTAAACAAAGCTCCCACGTTTTCTGACAGAACCCTCAGAGCTGTTTACTCCTCATTTCTCTGCTATTAAATTCATACATTTAGGCAAAAGGTTGATTTTCCCCCACAAATCTGTGATTTCTGTTTGTTGCCTGTGCTGAAGCTGGATATCAGGAAGAGAATATTTTTTTAAGCCATTGAGAAGAAACCTGCTGTAATGGATAAATCTTTCCCACTATATAGTATTTATAAGTATTATATAGAATATATCATAAATAGGTATTAGGAGTGTTCAGAACCTATTTCTGACTATAAAAAAGTTATTAAACATTATTATTTTTGCTCTTTTTGCTTAACTCTGAAATATTCTGCATTTCCTTAAAATAAAAAGCTTCCTGTGGTCACATTAATGACATGGCGAGGTTGTCAATGGAAACAATTGCTGGATATTTTTCCTCACTGGCTGCTCTGAACCTGCTGATCCTACTGGGGAAGGGTTGGATTTGGGATCTGTGCCCCCAAACTCCCAGGATCTGCCCCCAGAGCCTTTCCCCATCCTGCCCAGCCCATTCCTGCTCTTTCAGAGCCCTGGAGCTCGCTGTGAAGCACAGGACACACGTGGACACCGTCCTGGCCTACAGACAGAAGTTCCTGGAGGATTTTGGCAAAAAAGAAACCAACCAAAGATTCCTGCAATATGCACAAGGTGTAAGTATCCCTGGGGATTGTTCTGCTGCTTCACAGTCAGCTTTGGGGCAAGTTGGGGAGGGTCTGCACCTCTGTTCTCCTGCTCTGGTTCCAGTGTGAACAGAAAAGGGAGGCCAGGAATGGCTATTCCTGGGTTTTATTTGAAGGCACAGATAGACCATGGATATCCACAGATACACAATATATTGAATATCTGGCAGAATTTAATAACTTCAGTACACAACTGAAGGCACAGTTGTTTGCTATGAACAGGGAGCTGAGCTTCACCAGGGTTCCACGTGGCTCTGATGATTCTGATAGATACTGGAGATAATCCTGATTTTCTTAAAATCATGAAAATCCCCTGATGTTTCTGATAGATATTGGAGATAATCTTGATTTTCTTACAATCATGGAAGTCTCCTGATCCATTTCTTTTGTCAAGCATTTTTGGGAAGCAGCAACTCTTGTCCCCCCTATTTTGGACCGTGATGTTGTTGACTGAGGTTTCACTGACACAAAACACGGCCAGAAAATGCCAAATCTCTGCAGCTAGAGCAATTCCAGGGTCAAGTTACACCATTTCTTGATGGAGAAGGGTAATTCCAAGCAGGAATCTGATTTCTGCTGGAGCTGATAACTGGTTTGAAATCCAATCAGCTTCCTTGGAGGAGACATCCCTCGTGAATTATTGATCCAGGGTAAATTTTCAGTAACAGGACACTGATGTCATGGCATTGAATTAGAAGAGGGTTATTTTTGTGTTCTGTTCCCAGACACACTGAGATGTTGGAGATTTATTAAAATATCTCCAGCTTGGTTTATTTTAAAGGTGGAAGCTCAGAACTTGACTGTGCCTTCATATCTTTCACGAGTAAATGTCAAATACTCAATACTTTGTAATTTTATTTTCAAATTTCTCTGCTGGTGAATAACTGACCTTTCTCTGATGCTGAGCTCTGCGTGTTTAATTTTTCTGTTCTTGCAGCTGGAAGTGGATTGGAACAAAATCAAAGCCAAGATAGAGATGGAAATTGCTAAAGAAAGAGAACGAGCAGCATCCAGCTCTTCAGGGAGGACCAGTGTTACTGTGCAGCAATAATTGACATTTTGGGCACCTTTCAAGTGCTGCTTCACTCTTTGGTGCTGCCTTGTGCTGACAAATATTTTAAAAAGCCACAGCAAACATTTTGTGAGCCACAAGAGTGAGAATTCCTTGATTTTCATCGTTGGGTGACACAAGGGATGAATGATTTCCTTTCATTTTGAGCTGGGTTTATGTTCTGGTGCCACTGAGTGCTGCATGTATGAGGGAAAAAGGGAATTTCCTGTTTTTCTCTTAGTGGCTTTGAAATTTTCATTGCCATTAAAATCCTTTAACCTGGCTTGCCTCGAATGAAGTCCCAGTTTAAGCCCCAATTTAAGCCCCAATTTAAGCAGTTTTGTGATTCCTGCAGCATCTGAGGCCTCTCCAGACTCGTTCAAATTGCCCTGAAACAAATTTAGCAAACTCGAAGTGCTGAGAACATAAAGAAAAATGGAGCTTGAGCCCCCAAAGTACAAATATTTCTCTCACAGTTATGGTAATACATCCACATAAAGTAAATTGTTTAATAAATTATTTCAGATGATTTCAGCAACTCAGGTTTGTCACTGAGCAAAGCATTCAGCAGTGAAAGGTATTTTCTTGTTTCAAATACTTTGCAATGTGCTTTTAGGGTTGTTGGAAGTGACAAACAGCATTTGTAGCATCTGATCTGTAAAACTGACATTTTAAATAAGTATTTCCTGTATTTTTTCTGCTTGATTTGTAAATATTTTTTTTTACATTTGTGTTATCAAGATACATTTTCCTTTGTTTTACACCCAGAGCTGGCTACACTCTGCAGAAACCCTTCATGTTGTAAATATATAAACAGGTTCTTCACCACTGACAGGGTGTATTTTGTATTTTTCAAACGTTTCCATCCAAATGTTCAATGTTTGTACAGACAGCAAATCCCTTCTGCTTTGTAAATCATCCTGTGACCCTTCCTTGCATAATTCATCAATTCCTTCATAAAACCAAATAAAAGGTTGAGGTTTTTAATGTGTCTGAGAGCTGCTTCACGAGGGGATCTCTGCTAAAGGAAGAATATTTGGGGTGTTTGAATTCTGTTTGGAGGTGATGGGAGTGGGTGGTTAATTCTGTTTTTATCCCACACATCCAGACCTGAGCATTTTGGTGTTCAACAGAAAACAAAGCAAAATATTTTGGGAAAGCACTTTTATTCCTCATTTTCGCCGAGTTCTAAACACAATTACGAGTTTGGGGTAGGAAATCTTAATTTCAGAATATTCTTAGGAGAAAACATTTTTTATTTGGCTTTTCTGGGATTGTGGCAAAGATTTTAGAGATTGTAATTCCAAGGGAAGTGCCATCCATCTGTGCCAAGTAATTTGGAGCTGTTTTTTTCTAAATTTTGCATTGTATTTTTGCCTGTTTTCAGTTGTTTCAGTATTAAGTAGAAAGAGCAGAAGGATACAGATGTTTCAGGTGTGTAGTGGTTACATTATTGCACAGAACCAGAAATGGTTTTAAAACCCTCTTTTAAAAATAAATAAATAACCCCTTATTTAATTACTGCTAGATTTAAGTAATCAACCAATTTAAGAAACAGATTAATTAACATGATGAAAATTCAGTTGTTTGGGTGCTGTTGTGATGGATCAAACACCAAAAATAACCTAAATTTTGCCACTGCAAAGTGGGAGTTGAGTTAATCTACTTCATTTAACCTTGAGCACCATAAATTTTCTCATGTTATAAAAAGGGAGATTGAAAAATTCATCTTTAAGTGAAAAATAAAGTCTTGAAGTGAGATAAAAGTAAAAGCTCAGGTGGGTGTTTAAAAACTGCATATTTTTCATAGTTCAGAGGAAAAATTTTAAAATACCTTTTGTTTTCTGGTATTTAAGGCAATAAAAACTTTGAAATCTGGATTTGTCTGTGGCATTTTACCCTTTGGGACTGGAATGGGAGGAAGGTTTGAATCATCTGACGTGAAAATTGAATTTTACAGATTATGTGGAACCGTTTCATGCAGAAATACTGGTGATTGTTGCCTTACTCACTTCAGAATAGTCAAAATAACAAATAAGCAATAATGGGAAAGCTTGAAGCTTTCTAATATTTAATTCTGATATTTTTATATATATTGATATAAATACAGAGATTTATAAAGTTTGTTTTACCGGAGATGAGGGAAGTTGGAGAAATGCAATTTACTATTTTTATATTATATTGTATGTCTTTTATATTGATTTCCCCTTTTTAAAAATTAAACATAGACATTTTGAAACCTCAATTTCTTAATTTTCATGATAGCAGAGATGATATTTTACTCTGCAGGGGATGGGGAAGAATCAGGGAGAAAAAACATCCTTATGAACTGACCACATGTAAGAATCTCCATTTCCAAAGTTGATTTTTATTGATCCTTTTTATTGATCAGTTAAGAATTACCCTGTGGTATAAAAATTTCCAATAGTGGAATTTAACCTGTTAATTTTAGTTCAGGTACCTTTGCCCTGCTGTAAAAGTTTTGGGAAATAGGAAAGTCTGATCCCTTCAGGGGAAGAGAGGGATGAGTCTGTACAGAATTTGGTTGTACAAAAATTAAAATGTTTCATGATTTCTGTGGTTTTCCTGACGGGTCTGAAAGAATTTTTTTTTCCTTATAGAAAAAGATATTTGTGGTAGTTGGAGCCCTGCAGTTTGGAAATGCTCTGATCTATGTTTTAAATCAACCTGCAGGATTTCTTTCAAAAGAGAAAGGGAAGGGCTCGAGGCTGCAGCTCTGCACTGACCACCTCACTTCAGGTGCTCAATTCCAGCTAGGAAAGGGCAAAAAAAAAGAATTTTCTGAAACCTTGAAGCAGTTCCGCTGTCAGGAGAGTTCAGGTGAGGTGGTGGGGATGCTGTAGGGAGAATTGAGGAGGAAATGAGGCACTGGCAACTCATTGGGGTGGAGTGGAGGTGCTCTCTGCCTTCCCTTGGTGTTCCCCTTGTTCGAGGGCACCTCCCGGGGATATTTATTTCCCTTGGGGCAGGAGGGACCCAGATCACCCCAGTGACATCAGGACGTGCTGATGTTTTATTTTAGCGGATTTTGGAGGGGTTCCCTCCTTTCCTGCTGCCCACACCAAGGTTCCTCTGTGGGATGCCAGGGTGACAGCCTGGTCCTGCTGTCCCCAAGCTGCCACGTTCCCCTGGCACCCGTGGGTGTGGCAGGGGTGAGGGTCACCCAGTTGTGTCCGTGCAGCTCAGTCCCACAGCTGAGCGATCCCAAAATTCCCGGGGAACACGAGCCGCGGCAGGGGGATTTGGGAATGCTGCACCAAATCCACGCAGAGCATGTTCTGGAGCTGCAGGGGATGTCCCCAGGTCACCTTCCTGCTGCAGTCCCTGCAGGACTGTGCCATGTCCCTGTGAGGAGCCCTGGTGTCCTGCAGCTTGTCCCATCCCTCCCGGCCCCAGGAATCCCGCAGGTGCCGGTGCAGAGTCGGGATTGTCCACGAAATCACCGTGCGTGGGGAGCCCTCGGGGATCCCCAGTGTCCCTGGGACGTGTCCCGCAGGTCACCCTGCTCCGGGGATCCCCAATGTCCCTGGGACGTGTCCCGCAGGTCACCGTGCTCCGGGGATCCCCAATGTCCCTGGGACGTGTCCCGCAGGTCACCGTGCTCCGGGGATCCCCATGTCCCTGGGACGTGTCCCGCAGGTCACCGTGCTCCGGGGATCCCCAATGTCCCTGGGACGTGTCCCGCAGGTCACCGCTGCTCCGGGGATCCCCAATGTCCTGGGACGTGTCCCGCAGGTCACCGTGCTCCGGGGAACCCTCCGGGGATCCCCAATATCCCACCAAAGAAAGCTGCTGCTTCCGGGCGTCGCATCCCTCCTGGGACAGCCGGGCCTGTCCGCTGTCTGTCCCTGGAGTCCGGAGGAGGAGGAGGAGGAGGAAGAGGAGGAGGATCCCGTCCCGCAGTGCCCTCCATGTCCGTCGGTGTCCCGGTGTCAGGATGATCCCGTGCCGGTGTCAGAATGATCCCGCCCCACTCCCAGCTCCATCAGCGCGGTGTCGGGATAATCCCGTCCCGGGTCCCGGTGTCAGAATGATCCCATCCCGGTCCCAGCTCCATCAGCGCGGTTCCCGGGCTTTCTGCGGGGCCGGGTGCGGGGCACTCACCCCCGGGTGCCCCCGGTCCCGTCCCGTTCCGCGGGCGCGCAGCGCTGCGCCTCCTCGTAGCTGGGCAGGTGCTTCACCTCGTCGTAGCTGGGCAGGTGCGGCAGCTCCAGGGCCGGGTTCGTTGTGCTGGCGGGTCCCCCGTGGGCCGGGTGCCCGTTCCCGGTCAGGGCTCGGCGGGCCGGGGGCCGCTGGCGGCGCGGAGGGCAGGCGCGGCGGCGGAGAGCGCAGCCCGCGGCCACCAGCGCCAGCAGCACCAGCAGCGCCGCCAGCCTCCGCGCCAGCCACCGCGCCCGCGGCCCACGGGGCCCCGCCACCTCCCCGGGCCGCTCCCGAGCCCGACCCCCGCCCGCCGCAGCCGTCCCGGCCGCACGGCCTCGGGCCCCGGCCGCCCGTCATCCCGTGCTCCTCGCCGCCGCCCGCGGCGCCGCGCTTTATCCGCTCCCGGCGGGGACGATCCGCATGAAATATTGATGGGGCCATTTGGCCGCTCTTCACAGCCTAATGGGGCCGGGGCACGGGGCCAGGCGCGGCCTCAGCCCGCGGGTCAGCGGCGGCGTGGCCCCGGCACCGAGCTCGGCCTGGTGTGCCGGTTAGGCTGAGCCCGTGCAGGGAGGGGTCCCTGACAGAGAGAATCTGTGCGGGAGGACACGGGGGGCAGCGGGACCCGGGGGGACTGAACCCGGGGATGGGGGGATGGGCAGGAGCCAAGGATGTGGGGGTGAGTGGTACCCAAGGATGCGGGGATGTGTGGTACCCAAGGATATGGAGTGAGGGGTACCCAAGGATGCAGGAATTACTGGTACCCAAAGACGTGAGCGTGAACCTGAGGATGCAGATATGAGCATCAAGGAAACAGGGATTTGTGGTACCCAAGGATGCAGGGATGTGCATGGAGCAATAGCTGAGGATGTGGGGCAAACCCAAGGGTGCAGGCACGAGCATGTGAGAGTGAACCCGAGGATACAGGGATGAATGGTACCTGAGGATGCAGGGATGAGCAGGACCCAAGGACTCGAGGGTCAGTGACACCTGAATCTGCAGCTTAAAAAGGGCCACCACAGTGTCAGAGCAGGCAGTGACAGGCTGGGCCCTGCTCCTGTGCAGGCACACAGTGACATCTTCTTCCTTCGTTTTTTTTGGTTTTATTCTTGCCATTAAGGCTTCCCAGGTGCCTGTGCCACCCAGCAGTGCCACCCCTGGTGTCCCAGTGCCACCCCCATGTTCACAGCCCCCATGGGTGCTTTCTGATCACCTTCAGCTCCATTGCAAAACTCCAGAGCCAAGGGAGCTCTGATCCAGTCATGGAAAAGCTGACTAACCTCAAACATGGCAAAAGCTCACCAGACCTTTTGTGCTCGGTTTGCTTCGAGGTGACCCTGCCAAATCTGATAGCAGCTGCTGACCCACCTACGGGGCCGTCACGTGACACAAATTTGTTCCCTTTGTGCTGTTTACTCGCCCGGCGATGATTTCACTGTTGATAGCAGCAAGCCACCCCCTGCTGCCAGCCCCAGTTTGGGGTCATCTTGGTAACTCCCATTTTGGAGTGCTCAGGAACAAAAAAAAAGGAGGGGAAAAAGTTCTCAGTTGTGGTACAGAGTTTGAGGAAGGAGGGAAAAAGTTCTCGGCTGTGGTACAAAATTTGTGGAAGGAGGAAAAAGGTTCTCAGCTGTGGTACAAAGTTTGAGGAAGGAGGAGAAAAGTTCTCGGCTGTGGTACAGAGTTTGAGGAAGGAGGGGTTTGTGGTGCTGGGCTTTTGGCAAACGAGCAGAAGCTGCTGTTTGTTTCTGCATCTGTTCCCTCACTTTTTGGGATATTTCTCCCTGCAGAAGGGTGCTGGAGCTGGGAAAAGAGGGCAGGAGGGGGCCAGCAGTGGGTGCAGCCCCAGCTGCTTTAGAGCTGAGCACACGGGGGTGACTGTGGGGAAATTTTGGGGTCTGGTCCTCGTCCCTGCCCGTGGCCAGCAGGATTTGGGATGCTCTGCCCCAGCTCCCTCAGCAGCTCCCGTTCTCTCCGGATCTGCAGTCACTGATGGGATGTTTTGGAGGTGATGGTGAGTGAGCAGAGGCGCCTGGCGAAAGCTGCCGTGCCGTTAATAGAGCTCAGCTTTTAACAGCATTTCTGCCGAGCTGCAGCTCCCTCCAGCTCCATGAAATATTCAATCGTGGGCACAGCTCGTTAAAGGCAGCCTTTGGGTCGACTCTGTGTGCTGTGAGCTGCAGGAGTGGCTCAGGATCAGCTCCCCGTCCCACCAGACAAGAAAAGCGTGGCTGGAGGGAGCAGGGCACAAGAAGGGATCAGGATTGAATTCCTCTGTCCCCCTCCAATTCCTGGGACAGGACCAGGAGTTCTGAGCAGGAATAAACTCATCATCGTCATCATCATCAGTAGCCATATCCTGCCTGCCCCATCCCAAAATCTCTCTCCAAGCTGCAGCAAATCCACTTTGAGGCTCCCTGGAGTCAGGTAAAATCCGGAGCCTCCGCGCCGTTTCTGGGAAGGAATTAAAGATGATTTTCTCCAGGTTTGCAGGGGATGGACAACTATCGATCCTGCAAATGACCCCTGCAGACACCCATCGATCCCCTCGGAGCAGCAGATCATTAAGGCTCGACTTCCAGATGGTTCAGGTGCTGCCAAAGTGCTGACACGGCAAAATGACCATTTTCTGGTGTAATTGTCCCTGGGACAGTTGGGTTTGGGGAGCTCCAAACTCTTCCCCATGGGAAACTGCCCCGTAAATTCCTCTTTGTGCAGTGGTGCTTCACATCTGAACTTCCTTTGGTTTATTTTCCCTCAAATATGGGAAAACTGCTCAGGAAAAACCATAATTATCACACGGGGTTTGACTTTTGGGAAGAGACTGAAAGGCTCACGTGTTTGGAAGGTGGAAAATCCTGTGGATTGATGGAGGAGCTTTGGATGTTGACAGGAACAAACTCAGCACTGTCAGAGCTCATCAATGGTATTTTAATATCTGATAGATCCATATATATATTATCTGATAGATCCATATATATATCCATATATCTGGTGATAATTGAGGCCTTTATAGGAATTATGGAGAAAATGGCTGCTGCACTGAAGGTTGGATGGAAAATCTGTGGCTGCCACATCTCTGGAATTGTTTCAGGCCAGGTTGGAGTGCCCTGGGATAGGGAAAGGTGTTCCTGCCCATGGCAGGGGGGAATGGGATGGGTTTTAGGATCCCCTCCATCCCAAAGCATTTTAGGGTTCCATGATAACCAAGCACAGCCTGCTGGGAACTCCTCCAGGGCCAGCTTCTGTAAAGTTTCTGTAAAAACTTGCAGAGAAGCTCCTGAGGAAGTCCATCCCTCAGCAGGGAGCTCAAGGAGAGCTCTGAACTGCTGAAATGAAACCCCCAAAGCCGAGCTGTTTGTCCAGCACATCTGTAACTGCAATAAGGCTCAGAACCCGAGGAGATGACTCTGCATATGTGAAAATGCAAAAAACCCCAACAGCCATTACCTCACGGCTCAGAAATCTCCACTGCCAGCAAATGTTTGCTGTTGGATTATTTGAAAAGCAGGGGAAGTGAGAGAGAGGGGCTGAAATCCCCCCTGGGCAGCTCCAGTTCCTTCCCAGGCTGTTGAAAAGTTTGGGTGTCCTCCAGAAATGGAATGTGCTCTCTGTAATCAATCATCAAATCCAATAAAGAAATAAAATTTATTCATTACATCATTATATCTATTTCTATATTTCATGTACACAATATAGATTTATTTAATACCATTTTCTGCAATAGATAAAAGGTGGGAATATCACAGAGCAATAATATTGATGTCAAGGTGTTGTCAGGCTTCCAGCTTGCATGGGACACTTGATTTATTGTTCTTTATTCCTTCTGCTAAACAGAAGCATTACAAAGATTGGGTCAGACTGGTTTTCCCCTTGCAACTATTCCTCATAATTAGGATTTTCATCCCCTGACTGCGTGGAAAGGCTCCCACTCCTGCAATGACTTTGGCTGAGGGTTTTGGATTTACAAATGATGAGCATCTCTTCCTAAAAGGAATGATTTGCTGTTTTCCCTTTGAATCAAATGATTTAACTCCTAGAAATGAGGCCAGAATTAATCTTTGATCCCACACCGTCCATATCCAGTCCCTCTGCGATCCAGGGAGGAGCTGAGTGACCACACAGGGGTGGTGTGGGAGCAGCTGGACACAGAAATCCTAAAAGGATGTTCCACTGGAGGGCAATTTGTCACACTTGGAAGGATCCCCGTGCCGGTCTGGAAGAACCAAAACCTTTTTCTTTTTAAAATCTTTTGGGTTNCCAGCCTGGCACACACAATGCCAGTCTCATTCCAGCCTGGCACACACAATGCCGGGCTCATTCCAGCTTTGCACACACAATGCCGGTCCAGCCTGGCACACACAATTCCAGCTCTCATTCCAGCCTGGCACGGGCAGCCCGCGGCGATTCCCGCACGATTCCGTCAAAGCCGCCCTTTCAATGCATTCACAGAGCTCCTCCCGCTCTGCCCCCATTTCCTGACCCATCCCCGGATGCGACCACAAAGTGGGAGATTCTGGGGCGTTTATATCCATTTTCTTTGTGACTCTTCCTTGTTTTCTGTGAAGTGATCTGGAAAATGCATTAATGGCTCAAACGGTACCCAAAAAGGGAATGGATAGGATGAGTTATAATTATAGTGGCAATAATAGTAGTAATTATCATAATAGGAGAAGAAAGTGAAGAAGATTAAAGAAGAAGGAGGAGAAGACGAAGGAGGAGGAAAAGAAAAATACTAAAAGAAGAAGGAAGAGAGGAAGAGGAAGAATAAGAAGAAAAGAAAGAGGAGGAGGAAAAGACAATTAAAGGAAGAAGAAGGAACAGAAGAAGAGGACAATGGAGGAAAACAGAAAGAAGAAGACGTGTCATTATCAACTCTGTGCTGAAAAACCTCTGATCAAATCTGCCAGGGAAGAACGAAAAGAGTCTCTTCTCACCTCCTTAGATACTCCTGCTACCCTCCAGATATTTGGTTCAGGCTCTGGATTTCCATGATTTATCCCCATTTTTAAAACTGGGATGGACCAGGGGCTCAGGGGACGGAATGCACCCGCAGAGGGGTTGTAGGAGGGTGACGCTGCTCTGGGTGCCCCCAGAGCCTGATTTTTGGGTGCCAAATGTCTGCAACTATCACACCTGTGCAGCCCAGCGATACCTGGCCGGCTCCCAGGATTGGGAACTCACCCAAGGGAGCGGCAGGAAAACCCCTTGGAGCTGCTGCTGCCATCAAAGCTGTGACTTAAACCCGCCCCGACACCGAAAAAAGGGTGATTTACGCTTTGGGAAACTGAATCCCAGCCTCCCCTCCCCAGCCCGTGACTCCAGTCCAACTGGGGAAGGGTTGCTGGTGTCAAACTGGGTTTGCTGGGGGCGAATCAGACCCTCAAGAGAAACTCTGAATGGGAGAGGTTCGGGCTGAGCTGCTGTGACCCCACAAACAGCGGGGTCTGGGTTGGGACAGCGACCAGGAGATTCACCGCAGCTTTCTCGGTGTGAGGAGGGCTGGAAAAACTGCGAAATGCTGCTCGGCCACTCTCGGGGTGCTCTGAGCGGGGATGGAGCCGGCAGAACAGCGTGAGCAGCTTTTATTCCCTTTTTGTTAAAAAAAAAACTAATTAAATGACTGTTCGTGCTGCAGGTTTGGGCTAGTTTTCGTTTTATTTTAATTTTTTTCCCCCCCAAGCAGCTCTGCCAGCAGGAGGCAGATCCTGACGTGTTGGATGGGGCTTGGAGCAACCTGATCTGTGGGGAACCATGTGAGCTTTAAGGTCCCTTCCCACCCAAACCGCTCTGGGATTTTAGGATGATCTAATACCTGTATACAACACTTCTATTCTAAATATAATGGGATTTTAGAATTATCTAATATGTGTACATAACAGTATATTCTAAAACATAATGAGATTTTAGAATTATTTAATATGTTAAATAAGACTTACATTCTATATTAATAGAATATAAAAATAACTTATATTCTAATGTGGTAAATAACGTATTCTAATACTTAATGGAATTTTAGGATGATCTAATACGTGTATATAACACTTCTAATATACAATGGGATTTTAAAATGATCTCATATGTGTATATAACACTTCTATTCTAATATATAATTTTAGAATTATCTAATATGTTAAATAAGACATATTCTAATATATCATTTTAGAATTCTCTAGATGTGTGTGTAACACTTCTATTCTAACAGATCACACCTAAACCGCCTAGAATATGAATTTTAGATATTTTTATGAATTTTTCCGTACGGATCTGCAGCTGTGCGGAGGGAGGGCGTGTGCCCAAGGGCGATGCGCACCCAGCACCTGGGCTCGGAGGGGCTGAACCGATAACGCGGGGGGCGATCGGGAGCTCCAGGGGCGTGTCCGGGGCGTGACCCCATCGGCCCCGCCCCCCACGCGAGGAGGGACGCGGTTATTCCCGCGCTGGGCGGCCCCGCGTTCCCGCCGCGATGTCCAGCCCGGGCCCGGAGCCCGACAGGTGAGCGGGGATGGGGGGTCGGGGGTCCCCCTGTCCCCCGTTATCCTCCCGCGGCCTCCCCCGGAATGCGCGGCATCTCCCGCCACCTTCCCGCTATTGTCCCCTGTGCACCATCTGCACCCTCCCGCGGTGTCCCCTGCACCCCCAGCACCTCCGCTGTCCCCCTGCACCCCCAGCACCCCCCCTTGCCCCCGCCCTTCCGCTGTCCCCCGCTGTCCCCAGCCCCGCCCACCCATCCCCCCACCTGCCATCCCGGCAATCCTTCCTCTCCCTCCTCACCTCCTCCCCATCCCATTGTGGACCCGAGCCCGGAGCGTCCTTCCCTCCCCAACCCCTCCCCGGATTCTTGGGTGCCGGTGCCGGCCGTGCACCTGCCGAGGCTCCCGGCCCCGCCGGCGGGCTGCTCATCCCCCGCGGCCGCAGAAGACAAAACGCCGGGCGAGCCAGCGCCACGCCACCGCCACGCCACCGCCACCGGCTCCTCCATCGCCCCGGCCCCGGTTCTCCCCCCGTTGCTCCCCCGCTCTCCCCGGCTCTCCCCCGCTCTCCCCCGGTGCTCCCGAGCCGCCGTTGTTGCCCAGCCCGGGGCAGCAGATCCCGATCAAGTCTCGTGTTTATCTCCCGCTGTCGGGATCCCCGCTCTCCCCTGCTCTCGGCGGCGGCGGCGCCTTTTCCCCGCTGCAGTTAGTGTTCGCAGCCATCAGCCTCGTGCTCGGGTGCTGTTTTTGTTTCT
>CM019222.1:23248283-23273020 GCA_009741485.1 Malurus cyaneus samueli
CAACTCCCGCAGCCCTCGGCATCACCCCCACCTCCCCCTGTTCTCCATCACCCCCACCTTTCCCTGTTCCCCCTGATCATCCCCAACCTTTCCTGTTTCCATCACCCCCACCTTTCCTGTTCCCGATCACCCCACCCTTTCCCTTTCCCCCCCTGGATCATTCCACCTTTCCCTGTCCCCCTGGAACCCACTCCTTCCCATCACCCCACCTCTTCCTGTCCCCCTGGACCCCCGTCCCCCCTCTCCCGCCCCCCTTTTCCTTTCCCCTTTCCCCCTCCTGTTTGCACTCTCAGCAGCCGCCGTGCCATGAACTCCTCGCGTTTCCTTTAGATTGTTCCAGGCTGCCTTTACAGGGTGTTGGTTTACAGGGGATTTCCATCCCTGGCACTTCCGTCTCTGCCCAAACCGACCCTTCAAGTGGCTTTTCCAGGCTGTCCCATTAAATGTTGGTTCATTAGGTTGGGGTTTCCATCAGTTTGGCACGGCAGCTCGTTCCTGTGCGCTCTGAACATGGATTTTCTCGGGATTATGGATTTTCCAGAACTTTTTGATGGCACGAGGCACCAGAGGGCTGTGATTGGTGGTATTTCCTCCCCCCCGCTGCCGGAGCTGTTTGCCAGCGCGGGAGGAGGGAAATGCAGCTGCGAGGGGGGAGAAGGCAGAGCGGAGGGAAGCGAAGCCGAATCAGCAAGCCAGCACTTGGTGCAAAGGCTGAAGGGTTGCACAAACATCGCTTGGCTCGGGCTGAGCCGGCCCTGGAGGGCGTCCAGGCTTCATCCAAACCCTGCAGATAAATTGTTTTGTTTTGTTTTGTTTTCCCAAGATACAGTTTGGAAGAGCAAACTGTTGTGTAATTTCTTGTGGGGGAAAACCTGCCCCAGTTCCTCCTGCCCTTGACCCACAAACTTTCCCAGCCCCGAGCAGACACTTTGCTGTGTTTTGCCAGGACACTGCAGCTGGCATCGCCTCCCTGGGTTCCTCAGCAATCCTCACTCCTTGGGGATTGATTCTTCTGCCTCTGCCATTCTCATCTCTTTATTTATCTTCTGGTTTTGTGTCTGAGTGCCCGAGGGTGCCCTGAGGCTCTGATCCCCGAGGTGATTTCTGTACATTCCGGGAGCATCCTGGATGGCCCAGATCAGCATCCTGAGCTGAGCAGCTCCCACAGCTTGGCTTCAGCATCCCCAGCATCCCTCAGCATCTCTGGGATGGCCCTGTGGCACTCATCTCCCTCTAAAAAAATAATAATAAAAAAAAGGCTGGGTGCTTTTTCCCTGCCTGCTGTTCCTTCTGCTCCTGGGCAGGATGGAGGCTCTGGAATATCCACTGGGTGTATGGATGTCACCTGCTGGTTCACGGGGATGGCACCCAGGGCTGTTCCCTTCCTCGGGGCAGCTTTGTGGAGCTGCCTGACAGATGTCACAGAGCTTTGTGGAGCTCCAGGAAAAGGTTTCCAAGCAGGATTTTGATCGTGAATGCTAAAATCAGCATGAAAGCAGCCAGGCTGTCCCTTTCTAGGGGTGGAAGAGGCTGGAGTTGGTGAGAGTTAGCCACAGGTGGCTCTGCTGGATTCTCTGCCCACTGAAGTGCAAAGTTTATCTTCTCTGGGTTTTCTGCCTGCCTGGAGATTGGTTGGATCGCTCCCAAAGCCAACGGGCGCCTGGCACCGAGCACAGGGCTGGCCACAAAGGGCTGGCACCAGGGGTTTGCTCTGTGGGAATTGTGTCCAGCAAAGCCACCAGGAATTGTGTCCCAGAAGGGCCAGGACAGAGCCAGGGCCGAGGTGGTGCTGGAGAAAATGAATATTTATAATAATATTTAATGACCAACCCCCTGGTCAGCCAGCTCCCGTTCTCCCGAGCCTGGGAGCGGTGCCAGCGGGAGGGAATGCTGCCCCTGTGCTGGTGTGGGAAAGGCTGCCAGAGCTGCTCATGTGTGTCTGCTTTTGTCTTCCAGCGGAGCAGAGTCCCTCTCCTCGGATGAAAAAGGTACAGGAATATTGGGAAATGCCCCTCCTTGGGAAGGGGAATGGGAGTTCCGTGACTGGCTTTAAAAAGCTCGGTGTAAACCCTTAGTTTGTGGGTTATTTTGGATTATTATTTGGTTTTTAAATTTCTTTGTTTAAAGTTCTTTTGTTCCCTTTCTCTGAGTGCAAAGGCAAGGGAAGAGTTCTGCAGAAACTCTTCTGGAACTTTTCTTGCCTGTTTTTCTCTTGCAGAGGTGACCCCCAGTTGCACGGAGGAATCGGGATCGGGATTGGGATCGGCTGAGGAGCACCCAGAGGGTGAGCACACCATGGCTCAGGGATTTCCTCACTCCTGGGGTGCTGTGGCCAGCCCTGCATCCCAAATTTCTCCACATCCACATCCCAAAGCACATTCCTGGTTTCCCAGAGCTGGTTTCTCTCCAGTTTAAGTTTGTAGGAATAATTAATTAAAGCCACATTTGATGCATTCACACGAGTCAGGCGTGGTGGGACACCACCAAGGCTTCTCCACCTGCTGTGGGAAACCATAATTGAACTGGGATGTGCCATGCCTGAAGCTCCTGAAAATCCCAGGTTGTGTAAAACATGAAAATTAAATGTTGTGCCCACCCTTCAGCAGGGCCTGGGTGACTCCAGGCTCTCCCTGGAGCTGGGGTTTGATGTTTTTTCCACCTCAGTATTTTCTCTGCTCTGAGAATTTTCTCTTTGCCTGCTCTGCTGGATCCAAACCTCTGCACGGATCCCTGGATTCCATACCCTGTGCTGTTTTTAAGGAGAGGCCAGTTCTGACAGCGGCTCCAGCAGCAGCTCGGAGGAGGAGTCAGGTGAGCAGATCGCTGTGATTTACCCGTTTGCTTTCTGAAAAATAATGTTTTGGTTCCCAGCTGCTTCTCCTGGGAACAGTCCCACAGATACCAGGGAATGCTGACTCTGATTGCTTTCCCAATAAGATTTTTGGGATCCAATGATTTCCTGTCCACAATCAAAGGGCAGCAGCTCGTGCTGCTCTCACCTGGCTCACCCGACGCCCGTGGCTGTTGCAGACACAACACCCGTGGATGTTTTTACAGTTATCCAAACACCAGGAGGCCATAAACTTCCTGAAAAGTTGGCAGCAGAAGTGGCCCAGCAGGATGAGCAGGAAAAGAACCACAGGAAGCGTTTGCTGTTGGTGTTCTGTGCTTCCATGGCTTTTGCTGCCCGTGGTTTATTCTGCTTTTGTGTAGCGCTGGTAACGAAACAATTCCAAGAAAGAATTCCTCTTGAAAATATTCCAGAATATATAATACTACATATAAATACTATAGAATGCCATAATAACATATATAAATATTATATGGCATAATATATGAATAATGGAATGATATAATATATGAATATTAATAGAATGATATAATATATAAATATTATGTAGCATGTAAGTTTTTGAGAATTCCTCTGGAAAAGGAGAGGGGGATGGGGAAGGCAGGGTGGGTGGGTTTGCTGTGATCCCTGGCTCAGCAGTGATGGGGATGGCACGGAGGATTCCAGCTGGCCCGGCCTCAGCTCGGGATCCTTTGGGAGAAGGAGCTGCTGGAGAGCATCTCCAGGAAGGGAGGGGTGGAGGTCACGAGTTTCCACGTGCAGGGAGTGTTCCTGGAGCTGTTCCAGCCCTGCTGCAGCTCGGGGATGGGAATTGCCAGATCAAACTGCTGGCTGGTGTTTGCTGCAGCCAGCCCTTCCCGTGTCTCCAGCCCGGGATATCCTCCAGGATCCATTTCTCCCGGGATGGGGAGAGCCCATCCTGGCCCTGCTCTGCTCCCAAATCCACAGCCTGAAGTGTCAGCTCTGCTGGAATTGTGTCCTGTTGGCTCCAGCGAGGAGAATCCAGGCACTTTTCGATCATTTTGGGATCAAATACCCCTCAGGCAGTATTTGTGCTGATTGCTCCCTGGAATGCTCTCCCCAGTTCCCATGGTGGGGTTCAGTTTTGTCCTTGGTACCATTGGGCTCATCTGAGCATAAATCTTTTTTTAACCCCCGTGAGGATTTGCAGGAGTTTAGGAGCTGCTGGCAGTTTTTTATGGTGATGTTCAGCTTCACCCCTGGCTGTGCAGAGAACGTTCACTCTCAGCAATGCTCAGGATTTGATTAATTAATTAAGCAAATGAAACTGTGGGGTTGTCCGGGGTGGATGTGGGAGCAGGAACCCTCTGGAGACAGGGGATTCACCCCAAACTCCTTTTCCCAGATGAAGAGCAGGAGGAGAAGGAATCCCCGCCCGTCTGCAATGATTCAGGTAGGAGCAGATCTCCTCAGGGGGTTTTATTTTTTTATTCCTGGCTGTTCCCCAGCTCATTTTGCTCTTTTCCCACCAGGAGGGAACTGTTTGGCGCCCTGTGAGCACTGCAGGAACGGAAATGTAGGTTGGGGAGGAAAAAGCCACCCCCTTGTTTTGCATGAGATCATTTGCAAACTGTAATTTCACTCTCTCTTCACTTTTTTTGAAGATGTGTGTTTTTTCCCCAATCTTTTTCCAGGATCAGACGGAGCAAGTGACCCCCAGGAGACTTGCTGGAGGACAGTTTATGTATGGAATTTTAAATATATATATATACAAATTATATAGAGATACAGAGATATTATGTAGTATTATATATAAATATTCTAGATTAGATTAGTATAATATATAAATGTACAGAATAATATATATTCTCATAATATAATATATATAAATATATAGAATAATAAATAATATCTAACACTATATAATATCAATATAAATTTTGTATAATATATTATGTGTATATACTAATAATATATATACTAATAAATTCTATTTTATATACTAATATGTAATATATTAATATGTATAATATGATATGAATTGACAATATAAATATATATAACATTTATGTATATTTAAATTAATAGAATGGTTTAAGTAAATAGATATATTATAAATTAATGAATGGGTTTAAGTTGAATATATATATATTTATAAATTAATAGAATGGGTTTAAGCACTGAAGGGTGCTTCAGTCTTTGCTTGAAGGGGGAAAACAGCTTTTTTGCTGCACAAATTTGTTTGAATCTATACTGAAAGGTGCACCCAAATCCTGGAAAATCACGGCTTAGAGCCTGTGCTGCCTCCAGATCCCAGTCCAAGGAAACTCTGGGAGGGTTTTTGGGATGCAGCCTTGTGTGGCTGCAGTAATTAACAGCAGGTCCGTTTTTGTGTGCTGATTTAATGCATTTCATGAGCCCTGGGTGCCCTGAGGGCTCCTGCCCTGCTCCAACCTCCCCTTCAGCCCTGCATTTCTTTGGGTGCCAGCACTGTCCCTGTCCCTGCTCTGTCCCTGTGGGATGCCCCGGTGTCCCTGTGGGATGCCCCGGTGTCCCTGTGGGATGCTCTCATGTCCCTGTGGGACGCCCCCGTGTCCCTGTGGGGTGCCCCCGTGTCCCTGTGGGGTGCCCCCGTGTCCCTGTGGGATGCCCCGTGTCCCTGTGGGTGCCGGTGTCCCTGTGGGTGCCCCGGTGTCCCTGTGGGTGCTCTCATGTCCCTGTGGGATGCTCTCGTGTCCCTGTGGGTGCCCCGGTGTCCCTGTGGGGTGCCCCGGTGTCCCTGTGGGATGCTCTCGTGTCCCTGTGGGATGCTCTCGTGTCCCTGTGGGATGCTCTCGTGTCCCTGTGGGATGTCCCGGTGTCCCTGTGGGATGCCCCGGTGTCCCTGTGGGATGCTCTCATGTCCCTGTGGGATGCCCTGGTGTCCCTGGCTGTTCTCCACGCTGGGTGCTGATGTTATTCACTCCTGCAGGCAGTTGGGTGCCCAAAGCTGGGTGTGCCCTGGGCAGTTTGTGCCAGCCAGAGCAGAGCTGGGCACGGGGCTGTGCCGCTCAGATAACGCGGGCAGGAGCTCCGTTATCCCAGCAATTCCCGCTGTTTTCCCGGTTCTCTCGCAGGGTGCAGCTGGACACTGAGGGCTCCTACCAGTGCAGCATCACCGGGCTCATCTTCGAGGTGACAGCGGCCGCCAGGGTGACGTACTCGCTGCTGTCCTGGAGCAAATACGCGCGGCTGGTGCAGGAGCCGTGGATCGTGGGCGGACCCCTGTTCGATGTGCGCTGCAGCTCCAGCGGCGCCCTCAGCTCCCTGCACTTCCCACACTGCCTCTGCCTGCGGGGTGAGCTGGGGATGGCGGGGAATGGACACGGGAATGTCCATGGGGTGTGAGGATCACCCTGCACTGACCCTGCAGAGCATGGGGATGGCGGGGAATGGGACACGGGAATGTCCATGGGGTGTGGGGATCACCCTGCACTGACCCTGCAGAGCATGGGGACAGCGGGGAATGGGACACGGGAATGTCCATGGAGTGTGGGGATCACCCTGCACTGACCCTGCAGAGCATGGGACAGCGGGGAATGGGACAGGGAATGTCCATGGAGTGTGGGGATCACCCTGCACTGACCCTGCAGAGCATAGGGACAGCGGGGAATGGGACACGGGAATGTCCATGGAGTGTGGGGATCACCCTGCACTGACCCTGCAGAGCGTGGGGACAATGGGGAATGGAAGCTGGGAATGTCCATGGGGTGCAGGGGTTATCCCTTGGTGTCCCTGCAGAGCGTGGGGATGGCAGGGAACGGGAGCTGGGAATGTGCCAGGGGTGTGGGGATCACCCTGGGGTGACACTGCAGAGCGTGGGGACAGCAGGGAACGGGAGCTGGGAATGTCCATGGGGTGTGGGGATCACCCTGGGGTGACACTGCAGATTGTGGGGTTGGCAGGGAATGGGACCTGGGAATGTGCCAGGGGTGTGGGGATCACCCTGTGGTGACCCTGCAGATTGTGGGGTTGGCAGGGAATGGGACCTGGGAATGTCCATGGGGTGCTGAGCTCACATTGCACTGTCCCTGCAGATCATGGGGACAGGGGGCAGTGGGACCTGGGAACGTGCCAGGGTGTTGAGCTCACCCTATGGTGTCCCTGCAGATCATGGGGATGGTGGAGAGCGGGACCTGACACTGTCCCGGTGACCCCAGTGTCACCCCTCGGTGTCCCCGCAGATTGACAGTGGGGAGCAGCACCCACCACTGTCCCGGTGTCCCCAGTCTCACCCTTTGATGTCCCCCGCAGATCATGGGGATGGTGGGAAGTGACACCCAGCACCATCCCAATGTCTCCAATCTCACCTCTTGGTGTCCCCGCAGATCGGCAGTGGGGAGCAGCACCCGGGAATGTCCTGGTATCCCCAGTGTCACCCGTCGGTGTCCCCGATCTCACCCCTCGGTGTCCCGCAGATCACGGTGCTGGTGTGACATTCAAGGTGCTGCACATCAAGGGTGGGGCAGCAGCTCTGGAGCCCTCGGCCGAGTTCTCGGGGTCCCACGTGCGCTGGGCTGTGAGCTCTCTGTCCCCCGTGGGGCCGCTGATCCGCAGCCCGGAGCCCCTGCGCTACCACGGCGCCGTCATCCTCTACAAGGCCCTGGACCAGCACCCCTCGCTCACCTTCTGGGTCTACCTGGCCACCAACAACGAATCCTTCATCAAGGTACAGCTCGGGGCACGGATCCCTGTGGGGTTTGGGTGGGAAGAGCCTTAAATCCCATAAATCCCATAAATGGCATTCCAGCCCTTAGACTTTACACAGATTTTTTGTTACTTGAATAACAAGCGACAGAATGAGAAGAAACACCACCTAGGAGGTTTAGATTGGATGTTTGGGGAAATTCCTGCAAAAAAAGGGTGGTCCAGCATTGGAACAGGCTGCCCAGGGTGGGGATGGAGTCCCCATGGAAAATGTTGGGATTTGGGAAAGCAGCTGATGATAAATTCAACCAGGTGCCTCCAATGCTGCTGCTGCTGCCAAGGCTTGGGTCAGAAATAACCCCAGAGGAGGGCAGAGTGTGTCTGTAGGGAAAAGAGAGGGTGTAAAACTCCAGCTTCAGAGAATTCCTTGACAGCCCTGCAATGGGTTATAATCGGGAATTTGGGTTTGTGGGATCATTCAGGAGCTCTGGCAGGAGTAAGGCTTTCATTGACCCCAATACAGTGAGGACAGTGACAAAACCTTTTATTTGGGTTGCAAACTCTCCTGTCTCATTTCATCCCTGCAGCAGAGCAGCTGGAGAGGTTCAGTGATGGGTTTTGAGGGTGGTGGGTGTTCCACAGCTTTCTGGGATTTTTTTTGTGGCTGTGGCTGTTCTGCGAAGCCGGGGCAGGGGAACAGCCCCAGGAGCCACATGAACAGAGATTGTAAATATGAATTCCTTTACTGAAATGAGAAACACTGAAACGTTGAGCTTGAAATGGTGTTTTTGTTTCAGGATATCAAGAAGGCTGTGCAACACTCAAATAAGAAATTTCTGAAGATTGACAAGCCCGCTGCGTGCCAGAAACTGCTGCAGGAGGGGAAGAAGTACAGACTGATCTGTGAGCCCCAGGCTGAGATCACCCCCGAGGTGAGTCCCTGCTGGCAGCCTCCCTGCACTGAGGGCACACAAAGGAACCGTTTTAGGCCTCTTGGAGCCCTAAAATTTTGGGATGGAATCCTGATATCCTAATGCTGAAGTCAACAGCAAAACTCTGGGAAAATTGGAGTTAGGCACAGGTCTGTCTCAATAGCCAATTGCCTCCCTTTTCATGGGTTTGGGATATATTTTTGTTGTGCAGGAGATTGAATTTGTTGATGGATCCCTGCTGAAACTCAAGAGTTACTTTGAGGTGTACCTGGAGACCCCTGATGACATCACCCTGTCCCTGCTGGAGCAGGACTCGGATGAGACCGTCTGGAAAGCCAAACTCCGCGAGAGTGAGTCCTGGGGAACGGGGAACGGGCTGGGGTGGGAGGGACCTGAACCATCCTCCCGTTCCACTGGGGCAGGGACACCTCCCACTGTCCCAGAGTGCCCCAACCCCAATGTCCAGCCTGGCCTTGGGCACTGCCAGGGATCCAGGGGCACCCTGTCCAGGGCTGCCCACCTACAGGGACAATTCCTGCCAAAATCCCATCCATCCCTGCCCTCTGGCAGTGTGACCCCATTCCCTGTGTCCTGTCCCTCCATCCCTTGGGAATTGTCCCTCTCCATCCTTCCTGCAGCTCCTTCAAATCTCCCAAATCTCCTCTCCAGGCTGAGCAATCCCAGCTCTCCCAACCTCTCCTCCCAGCAGAGCCCCTCCATCCCTCTGACCATGGAATGGTTTTGTGTGGAAGGGACCTTAAAGACCATTAGCTCCAACCCCCCTGCAGATTATTAATATATATGGAATAATAATATGGAATAATAATATGGAATAAAATGGAATAATAGGTGCAATAATATATACTATTATATCTATAATAAAGTGTATATATTAATATAATTTATATGAAGAAAATATAATGATACATTTTTATATTGTAAGAAAATAACATAATATATATTTTATATGTAAAAAATAAGATGTACTATATATTTTATGTGTAATAAATAACATCGAAATTATATATATTTATATAAAATATATAATATATTATATGTGGTATATAATATTATATATTTAGGGTATAAGTATATATATTTATGTAATATAATAATATAAATATATTTAAAATAATAAATATAATATATATATATAATATAATATAATATAATATAATATAACATAATAATAACATAATATAACAAATAAACATAATATAACATATAATATAAATATATTCACAAATATAATATAGTATATATATATTTATATGAACTATTAATATACAGTATATAATATAATCCATAGAATTATACACCTAATCTTGCACATTACTGCATCATAACCCACCATCACTCCTGCCTATTTGGAGCTGCTGCAGCACGTTGGATAACAGGGAAAAATCTCATTATTGCCCCAAATCCCAGGGGTTGGAATGCACCCAACAGCTTTGCCTGGTGCTGGGAATTCTCCCTGACCTTTTGCCTGCCCTTTGCAGGGGATTGGATCCACTCGGAGCAGAACAAGAACGAGCAGAAGAGGAGCACGGCGGGTGAGTGACCCTGCAGGGACCTCGGGCTGGGCTGGCTCTGTCCCCCTGGGGGAGGTGACACAGGGGACATCACACAATCATCAGGGCTGGAAGATCTTCAAAATCCTCGAGTCCAACCCCTGCCCTGACACCTCAACTAAACCACAGCACCCAGCGCCACATCCAATGTTTGTTAAACACACCCAGGGATGGCAACTCCATCCCCTCCTTGGGCAGACCGTTCCTGTGCTTTATCACCCTTTCCATAAATAACTTTTTCCTAAAAAAACCCTTTTTTTTAAATGAAAAAACCCTTTTTCCTAAAAAGTTTCACCTCTGCTCCCTTGCCAGGTGTGAAAAAGCGGAAGCCAGCCCTGAGCATCCTGGAAGAGGAGGGGCTGCAGAGCAAGAAGCAGAAAACGGGCGGGGCTGCAGGTAGGGGCTGGCTGGGGCCTTGGGGAGAAAGAACCTGGCTGGGCTTTTTATTTGTGTGCTCTGGGAGCTTAAAAAAGATCACTTTTTAAAAAGGGAATGGTCCAGGTTTGGGGAACGGCAGCTGGAATGGAGTGTGATGGAAAAGGAGCTGGGAGGGGCTGGAATGAGCCAGGGGTGGCCACAGGGCCAGGGCGGGGATTGTCCCCTGTGCTGAGGCTCCTCCAGTCCTGGGGCGCTTTTGGGACCCTCCCAAGGAGATGGAGGGGCTGGGCCGTGTCCAGGAAAGGGAATGGGGTTGGGAGAGGGGCTGAGAAAGCTGGGAAATGGGATCAGGGGGACCTTGTGGCTCTGCACAGCCCCTGACAGGAGGGGACAGCCGGGGGGATTTGGGATCTGCTCCAGGGAGCAGGGACAGGAGGAGAGGGGACACCCCAGATTGCACCAGTGAAGGCTCAGGGTGGAATTGGGAAAATTCCCATGTTTTCCAGAGGGAATGGGAGCCAAAAGCCTGACAGACCAACAGCTGCTGGTGATCGCCAAGCTGCTGGACCGGCGCTGGAGGGAGATCGCCATCGAGTGCCTGCAGATGGAGATGAAGGACATCGAGGACATCCGGGCCATGGAGGAGGAGGTGATCCTGCAGAAATTCCTGGTGCTCAGGAAGTGGAGAGACAGGGAACAGGGCAACGGGACAGCAGAGGCTCTGCAGAGCTGCCTGGGGGACAAGGCCACCTTCGAGATCCTGCAGGCGCTGCAAGGTATGGGCTCCTTCCTGCTGCTGGGAATTGCAGCAGGGAATTACCAAATCCCAGGGCAGGGCTTGTTCTGGAGATCAGAACCTTCCCTTCTGCTCTCAGCTCTGACTTTATTCCTTGTGGGGTTTTTATTTTTACCCTTCCCTTCAGACAGTGATATAAAATGAGGAATATTCCTTCTCTGGCTCTGGGAGTGCTCTCAGCGTGCCCTGAGTGTCCAGAGCAGCTCGTAGGATTCCCTGGAATTCCCAGGGAGAGCTGTTTGAATCCTGACTCTTCTTTATTCCAGGAATTGTTAATGAACACCTTCCCTGGTGGGTCCATCCCATGTGTGGATGATTTCCTGCTCCTTTCTGTGAAATTCTCGTGTTCAGTTCACCTTCTCCAATCCCAGTTTGTTTGGGGAGCTGGGAATTGTCCCTGCCCATGGAATTAAATCACCTTTAAGGTCCTTTCCAACCCAGAGCATTCCATGATTTTGTGAACTCAGCCAGCCAAGAAAGTCCTCAAAAAATATTTTGGTTTTTTGCAAGAGCTAAACTTTTTTCTTTCTTAATTAGGACAAAAGGAAATGGTCTCAGGTCGAGCCAGGAGAGGTTTAGGTTGGATATTGGGAAAAATTCCTTCATGGAAAGGGCTGTTTTTCCTGCAGCTGAGTCTTGTAGGAATTCCCAGCCATCCCATAACCCAGGGCTGTCCTTTTCCTTTTCCTTCCCTCAGGTTTCTCTGCTCCGAGCTGAGCTGGCTGGAGGGAGCAGGAGGAGAACTGGGAGCTTCCCAGTCCAACCATTCCCTCCTCTGGATCCTGCTGGGATCCAGGAATGTTCCAGGCATCACCACTCGGCGGGGAAAACACAGGAGGATCTTCCAGAGGAACGGGAATGGATTTTGTGTGGATAAAAACCACTTCAGAGACTTCCAGGAGAGGTGGATCCTGAAATTCTGGGACTTCCAGGAGAGGTGGATCCTGAAATTCTGGGACTTTCAGAAGAAGTGGAGCCCAAAAGTCCAGGACCTTCAGAAAAAGTGATCCCAAAAGTCCAGGACGTCCAGGAGAGGTGGATCCCGAAATTCTGGGATTTCCAGGAGAGATGGATCCTGGAATTCCAGGCTTCACCTGCAGGAAAAGCCACTCTGGAAAGACACAAACACTGGAAGAAACAGATTTTTTTCTTTTTTTTTAATTCCCTGGAAAAGGTTTTATTTCCATCAGGGAAACAAAAACCAGGGAGAAAACTTTTCATTCCAAAAAAACACAGAACTTCCAGAATTGTGCGGTGCGTTGGATTTCTCATGGATCAGGGAAGAAGAATCCTAAACTTGGAACAGATTCCTCTGCATAATCACTGTATATATATATAATTAATGTATATATTCTGTACATTCAGTCCTTGTTAAGCTTCTGCTTCTTTTTTTTCTGCATCCTGAAATTCCCAGGGATGGGAAACACCACTCAGAACTCCAGGCAGCTCGGAATTCCCATGGGAATTTTCCCTCTCCCCTTTTCTGTGTAGTCTGTCTCTGTTTTTTACGTTTTATGGTTTTGTTTTTTTTTATACGAGAAACTTTTTATACTTCTTTTTTTACCGGATTTGTTTCAACTTGAGTCGAATTTAGGTGCTCAAAATGGGAGGAGCCACCATACAGGATTGGAAAAAAATTGGGAAAATTGGAGGAGGAGTGAGCAGCTCCAGGATTATCTTATTGTTAAGGCTGTGGGATGCTTGTGAACCTCTCCCTCTGTGTATGTTGGCAAAAGAAAAACATACTTTTAAAAAATAAGGATTAAACAGCAGAAATTTCCATTATTTGCACCTGATTTTGGATTTTTTTTTTCAGTCAGATGAAGTGTTGGGAAGTTGTTGATGTCCTGGGAAGAGGAGGAGGATGGAATTTGTTCCCTCAGCATCTGGAAGAGTTGGGGGTGCCACCAAAGGGGTTTTTTGGGATGGAATCCCAAAATCCCACCTCATCCCAACCCCTTCCCTATCCCAGTTTGTCCCAGTCCATGATGGAAACTGGGATTTTGGGATACCCCAGTGATGGTGATTGCCTTCCCATGGCAGCAATATCCAAAGTGTTTTAAAGGATTTGTGTTGGAGCCCAAGGGACCAAAACAATCACGGTGGTTTTGGAGCAAAGTGGAATTTTATTGGGGAATAAATAGAATAAATAGGGAATATCATCATAAATAAATCATGGGATATCATCATAAAGCAGGCACTATCATTATAAATAAATTATGGAATCTCATTATAAATAAATCATGGAATATCATAAATAAAGTAGGGAATAGAATGGAATATAATTATAAATAAATCAGGGAGTATCAATATAAATAAATAATGGAATATCATTATAAATCAGGGAATAGAATGGAATATCATAAATAAATCATGGAATATAAGGCAAAGAATATAATAAAGCAGAGAATAGAGTGGAATGTCATAGATCGGGAGTATCAATATAAATCATGGAATATCAATATAAATAAATCAGGGAATATCATAATGAATTGAAATCAAATGGAATATCAAATCAGGGAGTATCAATATAAATCATGGAATATAAATATAAATAAATCAGGGACTATCATGACTTGGAATAGAATGGAATATTATAAATAAATCATGAAATATAATGAATTATGGAATATAATGGAATATCATAAATCAGAATAGAATGGAATATCATAAATTATGGAATACCATAAATGAGGGAATAGGATAGAATATCTTAAATCATGGAATATCATCATAAATCGGAATAGAATGGAGCATCATAAATAAATCTGGGAGTGTCAATATAAATAAATCAGGGAATATCAATATAAATAAATCAGGGAGTACAAATCAGGGAATAGGATGAAATATCTTAAATTATGGAATATCATAAATCAGGGAATAGAATGGGAGTATCATAAATAAATCATGGAATAGAATATCCTGAGTTGGGAGGGACCCCAAGGAAAGGGATTGCCATAAATAGATCTCAGTTCCTGAGAAATCAGCTGGATAAATGTGGATAAATCAGAGTTGGGAATATTTTGGTGCTTGGATGTAGCTCAGCTCCCAAAACTTCATTCCCTGAAAATGATCCATAGGAATTCTGGAACGCTCAGAATTCCTGTCAGAGCCACCACCCACCCTTTGGGGTGTGGATCCCGCAGATTTTTCTCCAGGAATTCCTCAGGTTTGGGATGGATTCACAGGGAGCTGAGGAAATTCATCATCCTGCTGATGGTGACGCTGCGGATGCGGAAAGCCTGGAGGACACTGCAGAGCCGCAGCCTCTCCGGGAACGATCCCAATCCCGATCCTGATCCTGATCCCAATCCCGATCCCGATCCCGCCGGAGCCGTCCCGGTGCCGCTGCCCAGGGCCTGCGCAGGGAAATGAATAAAAATCAAAACCTGCCTGGATTTTTTAATGGGATAAATGGTGAAACTGGGAAAGGAGGATGTGTTGGCACGAGGGGAAAATTTCATTGAGAGGGAATAGAGGGAAGGAAAAATTGGAAATATTGACTGGATTGATTAATAAGGTAATAATTGGATATATTGACTGGATTGATTAATAAGGTGCATTTGGAAATATTGGATATTGTGACTAGACTGAGAATGGAAATGGAAATATTTATCATGAAGAAGGTAAATATTGAAATATTGAATATCATGAATAAACAATGAAAATTGAAATATTGAATTGATTATGAATAAGATAAATTTTGAAATATTGAGTATCATGAATATCCTGAGAACTGAAATTTTTAATAAGAAGGTAAATTTTGAAATATTTAATATCGTGAATAGACTGAGAATGGAAATGGAATTTTTGATTTATCATTAATGAGGTAAATTTTGAAATATTGAATATAATGAATAAACAGAATTGCAATGGAAATTTTTGATTTATCATTAATAAGGTAAATTTTGAAATATTTAATGTTATCATTAATAGCCTGGGGCTAAAATTTGAAGTATTTATCCACCTTTAGTCCATGTGACATTTCCAGTTCACCAGCTCTGTTATATTTCCATATTTGGAAGGGGAATTGAGCTTTTTAACCCAAATTTGCTGGATTTTTGAGGGGAGGGAGGGAAGGAAGGAATTTTGGAAGGAATTTTGAAAGGAATTTTTGAATTTTGGAATGCTCACATCCATCATTCCATCGAGGCTCGCCAGCACTTGGGGATCACTGAGGTTCTTCAGCTCTGCTCTGTAGGCTCTCAGATCCTCTGAGATACCCTGCAGGCATTTCCCCTGGAAAAAAAAAAGAGGGAATTGTCAGAAATGTGGGAATCTGGGGCTCATTTAAACACACAACAAGGAAAAAATTAAATATTTAGAATATTTTCTGGGAAAATTGTATTTACCTTATCAAAAGTTAAGATATCCAGGGCTGGGCAATTTCCAGGCTGCAAATTAGACAAAGAATGAGATTTGGGATTTAATGGAAGCGTGGATTATCTGTGCAGTCCATGAAATTATGAGGCTAAAAATTGATTTTTATCTCTGTTTTTGTTTTATCTCTATTTTATCTCTATTTTCTCTCTGTTTTATCTCTATTTTATCTCTATTTTATGTCTATTTTCTCTGTTTTCGCTCTATTTTTTTTCAGTTTTCTCTCAGTTTTCTCTCCGTTTTCACTCCTTTTTCTCTCCCTTTTTCCTCTATTTTCTCTCTATTTTCTCTCCATTTTCTCTCGGTTTTACCCCTGCATCCTCAGCTGTGCAGGCTGTGATGGTGTTGATCTTGTTCTCAGTGATGTCCTCCAGATCCACCTCGTCCAGGGTGCACTCAAATCCCAGGGAGCCACGTTCCTGAGGCAAAAAAAAGGGATAAAAAAGGGTTGTTGGCAGCTTCCTGACACAATCCATATATTTGATACTTATGATTTTTATATTTAAATTTCTCTAAATAGCCAACGGAGAGAGAATTGGGTGAATCTCAGCTGGCTGTGCTTAAATATGAAATATGGGAAATGGATTGGGAATAATCCTGGGTTTTACATGGATTTATTTTATGTTTTATTGGGAATTTTACTTTTTGGTTTTGTTTTTTTTTTTAATTGGAATTGCTGTGTCTCCACGGTTTTAAATTATTCTCTCAGACGTGGAATTTGGGGGGGGGGAATTTGGAATTTGGAAACTCTGCTTTGGGGCAGCAGAGATTTCAGATGGAAAGGATCTCTTTAGAAAAACAGCAAATGCGTTGTGGGGGAACAGAACCAGTTTGGGGCTGGGGTTTTTGGGATTCTCTGAGCTGGAGGGAGCAAAAATAGCAGGGAATTGTGGCAAAAATATGGAAAAGAAAGAAACCTGAGGCAATCCTTGTCCTGAAGGGTTGAGCACGGCAGGCAGGGGAGCTGGGACAGTGATGGGGGTTTGAAGGGAGGCTCTGGGGAGGGTTTGCCCTCCTGGGTGTCCCTGGGCCTTCAGCACCTCCTGGGGACCGTCCCTGTCCCTCTGGGGACCACCGGGGACCACTGACACCCTGGGGACCACCCCTGCCCTATCTCTGCCCTCTTGGGGACCCTGGGAACCATCCCTGCCCCATCCCTGGCATCCTACAGACCATCCCTGCCCCTCTGGGGACCACCTGGGGACCACTGACACCCTGGGGACCACCTGGGGACCATTCCTGTCCCCATGGGAATCATCCTTGCCCTCCTGGGACCATCACTGCCCTCTGGGAACCATCCCTGCCCCATCGCCGCCATCCCAAGACCATCCCTGTCCCCCTGTGGACCACCCCTGCCCTATCTCTGCCCTCCTGGGACCACTCCTGGCTCATCACTGCCCTTTGGGTGCCTTCTCCAACCTCTCACCCCCTCTCTGAGCACCATCCCTGCCCCGTCCCTGCCCTCCTGGACCCTCTCACCGCCCCGTCCGTGCCCTCCTGGGATCACCACTGCCCCATCCGCACCCTCCCGTTCCTTTCCCATTCCCGTCCCATTCCCGTCCCAGTCCCGTCCCCATCCCCGCCTGACCTTCAGCCGTCTGCAGGGAGTTGTTGGCGGCCTCCAGCAGGTCCCGGGCAGCGGCCGGGGCGGTCCGTCGGCCTACAGGTCCTGGGGTTTGCCGAGTCCGGGTGGGACATGCCCGGCCGGGGGCAGCAAGCAGCGGGCGGGTCAGCGCCAGGCACAGCAAAGTCCGCCCCGCACGCATACGCGTACGCCAGACGGCCGCTCGGTCGCCGGTGCCTCCCAGGCTGCCGTCCCGTGCTGTTCCCGTCTCGCCGCTGGCTCCCGCGTTCCCGAGTGCAGTTGGCCTCGGCTCCGTCTTCGGTGTTCCGTCTGTTCCCGGTTCTTCCCGGTGCCTCCCGTTGTGTCGGTGCCTCTCCCGCTCCGTTCCGTGGCCTCTCCGGTGACCTCTCCCGTGCCTCTCCGCTGTCCCGGTGCCGTTTCCCGGTGCTCTCCCGGGCTGTTCTCCGGTGCCTCTCCCGGTGTCTGTTCCCAGGTGCGCCTCTTCCGCGGTGCTCTCCCGGTGCGCATGCCCGCCGTCGCGGCTCCGCCCATGCTCGTCCATTCCCGCTGCTGTCGGACCGGCCTGGCCTCAGCTCTATTAAGGTCTCTCAGAAAGGAGCGGGACTTCCCGTCGCTCCTCCTTCCCCCGGGCATACGGGACCGACCGCACTCAGACCGAGATTGCGGGGCCGGGAATCCCGCCCGGGGCTCGGGGAGCCCGCCCGGGGCTCGGGGTGCTGCGGGACACGGCCCGGGAGCCCTTCCAGGGGACTGTGCACACGTTAAAATGGGGTTGGTTTAGGATCAGTGGGGGAAATTCTCATGGGATGGTGGAATCATGAATGGTTCTGGATGGAAGGGACCTCAAAGATCGTCCCATTCCATGGCAGGGACACCTCCCACCGTCCCAGACTGCTCCAAATCCCGTCCGACCCGGCCTTGGGCACTGCCAGGGATTGAGGGGCAGCCACGGCTTCTCTGGGAATCCCATCCCAGCCCCTCCCCACCCTCACAGCCAGGAATTCCTCCCCAAATCCCATCTAACCCTGCTGCCCTATAGTCTGAACCCGTTCCCCTTTGTTCTGTCCCTCCACCCTTGGAAATCGCCTCCCTCCAGCTTTTCCATTTCTGTTCTTTGTCCCAATCACCTCTCGAGGAAAAACCGTCAGGACAAGAGGGAACAGCCTCAGGTTGCACCAAAGGAGGTTAAAATTGGATATTTGGGGAAATTCCTCCATGGAAAGGGTTGGAAGGGGCTGCCAGGGGGGATGTCCCCATCCCGGAGGGATTGAACAGCCCTGGGGATGTGGCACTCGGGGACAGGGGACAGTGCTGGGGATGCTTGGACTCGATCTTTGAGACCTTTCCCAGCCTAAACCATTCCGTGATTCTCTAATGACAAAATCTCAGTAATGAATATTTGTAAAAACCTGCCCAGAGACTCGATTTTGCTGAAATATATAGAAAATTTCACAAATATTTCAATATCAGCTCCTCTTGCCCCTGGACCGAAACGCTGCAAAAAACTTCCCTCTGCCTCGGGGCTGCCGTGAAGTCACTGGGATTTTTGCTGTCAAACTGGGAGGGAGCAGGATGAATCAAGAGTTTTATACTGCATTTTCAGATTCTTCATCTTTTCACTGTTTCCTATAAGAAGCTCGTGGCTCGTCCTGAGATTTCGCTTTGCTCCAACGCCGGCCGTGCATCATTTTCCAATTTCTCGGTGCGTTTCCCACTTCTGTCGCCGTCATTTCGCCGCGGGCTGTGGTTTCCAGCTCGCGTGGGAGCCGCGTCTTCCGGGAGCCGAAAGTGAAAGAGAATTTTGGGATGGGCTGCGGGGCCGTTCCTGAAAGGCGCCGCTGAGGCTTTCCAGGTTTGTTCGGTCCCTGATCCCAGCAGGGATCCCGGCAGGATGGGGTTAATTGGCTGAGAAATTGGAATAATCCTAATGATATCCCATAAATCTGAGCCTGGGATGGGAGGGGATGGGATGGGATGGGATCAGTGGGATGGGATGGGATCAATGGGATGGGATGGGATGGAAATTGAGAGGCTTACAACACTCCTCCTACATTCCTTCCTTCCTTCCTTCCTTCCTTCCTTCCTTCCTTCCTTCCTTCCACCTGCAGCAAGGTGTAAACCAGAGCAGATCCTCTGCAGCAGCCGACATCAGGCTTCCATCTGCATTCACAAATTAGCTTTGAATTAGTAAAAAAAATTGGATTTCCAGACCATGGTTTTACCACATAAATTATATCTTTCAACACAGAGTTCAGCTGGCAGTGTGGCAATCCATAGAGAACAGGAGGAAAGGCACAGAGGGTAGGAGCAGACCAGAGGAAGAATTCCAAGATTTTTGATGTTTGTACATCTCAGCCTGGCAGTGTGAATTTAAAGTCTGGACTCAGCGATCTCAGAGGTCTTTCCCAACCTGAATTATTCTGTGATTCCATGATTTTTTTTCGCCCAAATCCTGTTGCTGTCTCGACCCTTTTGACCGTGCCAGCAAATCCTCACGCCTATCTATAGATGGCAGCAACTTTCCGAATCAGCTGCAGATGCTGCTGAACTGAGATGGGCTCTGGATTCCCCCGGCCAGAAATGTTTAATTGCACGGAGCAGGTAACAAACCGCACGTGGATTTAATGGTTGTTACAAAGAACTCCACTCACTCCTAAGGCGGGGTAAGGGGGGAAGGGCGGCGAGGGCGGGGGGATTTTTTTTTTTATTTAACTTTTTTTTTTTTCTCACATGTGCTCTGAAAAGGCTATTGGATTGACAGCAAGACACGCGTAGGGGTGGAAGGAGGCAGTTGGGGGAAAGATGGATGGGATAGGAAAGCTTTCTTTTTCGCTGCTATAACTGCCAGCTCAGTACATCTAAAAAAATAAAGAAAAAAAAAAAGTACTCGCTGACTGTGATTGTTGCTGGCTCTTAACATATGTCAGGCTCTTATCATTTCAGAGCAGCTGGCAAGTTCATGCAGAACCACCAGGCGGCCCAACGTGGCCAGTAATCAGTTAAGTACAGATGTCCAAATAGATGTAACTTCCATTAAACTTTAAATAAAGATAATTCATGCTGAGTAAACAGACGAGTGAGCACATTGCCCAAATACAGATGGCACTACCTGATAGCAGTGCATTAGAAGGGTCATTAAACAGGGAGGAGTTCGAAATAAGCTATGAAGTACAAACGGATGGTCTTCTGCAAGCAAAAAATAGCTGAGACCAGGCGGTAACATCAAGATCTGTGTGTCTGCCATCTTATTTTGTTAAAAAAAAAAAAGAAAGAAAAGTTGCCTCTGCTTCTTTTTAAATAGCTTGGCAGGTTTGGAGTCTTAAGGAGCATAAAGGGAAACATACTTTCTACTGGAGGGACACCCTTGCACCTGTCCTTACCTTTCGGAAAAAAAAAAACTTTAAACCTTCGTTCCTCATGTCCTACTCTTCTCTCCTTCTTCGAATCCTTCCCTTCTCTTCCTCTCTCTATTTCCTGGGTTCCTCTCCCACTATAGGGATGCAGATTTTCCTGAGGATTTTCAGTCCCAGCTCCTCAGCAAGGACAGTCAATATTAACGATATTGACAAGAACCCACGATGTATTGGGGGCTTTAGCTCCAGCGGACAGCCAAAAGGCTTATGATGTAGGCCGGTTTCTGACCCTTCTCTCCAGAGCCATGTGGGGAAAGGTTTGGTGAAGGACACTGAAGAGGCTAGGACTCCAACTTCAAGATCTACGAACGCTCACTGAAGAACGATTATGTAAAATCTACTCCATTCTGTTTCTTTTTCACTCCCCACCCTTTTCGTGCTACATAAGTCCCACATCTCCTCATCTTGTGACTCAACACTGATGGGGAATTCATCAATTTATTTCAGCTGTGTGGCGCGCAGATCCCAATGGGGCTCTGATAATCACCCTCCGGTGTGGGCACACCTCGACTATGCCGACCTTTCTAACAAATCATAAATGAGCAATAGGCAAGAGTGGGTTTATATTGGCCTGTTCCTCTGCACAGTAGACGAGGCAACCCGGAAACAGGTGGGAAATTGTAACAATGGCGCAAGACGCTGGGAAGCCACAGGCGGACAGTTAACTCCGGGCCTAATTCCTGCTCCTTAATGCAGCTGGAGGAGCCTCCAGACGGGCAGAACTATTGCCCGTGAAGACGTCTGTGGATCGGATAATCATCAGGCAGCCGTCTGGAGCTTCTGCGCCTCCTGCCCAATTGACCTGTGTGAGATTGAGTCCAGATGGGCTCTCGTTGCAGAGTAGGCCGAGGATTTGCTCAGGGATCCCTGCAGTACAGTTTCACTGGCTGGCTCAAAGTATTGGTATGAGCATTCGAGGCTCTGTGATAGTTCATAACATTGCGGACAGAATCCAAAGCCTCAAAAGGGAGCATCAAGCTGCCTTTATTATTTTTATTATATGTTCTCGATCGTGGGCTCAACCCCCTGGTCCCATCGTGGATGTAATCATAGGCATTTGACAGATACACTAATGTTATGCATGATTGTCCTGGCTTATGCAACTACCTCGCCTCTTATCTGTGCTACACACGCGTTCCTGGGCAACCACCTCTCAGTGGGGACAGGGGCTGAGAGGGAGGTTTTAACCGTATGTCAGGCTATTAGTTGTGGTTAGCTTATCCATTCCAGATTGCGCATTTTCCGTACAAATCAACCAGCACAAACTCAAGAGCCAGGTCTATTGGAGTTGCTTACCGCACGGCTAGAACCATCTGGCGCGGTTAAGGCTTTTTTGAGCTGAGTGTCAAATACATGGTTAAGGTTCCAGACCCTTATATCTCTGTGGTAGGTCAAAATAATCCGCACCCATCTCCACTCACATGCATCTGCGAGGGAAGCAGGACGGTAGGCTAAGTGTCTTACTCCTGTGACTGTCTCATGCAACCTTCTCCCTTCTTATGTGACTCGCGTATTTTTATTAATTTCCAGTTGGTCCTTTCTTCTTTTTTCACACCAAAGCCCTTGTTGTCTGTTACCGATAAGAACCCCGATTCCATCACGGGTTTCCCTTTGGATCAATTTGACTTCTATTCTACACATTATCACCCCTTCGCCCGGGGGCTCAAGGAGCTTTCATCTCCCAATGGCATTTAACAAATCCCTCCCTGTTAAAATGTTGCTGCGTGGCGAGTTCCCTTTTGTGAATTACACTCGACAGTTCAATACTATTCCATACATCAGTTCATCGAGCTTGCTGCACTGGTCTGAGAGAGACATGATCATATTCATGCGCTGCACGGCTATCTGCGTGTCCTGTGACCCACGTGATTTTTTTGTGTACAAAACTGACGTATCTCTTCAGCATTTTTTTTGCCCAGCACCACCTCGTTGGTAGAAAAATTATCAAATTTTTTCATTTCAGAGGAGACATTTACTCTGTAACGTTTTCCTCTGAAAACATTGTCTCAAACTGAGACAAATTTTGGCGCCCAATGTGGGGCAGTAGAAAGTGAAGAGAAAATTCTAATAATTGTATTTTGGTTTTAAATGCTTGGTATTGGTTTACCTTTAGAAGTCACCATGTTGTTTGAAGTAATTTTGTCATTTTGGATTGTAGGTCTATTTGCCTATCCACATATAGGGACAATTTTTGTCCCTTGCATGGAATTACAATAGATCAGGGATACAAATCAGGATTGCTATATTTATGGGTGTGGTAGTGATGATTTATAAAAATTTAACAGAGGTACTGGGAGCTTTTGAAAACTGGTATACGATATTGTTTCTCTGTCCTAGTCTGGGTAACCTGTTTTCACCTTTTGAGGATGTTCAGCTTCCCATAGAGGTTAAAAATGCTACTTTCTTGGTGTTTTATCTGGTAGGAATGCTTTATACCATCTACAGCATGTCTAGAATGAGAGCTGAGTTTCCAAGAGGGCACCCAGACACCTCCCCATGTGTGGAAAAACCTGAGTTGGTGTGGATGGATACTAGTGACGCAAAACGCTGCTTTGGTAAAAGGAATTCTCTGAACCAAAGCTTTAACCTCCCCCTGAAAAGTTCAGAAAACCCCCCCTCGTACAAACCAGATGGTTACCCATACGTTGCGACGCCGCCTGAAGTGGGGAAATACCTGAGAGAAATGCAATGAGAACTGTAGGGAAAAGAAGCTCATTGCAATATTCTGGGCCCTGGCTAATGCTTATTTGCTCAATGCTGTAGGGCAGGGGACAGAGCCGGAGGGACCAAAGGACAAGTCATCAGACACCTCGTCACCAGGCTGCAGCTAACAGACAGTGTCTTAGCCAGTACAATTGCCCATCAAAGAGAAACATAGAACAAACCGTCCCCCGTAGAAGATGGCAGCGAATACTCACAGCTGCTAAGGGGACCAAGAATTCGACGCCAGAGTATGTCGTGAGTCCTGAACCTGCCACCCCAAAGAACATCTGTGGCGCTTAAGGGAGAAAGACTGCCGCAAACATATGGGCGGGCGCGCCCTGGACAGACCAGGTGACGAAATGGAATAAGCTATGACTGATGTGGTGAAGGCGATGGCAAGTTGGGAATCCCCTGTCAGGTGATCTGCATTGACCGGGAGGCAGGGGTCTGAACCCTCATCCTGGACGCCCGCCGGCCAAAAAAGAAGATGTTGGAGGGAAAGAACAAAGCGTAGAAGACCCAAACAATCAGAACTTGAGACCAAGAACAGGAGGATAAATGCTTGAGAGAGCTGCAGTGTTGAGAATCAATCTCAATGATCAGGAACCCAACATGTAAATGCACCCGCTGGTGGCTAAACGGCCGAACGCCACAAGAAGCTCTGCTTAGCGATGATGAATGCACATTAAGGGGAGAGACCTGTACTTGCGTGGTAAGCTCCGCATACAGAACTGTGCATGCCCCACACATGCAGATTTCAGCTTGGAAACAAGCCGTCAGAAAACGCATACGAAAGTGGAGAACAAAATTGGAGGAAATTTAGCAGCTTGAGAAAGATAGGAAACCTCTCCAAAAGCGCATCCATAGACCATAAGCCTAATCACCCAGAGCAGATTCCGCCAGAAAGAGAAACTCAACGAGCAAACCTTTGGTACTTCCTGCGTGAGCATGTGGAAAACATGAGAAGGTGGGCTGGAAAACTTGCCTCTGCCCTGGCAGCATGTGTGTGTGAATTGAAGAATGGCAATGATCAGGGAGGAGGCTTCCCCAGAAGAGAAGTAGCTCCGGTGTTCCACAACCAAGCTGCCCAGTATAACGGAAGGCAGAGTGACATGTCCAACCCCCTGGAAGTAACATCTGCAATGTATGCCCAAGGAAGGAATAGCAGCCAGTGCTAGAGGGGCACCGTCTCTGGCCAGGTGGAGGCAGGGAAAACCGTGTCTTTTGGACTGTGTGGATTTGTTGGCCTGGCACAGCAAAACCACAGAAATATGAAGCTTTAGTCGACACTGGTGCACAGTGCACACTAATTCCATCACGACATGTTGGGACAGAATCTGTTTCTATCGCTGGTGTGACCGAGCGCAGACCGACCGGTGAACAGATGACCCGAACTGAAAGGAGTGAGAAGCATCCCATTGAACTGGTCCCCAGAAAAGCCGCAGCACCTGGGAAGACTCTCCGAAGTGGTATCCAAAGAC
>CM019222.1:23273045-23290145 GCA_009741485.1 Malurus cyaneus samueli
GCCGGCTCAGCTTTATAGGTCTCTCAGAAGAGCGGGACTTCCCCGTGCGCTCCTCCTCCCCCGGGCAGGGGACCGACCGCATCAGACCGAGATTGCGGCGGGAATCCCGCCCGGGGCTCGGGGAGCCCGCCCGGGGCTCGGGGTGCTGCGGGACACGGCCGGGAGCCTCCAGGGGACTGTGCCACGTTAAATTGGGGCTGTGTTTAGATCATGGGGGAATTCTCCATGGTGGTGATCGATGAATGGTTCGGGATGGAAGGGACCAAAGACTGTCCATTCCAGGCAGGGACACATCCACCGTCCAGACTGCTCCACATCCGGTCCGACCGGCCTGGGCCTGCAGATTGAGGGCAGCCACGGCTCTTCTCTTGGGATCCTCATCCCACCCCTCCCACCTCACATGCCGGATATTCCTTCCCAAACTCCATTAACCTGCTAGCCCTATAGTCGAACCCGTTCCCCTTTGTTCTGTCCTCCACCCTTGGAATCGCCTCCGCCAGCCTTTTCCATTCTGTTCTTTGTCCCAATCACCTCTCGAGGAAAAACCGTCAGGACAAGAGGGAACAGCCTCAGGTTGACCAAAGGAGGTTAAAATGGATTTGGGAAATTCCTCCATGGAAAGGTTGGAGGGGCTGCCAGGGAGGATGTCCCATCCGGGGATTGAACAGTGGGATGTGCACTCGGGACAGGGGCAGTGCTGGGGATGCTTGGACTCGATCTTTGAGACTTTCCAGCCTAAACCATTCCGTGATTCTCTAATGACAAAATCTCAGTAATGAATATTTGTAAAACCTGCCCAGTAGACTCGATTTTGCTGAAATATATAGAAAATTTCACAAATATTTCAATATCAGCTCTCTTGCCCTGGACCGAAACGCTGCAAAAAACTTCCCTCTGCCCGGGCTGCCGTGAAGTCACTGGGATTTTGCTGTCAAACTGGGAGGGAGCAGGATGAATCAAGAGTTTTATACTGCATTTTCAGATTCTCATCTGTTTCACTGTTTCCTATAAGAAGCTGTGGCTCGTCCTGAGTTCGCTTTGCTCCAACGCCGGCCGTGCATCATTTTCCAATTTCTCGGTGCGTTTCCCACTTCTGTCGCCGTCATTTCGCCGCAGGGCTGTGGTTTCCAGCTCGCGTGGGAGCCGCGTCTTCCGGGAGCCGAAAGTGAAAGAGAATTTTGGGATGGGCTGCGGGGCCGTTCCTGAAAGGCGCCGCTGAGCGCTTTCCAGGTTGTTCGGTCCCTGATCCCAGCAGGGATCACCGGCAGGATGGGGTTAATTGGCTGAGAAATTGGAATAATCCTAATGATATCCATAAATCTGAGCGGAGGAAGGGGATGGGATGGGATGGGATGGGATGGGATGGGATGGATGGGATGGTGGGATTGGGATGGGATGGGGGGATGGAATAGGATCCATGGGATGGGATCCATATGATGGTATGGGATGGAATGGAATGGGATTTAAGGTCCCTTCCAACCCAAACCATTCCAGGATTTTGTGATTCTGATTCTGCTGATGGAAGGAAAAATCTGTCTGTCTCCTCCTTCATCCCAAAGCATCCTCAGTCAGCCGAATGGAGCATCTTGATAATTAATATTGATATTAATCACATCAGAACAAGATAAGGCTTTAAATATTATCATACATTAAAATAAGGTAATTAGTCCTTTAGCAGCTTCCCAGAGGAATGGGAGCAATGCTGGAATGGAATGGGAATAATTAAAGATCTGTGTGCTGGGCTGTTCCTCTGTGTTTTATCATAGAATCATAAAATCCTGGAGTTTTATAGGTTGGAAGGGACATCAAAACTCATCCAATTCCTCCTTCCCTATCCCAGGCTGCTCCAGCCCCAATGTCCAGCCTGACCTTGGGCACTGCCAGGGATCCAGGAGCAGCCACAGCTTCTCCTGTGCCAGGGCCTCCCCAATAGAATCAATAAAATCAATAGAAAAAACAGAATAAATAGAATATAATGCATGAGTGTTATTAAAACTGTAGCAGCTGCATGATTTTCCACAAGAAAATGTAATTCCACTGCCTTTATTTCAACCAGCAGTTGCTCCTGTTGGAATTATCCTCCAGAGAAAATCAGGACCATTGTGCTCTCTATAAATTCAGATTTGATTTGATGCAGCGAGAACTGGGGGAATCCCTGCTGTGCCCTCACCCAAATCAATACCTAAAAATCCTGCTCGAAAAAGGAAGGGAAAACACAAATAAGAAAGAAACCCCACCAGAAAAGCCCCAAGCCCCAAGGCCTGTGCTCGGTTTGGTTTTGAGGCCCGGAGAGTCGAGTGATGAGAAATGGGATCTGCTCCTGCCACGATCTTCTGAAAAACCGGGAGGTTCCTGGAAATGTCCCGGCTTTTTGTTTCAGTCTCAGCCTCTCTGCCCTCTAAGAAATTTAAATTTTGACTTAATTTGGGCAGAGGGAAATGCAGACCATCTTGGTTTCCAGGTAAGGATCATGGACACCACCCTGTGCTTGGAGGGAAATGAGGTTTAGGGATATTTCCTATCAGCTGTGGGATGTTACTGCTCCTGTAATTTCAAATTAAATGGATTTCCTCATTAAGAGGCACCAAACCTTTTGTAAGGTCGAGTAGGAATCTGTGACATCCTCAGTGGGAAGAGTTCGGTTCTTTGTAGGGCAGCCCTTTCCCTGTCACTGTAATTAGCAATAATTCCACATATCTAATTAGGCAATAATTACAGACAGAAATTAAAGCTGCAGGAGGATTCTATCCCACCCAGGCAGGCAGTCAGCTGCACACAGAGAACATTGCTCCATAAAAAAAAAACGGGAAATTGTTGGTTTGGGATTTTGAATTCAAAATATCAAATGGGATTTCCAGGTGCCATAAATACAAACAATCCGATCCTCTTTGCTGTTCTTACAATTTATGGAATACTGAATCATTTTCTCCCTCTTGATAATTTTTTTGGAAGATCCTGGGTCAGTTTTATCACCCCAAGAGCCCCACTGGCAGAAGTTACTTCTGATTTGAGTTAGGAACTGATGGCTCCATAAATAAAGGCTCAGGAGAAATTTGCCGGGTGGTTTTTTGGCTGTTGGTGCTTATTCATCATGGAATTCCCTGAAATTCATAATCCCAAACCTCTGCCTTGTGCTCATATTTCATCAGGGGCTGATTTAATGGTGTTTCTGATGCTTTTTTAGGGTGCTGGAACCTCTAAAATCCTGCCTCAATCGCCTGCATCCCTTGGCTCTTTTTTTCCCCAGAATTGCTGAGGTTTTTTCCAGAATTCCTGATTTTTTTTCCAGAATTCCTGAAGTTATCCCCATGATCCCTGTGGGTTCCTGGCTCTTGGATTTCAGGGACCAGCCTGGCAGATCTGTGACCACTGGGCTTGTGTTTCCCAAATTCCCAGGTCATTATTACCCCTTGCCAAGGAAAGGGAAAAGGATGATTTTCATCCTGGGAAAAGGATGGAGCTGCTGGGAACCACTGGGATGGGATTGGGATTCCCTAAAAACCACACAGGGGTGCATTTTGGGCAGGGAATTCCTGCCACTGAGATGGGAGGAGCAGAAATCAGGGAGAATCAGGGAGAAATCAGGGAAAAATAAGGGAGAAATCAGGGAGAAATTGTTCCCTGTGAGGGTGGGGATGCTCTGGCACAGGGAAGTGTGGATTCCCCATTCCTGGCAGTGCCCAAGGCCAGGCTGGATGAGATTTGGGGCTTTTTTGGAAAAGGGTTTTTTGGAAAGTTCCACAGAATTAAAAGGAATAAAAACCTTCAGGAAACAGCACCAGGGCTGCAGGAGGGGTGGGCGGGCACAGCCCCCATTTTCCCCCATGGAATGCTCCTGTTCCTGTGCTGTCCATCCCGGGATTTGGGAATCTGTGAGCTCATCCCGGTCCATTTGCCTCTCATCCCCTTGTCCTGTCCCTGCCCTGTCCCATCCCCGGGATTTTGGGAACTCATGAGTCATCCTCCCTGTCCCTGTCCATCCCTGGGATTTTGGGAATATGGGGAGCTCATCCTGCCTGTCCCATCCCTGGGATTTTGGGAACCCCGTGAGCTCATTCCCCCGGTCCCTGTCCCATTCCCGGGATTTTGGGAAACCCCTGATCTCATCCCCCCCGTCCCTTCCCATCCCCGGCCCCAAAAGCCCCCTGTGCATACGGAGGCCGTGCCAGCTGTGCCCCGGTTTCGTGGCACTTTCGGGGAGCTCTTTCTCTCTCGCTTTCACTTTTCACTCACCGCACAATTTCTCAGCTCCGGGTGCTTTTTTTCTGCTCTTTCTCCATCCCTTTCACCCCCTGCGGTGCCGGTGAAGGGAATCCCTGACCTGAAGTGGATCGGAGCTCCCGGAGTTTGGGGAGGGTGGGGAGGGGCCGGTCCTTCCCATTAAAGCTGGGAACGCTGCAGGAAACTGGAGAGGGACATTTGGCAAGGGAAAACCGGCTTCCCAGTGCCAGAGAGCAGTGTCGGGAGGGGATCTGGGAAGGAATTCCTCCCCGGGAGGGTGGAGGAGCTGGGATGGGATGCCCAGAGCAGCTGTGGCCACCCCTGGATCCCTGGCAGTGCCCAAAGCCGGGCTGGAGCCCCCTGGCACAGTGGGAAATGTCCCTGCCATGGCAATGAGCTGAGATTTCCCTTCCCACCCAAAGCATTCCCTGATTTCTGGAAGGTTCCTCGGGCTGTGGTGGCCGGGAGGGGCACCCAGGGGTGGCCACAGAGGGCACAGGAACCGACCCCGACCGTGGGTGGCATCTGGGGCTTCCTCTGCTGGGCTGCCTGGAAAGGAACCCGAGGTTTGGGAGAACCCTCGGGGTTTCCGTTGTGAGAAAAACACCAAATATTTCATGCAAAGTGCAGAAAATGGAGAGAGGTTTCACTCAAACCCACGGGAGGAGGGCACTGAGAGCTGTGGAGGGCACTGCCACCTCCCCACGCCGAGCCCTGCACACCAGGGCTGTGAGAAAAGGGAAAGGAAACTCGGTGGGATTTGTGGGGAAGGAAGGGGAGGGCTCTTCACGTGGCAGAAAAGTGGAAATATCCTGGTTTTATTTGCTTACAGCTGGCAGGGCATGGCCTAAAAACCAAAATCACAATGTTCATGTGAGACAGATCGGGTGAAAGCAGCGCTGAGATGATTTTGTTGGAGACTCCCGAGGATATCAATGGAGTGGGAACAGCAGCTTCCAAACAAAAACGTGGGGTTTTGCTAAAGAAATGAGGGAAAATTAGCTCCATTGAACTGGAAGTTTTATTTCCATGTTTCCATGAAAGTGCCAGGCCTGGGAAATCTGAGGAATGGCTGAGGAGGAGCCGTTTCCAGGCAGGAAACAGAGGCAGGAGGATGCTCAGGGCTGCAGGAATTTGGCCAAATCCCTGGAAGTGCCCAAGGTCAGGCTGGACGGGATTTGGAGCAGCCTGGGGATGGAATGGGATGGGCTTTAAAATCCCAAAACATTCCATGTGTTTTGATTCCTCTCTGCTGAAAAACCAGGAATTATCATGGATTGAAACCTGAGCTGGAGGCTGTTCCCTCTGCAGAAGGGAATGCAGCTCTCTGGGAACGCCAGAAAATCAACCCCCACCTCACATCTGAGGGAAATAAAACCCGGGAATGATCCCAATAAATTACAGTAATTGTGCCTGGCAGCACGGTGGGGTAATTGAGAATGGATTAATCTAACGAGCCTCGAGGATGAATCCCTCACGAACATCTCCAGGCAGCGGGAATCCTGCACTCCTGCCTTCTGCACAACTGTTAATTACTGCTCAAAACAGGGGAGAAAGAAATGTAAAATAAATCCAATAAATGGGATTATGGGATGGGATCCATGGGATGGGATGGGATGGGATGGCATGGCATGGATGGGATGGGATGGGATGGGATGGGATGGGAATGGAGGGATGGCATGGATGGATGGATGGGATGGAATGGGATGGGATGGGATGGGATGGGATGATGGGATGGGATGAATGGGATGGGATGGATGGGATGGGATGGGATGGGATGGGATGGGATGGGATGGGATGGGTGGGATGGGATGGGAGATGGATGGGGGATGGATGGATGCATGCATGGGATGGGATGGGATGGGAGGGATGGATGGGATGGGATGGGAAGGATGTGAACGGGAATTTTGAGCAGAGTTTGGGTCCAGATCACTCCCAAGGATTCCAGAGCTCTGACACAGCAGCTGCCAGCCCTTCCACAGTGATCCAAGGAAATCTGCTACTCCAGAAGGAATGATTTGGGATCCAGGAGGGTGAATTGCCCTTCACCTGTCACTCCCTCTGCTGCATTATTGATGCCTGATGATTTTTGCTTTTCCTTTTAAAGTTTCTGTACCCTCTGTGCACCCTCCTGTACCCCTCAGCCCACATTTGTAATTCCTGCAGTCTGATATTCCAGCTTAGTTTAGGAGTTCTGCTGGGCAGAGACACCAAACATCCTGAAAAAAAAAATCAGCGTGCCCTGTGCTATCTTAAACTTCTCTCTAAAACATCTTGTGTAAACTAAACTCTAGCCTCATCCAAAGAGAGAATTCATTAGAACAGAAAGACATTACTCGTTAAGTTTCATATTAAAAAATCCTAAATAGATATGCTAATTTTAAAACTATAAAACTTGACCGGCTGTTACTGCTTTCTTCCACCAAGTTGTGCACCTGGGATCCCAAAAACAGAGGCAAACCCCTTTTTATCCCCTTAACCGTGTCTGTTCATTATTAAAAACCGGCCGTTCAAGGCAACATTATCGCCTTTGGATTGCCCGTTCTCCACCCTGGAATTGTTCCGTGATGATCCAAGGAAATTCCAGAAGGGACAATTTGGGATTCAGGAGGGTGAATGGGATGTGTTTGCCCTTCTCCTGCCGCTCCCTCTGATCTGTTATCGCCTTTGGATCACTGTTCCCTGCTCTGGAATTATTCCAATTGTTCTGTGGTGATCCAAGGAAATCTGCAATTCCAGCAGGGTCGATTTGGGATCCAGGAGGGACGATTTGAGATGTATTTGCCCTTCACCTGCTGCTCCCTCTGATCTGTTATCACCGTTCCTGCCCTGGAATTGTTCCAGTTTTTGTTCTGTGGTGATCCAAGGAAATATGCAATTCCAGCAGGGACAATTTGGGATCCAGGAGGATGAACGGGATGTGTTTGCCCTTCTCCTGCCGCTCCCTCTGATCTGTTATCGCCGTTCCTGCTCTGGAATTGTTCCGTGGGCAGAGCACCATCGGCTCTGGGGCTGCGGTTCATCACCGGGGCTCTGCTCGGTTTGTCCTCGCCGAGGTCTCCATGGAAACGCTGCAGGGGGAATGATGTTCCTGGGTTTTTATCCTTTCTGGGAAGGCCAGCGCTGCCTGATGTTTGTCTGCTCTCCTGCCCGCTGCTCCCCCTGAGCAGACTCTTCGGCTTCCTTTTAGGAAAACCGACGGAATTTGGAGCCAGAATTCATCTGGGAAAATTAATTGTAATATTTAAATGTTAAATCTTTGTGTTGGAGAGCAGATGGTAAAAAAAAATAGCATTTTGTCACCTCTCAGGAGGAAAATCTGGTGGGAAACGTTTTTTATGTTGTCTGGGAAGAGCTTTGCAGCTTTTCCTGGGGATGTGGATCCAGCTGGGATGGGCAGGGGGAGGGAGGGAGAACTTTGATCCTTTTTGTGAGGTGAGAAGAGTTCCTGCTTCACACCGCTGAAATTCAACCCCGATTTGTGCCGGGAAAATGAGAAACCGAAGGTGAGGTCATTGCAGGGGGTGCAGTGGGTTGGAGCAGCGTTAGGGGGGATTTTGGGAAGGAATTTCTCCCTGGGAGGGTGGGGAGGGGCTGGGATTGAATTCCCAGAGGTCATTTGGGGTCACTCAAGGTAATTTGGGGTCATTCGAGGACATTTGAGTCCCTGACCAGGGTAACTCGGGGCCATTTGGGGTCACTTGAGGCCATTTGAGTCCCTGACTGGGATAACTCGAGGTCTTTTAGGGTAACTCAAGGTCGTTTAGGGTAACTCGATGTCATTTGGGGTCACTCAAGGCCATTTGGGTCCCTGCCCGGGGTTATAGGTTTGCCCCACCCCTGCTTTAACGAGGCTTTAGGGTCAAAGCGCTCCTGAGGGTCTCAGAATTTTGGGGTATTCTGGGCTGGACGGATCCCCAAGGATCAGCCCCGCTCCAGGCCCTGCATTTGTAGGATCCCAGCTCTGGAAGTGCTCCAGGAATGCAGGTAAACCCCCCTGACCCTAATTTTGGGGAATTTCCACGTTTGAATCTGTGCTGACAGCAGAGCTCCTGACCGGGCTCATCCATTAGGGATCATTCCCAATTTCCCTTTGTTTAGACTGATGCAATCTCTGGAATGTTTTAAATCAAGAGAGGCCATTTCTCTGATTCCCCCAGGCACCCCCATGATTAATTAAACCCCACAATTAATTGCAGCAAACCCAAGAGGGGCTGCAGGGCAGCAGCTCCTGGACAACGGGAGGAGCATTTCCCATTGGATTTGCATCCCGAGGGGTGACAAAATCCTATTTTTTTACTCTCTGCGCTCCAACAGAGACATTTAATATTTAAAAATGATGATTAACTCTTTCCAGATGAATTCTGGCTCAGAATTTCTTAAAGCTCTGGAGCCAATGGACAGAGCTGCCCTACCCAGTGCTGGATTTTCTCAATTTTTCCAGGGATTTTTCTCTCAGCAGCACCAAACCTCCCAAATCTTTTATGAATGAGCCATGGACACTCAGCCCTGGATAATCCTTCCCAATCCCTCACAAATCTTTGGAGTTTCAGCCCCTGTAATCCCAGAGCTCCTGGAGGAAAAGGCTGGAAAGGGCATTTTAACAATTTAAGCCGTGTGTGTAGGGATCAGGGTGGGATTTGGGGTTTTTTTCCATTTTTTTCTCCTTCAGGCTGGCAGCTGCAATGCCTGGGTTTGATTTAATCCCCGTGGCATTTGGGATTGGGGTTTAGGGAAGGAAGAGCAGCTCCCTGAGTTGGAAAGAAAAATGGATTTTCCAAAAGTTCTGCTTGTCTTGTACGGCACAGGGACACCCAAAATAAATATTTGGGGGAAACAATGACCTCAAATCCATAATTCACTCCAAGGGCTGTCAATCCTTGCTCTGGGGAGCATCTGGAATGGAAAAAAAAAAACAAAAACCACTGGAGCAAAATCCGCATTGAAATGGGGAAGGGGATGAACAGAGAGGCGATGGGCAGGGCGTTAATTAGGGACAATAAAGGGTGGGGATGACAACTCACAGTTTAATGGGAAATTAACGGGAATCTGCAGAATTCCCGGGGCTTTTCCTGGGAAAATGTGCTCTGCATCCCACAGCTCTGCTCAGGCTTTGTGCTTTAAACTTTTTGGGTTTAAACAGAGACATTGAAAATCCATCATTATTTTAAAAATGGTGGAATTTATGGTTGGACCAATGAATATTTCACAGCCTGAGCCAGGAACAGCATCCAGGGAAACACCTTGAAATCAGCCATGGAATTAGAAGAATAATTAAGCAATATTTACTTATAATTATATCCAATCACTTTTTTTTTTTTTTAATCTGCATTTAATTAAATTCCCAGGTTTTCTCCTGGTCCCTGCATTTATTAAATGTGGGAATTCATTTTCTCCCACAACTCATTAAGGGCCCAAATGCTGCAGATTCCACTTGGATCAGCCATTCCTGGGTTTTATGCAGTGAATTCCAGGGAATTGATAATGTATTATTAAATAATATTCTTCAATATATCGAAATGATTTCATCTTTATATGTAAAAATATTAAATACATATTCCTGACTACCATTTTAAACCCCCAAATTTTTGCATTTTCTATAAATTCCAAATTAAATGCTCCCTTAGTGATCCTGGTTGTTTGTCTGTGCTTTGAGGAGCCTTTGGCCTATGAAAAATCGGCAATTATTAATATTGTGGGTCATTATTTGATTTCCTTTTGTTACTTGCCAAACCAGAAATGTTTGCCCAAGTTCAGTCTCAGAGCACCGAGACTGAAATCCTTGGATTCAGCTCTGGGAAAAGGATTTTTGGTAATGTTGGGAAAAATCCCATAAGGAATTGGTGGAAGTGCCTGAAGAGCATCACAAACCCCAGGGAAGCCACGTGGGTGAAGATTTGGGATTCTTTTAATAAAATTCCCACCGAGGAGCTGATGGGATGAGCTGTTTGGGGTTTGTGCTGGCAAACCTGGGTTTATTTCTGTTAAATAGAATTTAAAATGGAATCTAGGATAGAATCTAAAATAGAGTCCAAAATAGAATCTCCAGTAGGATCTACAACAGAATCTGAAATAGAATCTACAATAGAATCTAGTATAAAGTCTGAAATAGAATCTGAAATAGAATTGACAATAGAATCTCCTATAGAATCTACAATAGCATCTACAATAAAATCTGAAATAGACTCTAAGATAGAACCTACAATAGAATCTAAAATAAAATCTAAAATGGACTCTGAAATAGGCTCTGAAATAGGATTCACAACAGAATCTCCAATAGAATCTCCGATACAATCGATGTATTTATTTCCGCGTGTGCTGCCCCCGCCCACCGCGCCGCTCCCATTTGGAGCTGGCGCCGCTCCCGATGGATTCCCTATAAAACGCTCCCCTCAGCCCGCTCAGAGCCGGCCCCAAAGCCGCCCGTAAATCCGAGTTTCCCTCATTCCCACGGCCGCGCTGCTCGGGATGACAGCGAATCCATCCCCGCGCTGGAGCCGCGCCAGAACTTTCCCATCTCGCTGCTTGTGGGCTGCGAGCTCCCGCTCTGGCTCTTCCCATTTTTTTTTTTTTTTATTCCTCTCTCTTTGAGGTTTTTCTGATGCCTACAGAGTGAGCTCAACTCCGAGCTTTGCAGCTTCCACGGGAGCGCCGGGAGGAGCCGCATTCCTGCTCCTTCTCCTGGGAAACTTCGCCATGCGCCTGGTAAGGGATTTCATTTCCTGCAGCAATGCTCCAGCCTCCCTCCCTGGCAGTCCGGAGGGTCGCCAAGGAGCAGCTCCCTCGGGAATTACTGAGGGATAATTAATAATGCCGGGGGTATGGGGTGCCCATCGGGACGTGGATGCTGAATTCCTGAAGGAATCTGAGCTCCAGCAGCGCTTTTTCCAGGGGAGAATGAGGCTGGAATAATCACGATTCCTGACGTGCTGGAAGTTTATTAAGGGAATTAAAGGCTGGGTTCTGTTGTCGGCTTGGGAATGGAAAGGGAATCATCCCCGGCTGATAAAAATTCCAAACAGCGCTTGGAAGAGATGCCTGAGGATTCTCAGCGCTTTGCCGAGCAACGGCCGGGCTGCTGTGGCAGAATTCCCCTGAATTTCACAGCCTTTTTTTTTCTTTCGGGGAATAGAAACGTGGCTGCGCTTCCTGGGGGAAACATCCCGCGGCTCTCGGGGTTTCTGCTCCTGGAATGGCCATGGGATGGATGCGGGGCTCCTGCAGCCGGGAGTTGAGCTGTTTGTCACCCGAAAGCCGCCGGTTCTGGCTCTGGCTGAGATAATCCCTCCGGGCTCTATCGATTGTTTATTTTTGGCATTCCTGCCGGAGAGGCGGTGGCGGGGCTGGCCGGATCGGATCCAGGCGCTTTCCCGGCTTTGCCCTCGGGAGGAGCTGCCGCGGGCTGGTTCTGCCATCCCCAACTCCATCCCCTCCTCCCAGGGCGCGGAAAGCTCTCCCGAACCTCATTGCCAGGGAATCCATCGGGGTGGATCCACCGCCAGAGGGTGGAAATGAAACAGGAGAGCCAGAGCGGGGAGTCGGGAACGGCTCCGCGGGAATTCCAAGGGCAGGGAGCGACCCGCAGCTCAGGATCCATCCCGCACATCCCCTTCCTCAGAGGAGGCCAAACGAGTCGGGATTGATGGCTCAGCCACAGCTCCAGCGGCGAAGGCTGGAAATAGGCAAATATTGAATTCTCGTTTGTCCCAGCTTTTCTGTTTCCCAGGACTTGTCAGACAATGCAAACTCATTTGCGAAATTGCACAGGGGAGAAAAGGCTGCACTGGGAATGTCTCCTTTACCTGGAGCTGAATAGATCTGGATTCCTGTCCAAGTTCGAGTTTTTCAGCTTCTCAAAAGGCTGGAGAAGCCCTAGAGGAGTCTCATAAATAAAAGAAATATGAGAATTCCCTGAGCTTTGGTGCTGGGATTCACCTCAGGTTCCCAGTGCAGCACTGTAAAACCTCTGGAATTGTATCCAACACTTTTCTCCCCTGCTTTCCCTGAGCACTCCAAAGCACAGATGGAATTGAAGCCCTTTCCCTGCTTTAAATCCCTTAAAACTGGGTTGTTCTGTTGTTTGGGGCTCCTGCAGCTTCCTGCTCGGGCATTTGGGGATTCCTGGAATCCCAATAAAACCGGGGAGACTCTTTACGTGGGTTAAAGACTGCATTAGTGCTCAAAAGCTTGTACAGACCCGAAGTACAGGACGAGATCAGATGCCAGGGAATGTTTGCACTTCCAGTAATTTCCCTGGGTGCCAAAGGAAATGCAGGAATAATGTCAGACCGTCTGGGATGTGCTCTCTCCTCGGGGAAGTTCTGTTTCACGGGATCTGTAATTATTGTAGAGGCCTGTGGCTCTCCGGGTCCTGATTCCAGCTGGGAAAACCCGAAATTCCAAAATCCCGTGTTTTCTACAGCTGCAGCAGCCTGGAGCACCGGAATTTGGGCGGGCAGGAGGAGCAGGAGCAGGAGCAAAAATCTCCACAGATTTTTGTGCTGTTCTCCTGGGATCTGAGCCCAAACTCACTCAGTTTACAACAGGTTGGATGAGTAAATAACAACAGAGTGTAAAATCAGCCTGAGGGAATGTCTCCTGAAACAAGGAGCTCGGAGCTGGGGCAGCTCTGTTCGTGCCGAGTTTTCAGCAGGAGCTTGGTGTGGAGGATTTTGGGTCGGACATTCAGCAAGGTCAGAGCCATGGAGGGTGCTGAAAATGGTTTTGAGAAAAAAAAAAAACCGGGGCTGAGAGCAGGGGAGCCTTTGTGTGCTGTTCCCGAAATGTTTGGAATTAACCCCAGCTGGGCTGGGGCTGGCAGCTCCACCCCGGTGGGGTGGGATCCAGGGCTTTTCTGGGATCCAGGGCTTTTCTGGGAGCCAGGGTTTTTTCTGGGAGCCAGCTTTGCCTGTCCAGTGGCAGATGTTCCAGTTGTCCTCACCCTTCAGCTTCCCTGTTGTCCCTGATTGTCGGTGGGGACAAACAGGTAGGAAAGCGTTATTCCCGGGATTTTGTGGAGGGCTGGGGGTGAGAACTGCTCCTCCTCCAGAAAGGGACGTGGGGATGTGGATGTGGGGTTATTTCTCTTTCCCATTTCCTCTAAAGAAGGAACGGTAACACAGAGGGAGGAACGGGTAACTTGTCCTGCAGGGAGGGAGGAGGTGCCGGCTTCCCTCAGCCTGCCCAAATCCCTGAGCCAGCCCTGGAAAAACAGCTGGAACCCAGAATGGGGAGTGGGGAATGTGGGGAATGGGAGTGGGAATGGGGAGAGTGGGGAATGGGAGAGTGGGGAATGGGAATGGGGAGAGTGGGGAATGGGAATGGGCACATTCCCAAAGCTGCCCTAAATTTCATCAAAATCCAAATTTATCCTGGATCCCTTCAAAATCTAAATTTCCTGCCAGGTTTCACTGAATCCTGGTGAATCACCTGCAGCCCTTCCCCCTTGCTGCTCCTCTCCTTTTTCCACCCAAGCAATGCCAGGGATTTTGGGAGCTCTGGGAAGCTCTTTCAGGCTGTGCGAGTTCTGATTCCCGAACTCTGCACATCCCAATCCCGATATCCAGGCAGGGAATTCATTGGGATGCCATGGATGGCTCAGCCACCCCTCCACTGCTGCCTTTTGCTCTCTGCTTAGGAATGTTATTTACATTTATTAAAAATCCATCTGAGAATGCTCAATGTGGTGCCTTTTAAAGCAACAAGGAGCAGCTGCTTCCAGAAAGACACAGATGAGGGTCTTGTATTAATTAATTTTCTATTAATCCTTTAAATTCCCTCTGTTATCCGGTTTTAAAAACATTTGAAGTGTTTTTTTTATGTGCTAATAACGGGATAAATGAGAAGTGTTGAGCATTCCCTTTTCCCAGGAAATTTTTAGGGTGATTTTAAATCATCTCCCTTCTTGTTTCCGCTCTCCACAAAACATCCCAAGTTTTTATCCCCCCTCTTTCCTTCTTTCCATGAGGAATCCGATGAGGCCAGCAGTGCCTGATGGGAATTTTCCATCGGGTGGTGGCCATTGATTGGAAAATCCTGATGGAAAATGTCCCCTTGCAAAGGGACAAAAGCCAAAAGAATCTGGGAATGCTGGTGGGGTTTCAGCTCAGCCTGAAGGGGGGAAGGTGGGAGCCCCTTTTAGGGTTGTTTGGGGTCAGCACTGCAGCAGCTGCTTTGTGTCCAAATCCCCATCCCAAAATTCTCCCAAAACCTTCCCCTGCTCTGGTCTGGTGGGAAATCTGCAGTTCTGTAGGGGCTGGATTGATATGGTTGGGATAAAGGAATTGTTTAAAGCTGCTGGAAGAATTCCTGGTGATCCAGGATGGATAAAATGCAGGTTAGGATGGGAAGGATGTGGGCAGGGGTCAGAGATGAGAGGATTTTATCTGGACACAAAGCCCCACCATCCTGTTTTTTCTTTTTCCCAAAGTGCCATTGATAAACATCCAAAGTTTTATGTGGAATTTCAAAATTCATCTCTGCCCCACCATCTCAGCACTGGAGTCACATTTCTGTGGATTTTCCAGAAGTAGCCAGGGCAACGTTAATGTGGGAGTGTCTGGGGAGCAAACTCGGAGTGTCAGAACAAGACTGATCCCCCTCCGTGTTTTCCCTAATAAAAGGGAAGAACACTAAATAATTAACGTCAACAAATGAAAACTAATTTGCCAATTTTTAATTCTCCCCCCGTTGCGTGCTCCCTGTTAATGCATAATTCACCAGCCAGAGATGAATGGAAAACGAAAGGATCTCTCTGGGGCCTGCGGTGCTCTCTGAACAGCCCAGCTGCCTGCTTAGATATACAAACATATATTTTTATTTTGTTTTTAAAGAGTGAAAAATAACCTCAGGGAAAAGAGCCTTCAGCAGGAACCGGGCAGGAATGAAAAGAGCTGCAGCCTTGGGAGATTTCCCCGTTTCCTTCTAGACCTGAGCTGGTTTGTCTGAGGCTGTTTTTGAATTATTCATACCAAGTGGAGCTCTTGGAATGGGATTGGTTTCTATCCCAGGGTTTCCCGTGCTGGTTTTTGGGATGCGTTCCAGGTTTTCCTGGGATGCCCTTTATTCCAGGGCTCTGCTGGGGATTTTTTCAGTCCAACATTCCAAACCTGCTCTGTGCTGAGTGCCCAGGGCTGCCCGTGGCCAATGGGGCAGCTGGTGGGAGGCTGAGCCAGGGAAATGAGGGAATGGGATACCTGAGGGGTTACCAAACCTTGGGAATGGTGCTGAGGCTTTGGAGCACCACCTCCATGGGAAAAGGGTTCATTATTTTAGCTCTGTGTTGGTTTTAGAAGTTTTCCACATCCCAATCCTTGTGTAAGACCAACAGGAGCATCTCAGTCTGTGGGAATATCCCTGCCCATGGAATGGGGTGGAATGGGATGGGATTTAAGGTCCTTCCCACCCAAACCAGGCTGGGATTCCATGGAATGGGGTGGAATGGGATGGGATTTAGTGTCCTTCTCACCCAAACCAGGCTGGAATTCCATGGAATGGGGTGGAATGGGAGGGGATTTAGGGTCCTTCCCACCCAAACCAGCTGGGATTCCATGGCATGGGGTGGAATGAGATGGGATTTAGGGTCCTTCCCACCCAAACCAGGCTGGAATTCCATGGCATGGGGCAGTCTGGTGGAGATGCTGCTTTGTTGGAGGAATTTATTTTCTTATAGATGGGATTATTTTTACAGGAACCTTCTAATTCCTGAACCAGTTCATCCCTCTTTTGTGAAAATTACAGACAGCTCCCCATGCTGGGAAGCTGAAAATTGGATTAATTGATTTCCTTTCGGTTTTCAAATCCTCCTCTGTTTGTCATTGGAATTAATAGGCTCAGGAGCTGTAAAAAAGAGCTTCCTGCTTTCCTGGGGAAAACCCCTCCCCTGGGAATTCAGAAGATGGATCGTCATGTCAGGTTCCCCCTCTCCCCTCCCTGCTGTGAATTCACCCTGCCTGGGTTCCAATCTCCTCGATTCCTCTCCAGAGGAACCCAGACTCAGGTGGATCATGCAATTAATGTGGTAAAAAATAAAAAAAAATACAAAATGAGCAAACCCCAACGTGCTGAACGTTTTCAGGATGAAAAATAATGAGAAAAACAGAATGAGCACATTCAGGACTAGAAAAAGGCTGTTTAGGTTGCTCTGGAAGTGCTCCTCAAGCTTTCCTGGCTCTTTTCCCCTCAGTGTCTCCAAGGCTGGAGCTGCCCAATCCCTGCCCACGTCTGTTCCCAGCTCAAGGAGGAAAAGGAAAACCCCAGGAAGTTTCCCAATATCTTTCTGTTCTATCTGGGGTCAGGAAGGCGCCGTAACCCACCCTGGATTCCAGCAGAAGCACGGATCTCTCCTGATTCAATCTCCTGGAGCTGGAATTGGCAGCTGGGTGGGATGTGGGGCTGGGGGGTGGCACAGCATCTCCTGTCCCTGTCCCCTCAGGTCCTGCAGCGTCCAACCCCTGTTCCATGGACACAGCACCATGGATCATTCCAGGGATTTTTCCATGGGATTTTTCTATGGATACAACACCTTGGATAGCTCCGTGCATTTTTTTCCATGGCCATGTCACCATGGATGACTCCATGGGGTTTTTTCCATGGCATGGCACCATGGATCACTCCATGGGTTTTTTCCATTGCCACAGCTCCATGGTTTCTTTCCATGGACATAGCACCTTGGATAGCTCTATGTTTTTTGGTTTTTTTTTTTTTTTTTTTCCATGGCCACACACCTTGGATAACTCCATGGATTTTTTTTTTCCATATACACGGCACCATGGATCACTCCATGTGTTTTTTTCCAGAACACAGCTCCATGTTTTTTTTTTTTTTTTTTTTTCTGTTTTTCTTTTTTTTTTTTTTTTCTTTTTTTTTTTTTCATCTTTC
>CM019222.1:23290170-23318405 GCA_009741485.1 Malurus cyaneus samueli
ACTCCAAACCAAGCGGAATTCCATGGCATGGGGTGGAATGGGATGGATTTAGGGTCCTTCCCACCAAACCATCTGGGATTCCATGGCATGGGTGGAATGAGATGGGATTTAGGGTCCTTCCGCCCAACCAGGCTGGGATTCCATGCCATGGGGATGTGGAGATGCTGCTCTTGTTGGAGGAATTCTATTTCTTTATAGATGGGATTATTTTTTACAGGAACCTTCTGATTTCTGAACCAGTTCATCCTCTTTTGTGAAAATTACAGACAGCTCCCCATGCTGGGAAGCTGAAAATTGGATTAATTGATTTCCTTTCGGTTTTCAAATCCTCCTCTGTTGTTGTCATTGGAATTAATAGGCTCAGGAGCTGTAAAAAGAGCTTCCTGCTTTTCCTGGGGAAAACCCCTCCCCTGGGAATTCAGAAGATGGATCTGTCATGTCAGGTTCCCCCCTCTCCCCCTCCCTGCTGTGTGGAATTCACCCTGCCTGGGTTCCAATCTCCTCAGATTCCTCTCCAGAGGAACCCAGACTCAGGTGGATCATGCAATTAATGTGGTAAAAAATGAAAAAGTACAAAATGAGCAAACCCCAACGTGCTGAACGTTTTCAGGATGAAAAATAATGAGAAAAACAGAATGAGCACATTCAGGACTAGAAAAAGGCTGTTTAGGTTGCTCTGGAAGTGCTCCTCAAGCTTTCCTGGCTCTTTTCCCCTCAGTGTCTCCAAGGCTGGAGCTGCCCAATCCCTGCCCATGTCTGTTCCCAGCTGAAGGGGGAAAAGGAAAACCCCAGGAAATTTTCCAACATCTTTCTGTTCTATCCGGGTCAGGAAGGTGCCGTAACCCACCCTGGATTCCAGCAGGAGCACGGATCTCTCCCGATTCAATCTCCTGGAGCTGGAATTGGCAGCTGGGTGGGATGTGGGCTGGGGGTGCACAGAGTCATCCTGTCCCTGTCCCCTCAGGATCCCGCAGCGTCCAACCCCTGTTCCATGGACACAGCACCATGGATCATTCCAGGGATTTTTCCATGGGATTTTTCTATGGATAAACACCTTGATAGCTCCGTGCATTTTTTTCCATGGCCAGTCACCATGGATGACTCCATGGGATTTTTTCAGTGGCCATGGCACCATGGATCACTCCATGGGTTTTTTCCATTGCCACAGCTCCATGGTTTCTTTCCATGGACATAGCACCTTGGATAGCTCTATGTTTTGGTTTGTTTTTTTTTCCCATGGCACACTCCTTGATAACTCCATGGATTTTTTTTTCCATGGACACGGCACCATGGATCACTCCAGGTGTTTTTCCATGACCACAGCTCCATGTTTTTTTTTTTTTTTTTTTTTTCCCACGGACACAGCACCTTGGATAGCTCCATGGTTTCTCTCCACGAACACGGCACCAGGGTTGGCTCCATAAATCCCATGGCAAGGAGCTCTAATCAATATTCCATGGTTAATGAAGCCCAGCTGAAATTAGGATCGATTTTCTGTCTCCTCCCTTTCCCGGTGATGCAAACCTTGCTGTGCCCCTTCCAGAGCTGCTGTGTATTATTTTTGTAGCTCGGATATTTCCCTTCAAACTTGTGCAGGACTTACCAATAAACAGATCAATTTCTTTCTAATTATCTTTTATTTTTAAATTTAAGATCTCACCGTGGCCCCTGATGGACCCTTTTGTTTTGGGGTTAACTCCCAACTCCTTGAGGTTGAGCTGGAATCTCCAAGGGCTTCCCATAAAAATAATTAATATTTTTTTCTCCCTCTTTGCAGGAAGAGCTCAGGAGGCTTCAGCACACCTTGGAACAGGTCAATGATGGCAAAGACTCGCTCCAAAGGTAAATGCACCTTTTCCAAAATACCTCACCTGTGATAAAGTGAAAAGGATTTTATAAGGCAGCAGATCCTCGCTGAGGGTCCCTCCCTTTGTCACACGCAATATTTTTCACTTGGTGGTGTTCCCAATTCTGTCTCTCTCACAATCCCTGGTTTCAGTTACAATTTTTGACAATAATGAAGTGCCCAGTAAAGCCCCAAAGTGACTCCATGGATTGAGCTCGGCTTTTCCAACATTCCCTGCCAGGACCTGCCATTCCATTGCTGCTGCTCCCATCCAAGGCAGCGCTCCCAGACGCTGCATTTGGAAATTTCAGCATTATCAAATTGCTTTCTCCAAGCCATCAGTTCCCACCAACCCCTTGGCCATCATTTATTACACAGAATTTATTCTTCACCCCCGCACGGCTTTTACTGCTATAATTCATTTGCTGCCAGCATTCCCATTGTTCTTTTTCCTCTCCAGCTTTCCCAGGGTGGTTCCAGGGATGTAAGCTCATTTTGCAGGAATATTTGTCCTGTTTTCCACTGGGGTTTTTCAGTGCAGCAGATCCTCACCTGGATATGCCTGTCCTTGGACCTGATGGCAGGTTTAGCTCAGGGATTGGGGCAGATTCCTCACAGGAAATCTGATCTAAATTCCCATTTTTTATGAGAAGCTGGACAAAGGTCCAGATTCCTTCCTCCAAATACAGCATCACCTTCTGACAAGCAGATCTTGTTTGTTCTTGTCCATTTTTAATTCTTATGGAATTAATTTACAGGATTGCACGAATGTCAGGCTGGGACATGCTGAACTCATTTCCTTTCCTTTCCCATAGCCATCAGCTCGCCATGGATGAAGAAAACAATATCCAGAAATATTCCCTCAACCTCCAGCCCTTGGAAACCAAAGTGAAAATGTGAGTAAGGAGAAATGTCGGGTCTGCCTTGGAATGCAGCTGAGGGTGTCCAGTTCCATCCTGGATTTCTGTCTAACTGGATAAAAAAAACCTCCAATTAGTAAATTAATTCAGGTCTGATTGTGTGAAGCTGAAGGAAACTGAGATTGTTCAGTCTGGCAAAAAGAAGGCTCCAAGGTGATGGAATTGTGGCTGAAGGGGCTCCAGGAGAGCTGGAGAGGGACTGGGGACAAAGGATGGAGGGAAAGGGCACAGGGAATGGGGTCACATCGGAAAAGTGGAGACTTGGATGGCATTTTGGGCAGGAATTGTCCCCTGTAGGGTGGGGAGGCCCTGGCACAGGGTGCCCAGAGCAGCTGTGGCCGATCCTGGATCCCTGGCAGTGCCCAAGGCCAGGCTGGACATTGGGGCTGGAGCAGCCTGGGACAGTCGGAGGTGGCCCTGCCATGGCAGGGGTGACACTGGATGGGATTTCAGGTCCCTTCCCTCCCAACCCATTCTGGGATGAACATTCCCAAACACCAAAGCTGTGGTAATTCTGTCATTTCCTCTGTGCAACTGAAGAAATTCTGGGAATCTGACAGATTTTCCATGCGTGCGGAGCAGCCAGAGCAGGGCAGTGCAGCACAGAGCCCTTTCAGTGGGTTTTTCCCCATCCTGGATCGGTTTTCCAGGAATCCCTGGAAGGAGCAGCCATGACAGTGCCAGGGCTGGAGAGAGGAGCAGAATTCCCGATCTGGGGGTGCAGCTGTGGCACCAGAAAATCTGCATTTACTCGGGAATCTGGGCAGCTTCCAGCGCTCAGCAGAGGCACAGGGATGACACTTAGCTGTGCCACCGGGAAGGGAGGGATGAACATCCCTGAGATCCCAAAATGAGCTCCCAAACTTCCCAATGCCGTGGAATCAGGGAATCACAGAATGGTTTGGGTTCACTGGAAACAAAACCTTTGCTCATCCTCGCATCAGTTAAGATAAAGAAGATGGAGGGATTAAAAAAGGGACCTTTCAAAACCCTTTAGTCCAGCTCTGAGCAGGGACAGTTCCACTGAGAGCAGCTCATTAGTGTGATTTAGGGTGTTTTTAGGAATGGGGATCCCCCACCTCGCCACCAAAATCCTGGGGATTTTTTCCTGATTGTCCTTCACCAACACCCCAAATCACCCCAGCAGTGCCTCGTACAGACCCTACAGAGGTCGTTCCATGTGATTTTTATCCAGATAAGAAAACAAAACCCAGGAACCCCCCAATCCCAGTGTTTTGAGGCAGGGATATGGACTAAAATACTGAAATCCTCTTGTTTCCCCAGCATCCAGCGAGCATGGCGGGAGCACCTGCAGCGCCACGATCTGTCCCCACCCCGAGAGCTGCTGGACAAGAACAGCCCATCTCCAGTGTCCCCAACATCCCCAGTGTCCCCAGTGTCCCCAACATCCCTGTCCTCGGGCAAGATGAGCCGCTCTGTCAGCATGAACACCTTCTCCGACAGCAGCACCCCCGTGAGTCCACCTGCAATTCCTCCTTTTGCCTTTTTGGGCTTCTTTTCTGGGGTTTGGGATAAGGGAAAGCTCAGCTGTGGGTTCATGGGGATGGTAAGGGGATAAAAAGGGATTTTGAGGGGTCTCCAGGCAGAAATGCCTCGTGTTGGCTCCTCAGGAATGTGCGGATGTTGGACCTGATTTCAGCAGATTTTAGAGGTGCTCTTGATGGGGAAAAGGTACTTCTGAGTGGCCTCGCGTTCTCCTGTGTGTTTAGGATATTGTGTTCCCAATTTTGGGAATTGTGGTGCTTTTCCTGCAGATCATGTGGTTTCTTGGCTGATTTTTGGTTTTGTTTCGTTGGGGTTTTGTTGTTTTGTTTCTGTGTTTGCTAAAAGAGACTTTGGGAATTGATTCAGGGGTTCAGAATTAAATTTGATTTTGGAATAAACATTCCACCTCAACCAGGGGCTCCAGCTGCATTTCCCTTTTGAGGGTGACCCTAAATAAACCCAAACACAGAGCCCATTTTTGGAATACAAACAACTCTGTGACTACCTCAGAACTGGGATTTTTAGGTCAATAAATGAATAAATACAGCGCCTAGAAATGTTGTGTTCAGCTTTGTGACAGAAGCCATGATTGAGGGAATTAGAGCCTGGAATACATGGAATAATTTGGCAATTTTGGGAGTGGGAATTGCTGTGGGGTGGGTGGGTAGAGCAGGAGGTGCACCCATTCCTGAGGATTGGGTGATTCCAGAGGTTGGATCCTCATTGGGAGTGTCCCCATCGCTCTCAGTGGCTGCTGCCACCCACGAGACAGCCTTTGGTGGCTTCTGAATCCCTACAAAAAATTTGGGAATCCGTGTTCATGGTGTTCAAAGTTGAATGAGTTTAATTCTGCCATGAGTCACAAAGTTGGAGTGATTTTATCTTGTAAAGCCCAATGCTCTGATCCAACAGAGCTTTCTGTGCTCAAACTCCGCCTTGCACTTTTGGGGATAATTGACTTTTTCCTGGGTTGGTCCAGTGTTGATCAGACCCAAAGTGAACCCGTTCCTGCAGGTTTATTTGGGACATGGTGTTGGACAGGCTGCATTCGCCTGATGGAGTTTAATTAAAAATAATCCTGGTTTATTTTCAGTCGGGAGCTGGAGAGCGGGAGGATAAACCGGGTTGGAATATCGGGTTAGGCACTGATGTTTTATGGATTAAATGGGTTTGGCTCCTTTAATTAGAGGAATAAATGAGGATATCAATGTGATCTCCTGGGATCAGCTTCCAGCAGAGGTCCCTCATGCCCTGCACAGGCACTGGGACACTCCGGCTGCTCCAGAGCTCCCACAGCACTCAGCTCGTTTGGAAATGACACTTTTGGGATGTTTGGGAGGTCTGGATTTATGGGGAAATGAAACTTGGATTTCAGGATTGGGATTTGTGTTAAGTGATACCCACTCATCTCACTCAGCTTCTCACTGAATCAAAGAAGAGGGGAAGGTTTCCCTGCACTTTTCCTGTCAATAACCCTCGGAAATTTTGAAGCAAAGGAATATTTCTGAAGGCAAAGGAATCCTAATTATTTTGTGCCCTTAATTATACAAGCCTGAGGTCCTCAGAGGATTAGGATATGAAAAGTCAGAGTTTCAAGAGCATTTTTTCTTTCTTCCCTTAAAACCTTTTCATCCTTAAAGAATCAGACAAAACGGCAACAAGAAGTATAAACAGTATTAATCCTGGAGAAACTGAAATCCAGGGAAAAAGCTGAAAAAAAAAAAAAACGCTCAGAGTAAAAAAATGTCCCAAATTAGAGGGAAGTCTTTTGGCATCGTGTACAGAACAGAGGCAGGGTGGGACACTGGGGCGACAGCCTGAGCATGGTGGGATTCCCAAAATACCAACGCTGATCCATTTGGACTTGTTCAAACTCCATCAATTCATCCATTAGGAATATTCCAACATTTCCACACTGTCCCAACCAAGAAAACAACCAGAGAGCCCAGAGCACTGATTTGAGTGGAACTTCATGCAGGGAGGTACCAGGGGCGGTTCTTGCTCGCCCAACAGCAGCAGGAATTTTTCAGCTCGCCATTCCACAGCTCCCACCATTAATGGTTTTAAAGTGTTCTCAAATCCATTTGGTTCCCGTGGATGGGGATAACCAGGAAAATGGACTTTGCCTCTCAGTTCATCACTGATTGATTGATTGATTGATTGATGGGAGGATTGAGCTCTCCTTGGTTTGCTGAAGATCCTCAATGGGTTTGGATTTGAGGAGCTGCAGTGTGACTCTGCTGGCTGCGACTGCCACTTCCATTCAGGAGATGACCCCATTGTGTGATTCTGCAGCTCGGGATCCTGATCAAACATTCAATGTGCTGCCTTTGAATCCAGTGTTTGAACCTGTTTCACATCAGCCGCCTCCACACTGCGGGAGAGCTGCTCTAAAATGAAATCCTGCTGAGAAACTTGTCAAGGGGAAAAGGAACCACAGACAAAGGAGGAGAAAACAAAGCTGGAACAATTCCCTTTTTTTGCTGTTACCCCCAGGTCTTGGTGATTTCTTCTGGGTGAGGTTTTGTCTTTGTGCTATGCCAGAGGAACGGTTGCTTTGGGAGCGTGAGACACCAAATCCTTGTGGATACAAAATGAAAGAACTTCAGGCTTTGTTTCCAGCCAAAGAATCTCATCTCAACACCATTTAATTGCAGTTGTGGTGTCCTTTCATTATCAGTTGATCAATAAGGCCATCATTAATGGATTTTTTGACTGGCACCACCTTTGTCTTCCTCCTTCTGCCCCAAGGATTGCTCAGGATGAGCTGAGGAAAATGGATCATTTACTCCAAACTCGTGGATGGATCACACATAACTGGAAATGTTCTGGGGAGCCAGAACCCTAAACTTTTAAAATAAACATTTTTGCAGGTGATGCCATTTAAGAAAAACAAAACAACTGCAAAGCCTTTTCTGGGATGCGGTGAGCGATGAATGACGACTGTTCTGGAAAATTCCTTGGAGAGAAAGCATTCCATGCCCAGCAGGATGATCCCAACCCCAGCGGGGATGCAGTGGTGTTTGGGATTTCAGAACCGCGGACAGAGGCAGAACCGGACCCGCTCAGCACCGCGGACAGAGGCGGCTGCACCGCGGTTCTGCCGCTCCTCGGCCGGGACTGGGGGCTCGCTGCCCTCTGATGGGGATCTTTCCTCAACTCTGTCGCTCCTGATCTCCCATCCTGGCAAAACTCCTCTTTCCCTCTCCTGAAATCATCGGGATGCTCGCGAGAACGGCACGAATTGATCCCGTAAAATTCCCGGTTTTATTTTGCTTGAGCCGAGTGCTCCGATAGGGACTTTCCACCAAGAGCTGCTCCTTTTGGAGGTACAACCACACAAATCCTGCTTTTCCAAATGGGAATGGTTCTTTCCTCACCCTTTCTCCATGGGTTGGTGCCACAGAAACTTCCAGGGGGGAAAAGAGCCAGTTTTAAACTTCTCAGTCCCCAAACCCCAGGTGTTTTTTTCTTGTTTGTTTTATGTCCTCCTGCCCATGGTGCCATCAAAGCTGTGAATTTTCTTGTGATTTATTAAGTTTGGGGTCTAAAGCAGAACAAAACCCCTCCACGGCCTCTCTGCGTTCAGGAATCTCCCTCCTGCAGGTGAATCCTGTGTTTCCATCACATCTTTGACATTCCTGGGAACGTTTTGCACATGCAGAAACTCTGGGAAGTTGGGAGGAAGGGAATATCGATGTTTGAGGGGGCAGTGGGATGTTCACATGGGGAACATTCCCTCTTTCCTGCAAGCCTGGATTCCCAAACCCGCCAGCAGCACAGAGGCAGCTGTCTGATAAATTTACAATAATACAATGTAAAAAGCAAATCCTGCTCTCAAGCAGCACGGATGGAACCGTAATTAAAGATGAGGGAGACAAATGCAGCGTGGAGATGAAAAGGCTTTAATTAGAAATCAAATATGATGGTTTGGGGAGACACATAACACTGATGGGGCTGTCAGACAACACATGGAATGAAGGGAACATGGAAACAAATGAAATTTGATTTTGGAATAAACATTCCACCTCAACCAGGGGCTCCAGCTGCATTTCCCTTTTGAGGGTGACCCTAAATAAACCCCAAACACGAGCCCATTTTTGGAATACAAACAACCCTGTACTCCTCAGAACTGGGATTTTTAGGTCAATAAATGAATAAATACAGCCCCTGGAAATGTTGTGTTCAGCTTTGTAACAGAAGCCATGATTGAGGGAATTAGAGCCTGGAATACATGGAATAATTTGGCAATTTTGGGAGTGGGAATTGCTGTGGGGTGTGGTGGAGCAGGAAGTGTTGTCCTATTCCTGAGGATTGGATGATTCCTGAGGATTTGGTGATTCCTGAGGATTGGGTGATTCCAGAGGTTGGATCCTCACTGGGAGCGTCCCCATCGTTCTCAGTGGGTGCTGCCATTCACGAGACAGCCTTTGGTGGCTTCTGAATCCCTACAAAAAATTTGGGAATCCTCGTTCATGGTGTTCAAAGTTGAATGAGTTTAATTCTGCCATGAGTCACAAAGTTGGAGTGATTTTATTCTTGTAAAGCCCAATGCTCTGATCCAACAGAGCTTTCTGTGCTCAAACTCCGCTCTTGCACTTTTGGGGATAATTTGACTTTTTCCTGGGTTGGTCCAGGTGTTGATCCAGACCCAAAGTGAACCCGTTCCTGGCAGGTTTATTTTGGGACACGGTGCTTGGACAGGCTGCACTCGCCTGATGGAGTTTAATTAAAAATAATCCTGGTTTATTTTCAGTCAGGAGCTGGAGAGCAGGAGGATAAACCGGGTTGGAATATTGGGTTAGGCACTGATGTTTTATAGATTAAATGGGTTTGGCTCCTTTAATTAGAGGAATAAATGAGGATATTGATGTTGATCTTCCTGGGATCAGCTTCCACCAGAGGTCCCTCATGCCCTGCACAGGCACTGGGACGCTCCGGCTGCTCCAGAGCTCCCACAGCACTCAGCTCGTTTGGAAATGACACTTTTGGGATGTTTGGGAGGTCTGGATTTATGGGGAAATGAAACTTGGATTTCAGGATTGGGATTTGTGTTAAGTGACATCCACTCATCTCACTTCAGCTTCTCACTGAATGCAAAGGAAGAGGGGAAGGTTTCCCTGCACTTTTCCTGTCAATAACCCTCGGAAATTTTTTGAAGGCAAAGGAATATTTCTGAAGGCAAAGGAATCCCTAATTATTCATTGTGCCCTTAATTATTACAATGCCTGAAGTCCTTCAGAAGGATTAGGATATGAAAAGTCAGAGTTTCAAGAGCATTTTTTTCTTTCTTGCCCTTAAAACCTTTTCATCCTTAAAAGAAATCAGACAAAACGTGCAACAAGAAGTATAAACAGTAATTAATCCTGGAGGAAACTGAAATCCAGGGAAAAAGCTGGAAAAAAAAAACGCTCAGAGTAAAAAAATGTCCCAAATTAGAGGGGAAGTCTTTTGGCATCGTGTACAGAACATGAGTGCAGGGTGGGACACTGGGTAGCGACAGCCTGAGCATGGTGGGATTCCCAAAATACCAACGCTGATCCATTTGGACTTGTTCAAACTCCATCAATTCATCCATTAGGAATATTTCCAACATTTCCACACTGTCCCAACCAAGAAAACAACCAGAGAAGCCCAGAGCACTGATTTGAGTGGAACTTCATCTGCAGGGGAGGTACCAGGGGCGGTTCTTGCTCCGCCCAACAGCAGCAGGAATTTTTTCAGCTCGGCCATTCCACAGCTCCCACCATTAATGGTTTTAAAGTGTTCTCAAATCCATTTGGTTCCCGTGGATGGGGATAACCAGGAAAATGGACTTTGCCTCTCAGTTCATCACTGATTGATTGATTGATGAATTTGATGGGAGGATTGAGCTCTCCTTGGTTTGCTGAAGATCCTCAATGGGTTTGGATTTGAGGAGCTGCAGTGTGACTCTGCTGGCTGCGACTGCCACTTCCATTCAGGAGATGACCCCATTGTGTGATTCTGCAGCTCGGGATCCTGATCAAACATTCAATGTGCTGCCTTTGAATCCAGTGTTTGAACCTGTTTCACATCAGCCGCCTCCACACTGCGGGAGAGCTGCTCTCAAAATGAAATCCTGCTGAGAAACTTGTCAAGGGGAAAAGAGGAACCACGAGATAAAGGAGGAGAAAACAAAGCTGGAACAATTCCCTTTTTTTGCTGTTACCCCCAGGTCTTGGTGATTTCTTCTGGGTGAGGTTTTGTCTTTGTGCTACGCCAGAGGAACGGTTGCTTTGGGAACATGAGATATTGGATCCTTGTGGATACAAAATGAAAGAACTTCAGGCTTTGTTTCCAGCCAAAGAATCTCATCTCAACACCATGTAATTGCAGTTGTGGTGTCCTTTCATTATCAGTTGATCAATAAGGCCATAATTAATGGATTTTTGACTGGCACCACCTTTGTCTTCCTCCTTCTGCCCCAAGGATTGCTCAGGATGAGCTGAGGAAAATGGATCATTTAATCCAAACTCGTGGATGGATCACACATAACTGGAAATGTTCTGGGGAGCCGGAACCCTAAACTTTTAAAATAAACATTTTTGCAGGTGATGCCATTTAAGAAAAACAAAACAACTGCAGAGCCTTTTCTGGGATGCGGTGAGCGATGAATGACGACTGTTCTGGAAGATTCCTTGGAGAGGAAGCATTCCATGCCCAGCAGGATGATCCCAACCCCAGCGGGGATGCGGTGGTGTTTGGGATTTCAGAACCGCGGACAGCGGCGGGACCGGACCCGCTCAGCACCGCGGACAGAGGCGGCTGCACCGCGGTTCTGCCGCTCCTCGGCCGGGACTGGGGGCTCGCTGCCCTCTGATGGGGATCTTTCCTCAACTCTATCACTCCTGACCTCCCATCCTGGCAAAGTTCCTCTTTCCCTCTCCTGAAATCATCGGGATGCTCGCGAGAACGGCACAAATTGATCCCGTAAAATTCCGGTTCTTTTTTGCTTTAGCCGAGTGCTCCAATAGGCGACTTTCCACCAAGAGCTGCTGTTTTTGGAGGTACAACCACACAAATCCTGCTTTTCCGAACGGGAATGGTTCTTTCCTCACCCCTTCTCCACGGGTTGATGCCACAGAAACATCCAGGGGGGAAAAGAGCCGGTTTTAAACTTCTCAGTCCCCAAACCCCAGGTAGTTTTTTTCTTGTTTGTTTTATGTCCTTCCTGCCCTTGTGGTGCCATCAAAGCTGTGAATTTTCTTGTGATTTATTAAGTTTGGGGTCTAAAGCCGAACAAAATCCCTCCACGGCCTCTGTGCGTTCAGGAATCTCCCTCCTGCAGGTGAATCCTGTGTTTCCATCATGTCTTTGACATTCCTGGGTATGTTTTGCACATGCAGAAACTCTGGGAAGTTGGGGGGAAGGGAATATCGATGTTTGAGGGGGCAGTGGGATGTTCACATGGGGAACATTCCCTCTTTCCTGCAAGCCTGGATTCCCAAACCCGCCAGCAGCACAGAGGCAGCTGTCTGATAAATATTTACAATAATACAATGTAAAAATGCAAATCCCACTCTCGAGCAGCGCGGATGGAACCGTAATTAAAGATGAGGGAGACAAATGCAGTGTGGAGATGAAAAGGCTTTAATTAGAAATCAAATATTTGATGGTTTGGGGAGACACATTTACACTGATGGGGCTGTCAGACAACACTTGGAATGAAGGGAACATGGAAACAAATGTTGCTTTCAATTCCTTCCATTGGCTTTGGATAATCTCAGATTCGAATGTGAGCGGGGAATTCACAATGCTCGTGGCCTGACATGGAATTTATCTTATGAATGGTATTTTTATGGAGAAATAGTTGTTGAGTTTGTGTTTGTTTGTGTACATAATTATCTGGAATGATTACCCAAGTTTGACTCTCATTAATAATATCGCATGGGATGGTAACTGCTGGGATCCACGAGAACCCTCTGGTGGGAGCAGAATATCAATAATTCCTTCTTTTCTACATTTTGTGTACTGAAGGTTGAGTGTTGATGCGATTATCGGTGTCGATTTGAACCATTGTGCTTGAGCAGAGGCAAAATTGATCTGAAAGCATCTTGGATAATGATAACACATTTCTGATAAAACATCTGATAAAACATCTGATAAAACATTTCTGATGATGTTTCTGTGGGAATGTTCAGCTGCTGGAGACACCAGAGCTTGGTTTTGTTGAGTTCTGGGGTGGGTTTAGCTCTGTGAAGGTTCACGGTGGGATGACCTTGGTGGGTCTCAAAAATAGGTTTATTTATGTTCCCCTTCAGGAAATCTGGCTGAATATTCATAAATCCTTCCTAAGATAATTTCCCATTTTTCTGTTCTCATCCCATGCTTTTTTATCCAGTAAGATTTGATTTATCAGCACTAGGATTATCTCACACCCCAGCCATGTCTTTATTCCTTGGGCTCTGCCTTAAACTTTTCTTCACTGGTGACTTCTGAAATTTTGACCTTATTTTGCCCTTCTTTGTGGATATTTTATTCAATATTTCTCCTCCTGTTGGACAGGGCAGGAAAATGCAGGGAGCCGAGCAGTTCCCATCTGGAAACCCGGGAATATCCGAGGAGCCAGAGCTGAACTGTGGAATATTCCTGGCGTTTATCACATTTGACATTTCCCTGCTGTTCCAATAACGCATTCCCCACATTGCGTGCGTGCTCTGCTCACGCTCCTTCATTATTTGAAAGATTTGGGAGCTTTTGTTTTCCCAACTAAACCCTCATTCCCAGCTCCTAATTAAGGCGCTGCTTTAATTGTGTTAACTCCCCTCATTCCGAGGCTGAGCGTGGCCACAGAGCTCAACAAACTCTCCAATCAACCACGCTCCAGCTTTTCCGAGTCTTTAAAATTCCGCTGCTGTTCCCGTAACCCTCAGCCAGTGGATGATTTTTCACGGACAGACAGTCCATCCTTCTCCTGGGGTTTTTATGGCTGGAGTGTATAAAATGATAACACAGACAATGGGCCACCTGCCATCCTCTATCAGCTGCTCCCATCACAAATTGGACACGGGAGGAGCTGTTCCAAATGGATTTTTCAGGTACAAGGCACAACGAGGAATTTCAGGAGTGTTCCTGATCTGTTGGCACTGAGAGAGCTTTAAAAGCATTTGTGGGCCTTCAATAAAGACGCTTTCAAAGCGTCTTTGGAATAATAAAATTGCTCTGGTGCTCTGAGGAGAAGAAAATCAAATTATGGTTAGATTTGATTATGTCAGTGTCCAGAAATCCCGGCTATTGGATAAAATCCGCTGGTTCAGAGGGAGGCAAAAGGGAAATCTCATTCAGGGAGGGAAAGCAAGAGGAGGCTTTGCGTGCAGGAATGGAATATTTCCCTGTAATTTTATTTTTATGTAAATTATGTAAATTAGAGGAAGATGACATAATATTTCCCGTGGTGAATCTGTGGTGTTTATGAACACTGCAAGGCTATTTCCCCCTCTCCCATAAAAACCCGCTGTGCTTCCCAGAACGCTGGGGATTTCTCTGGTCTCCTGTGCTTAATTTTGCAAAATTGGGATGAAAACCAAAATGTTGAAGCCAAATTTTAGGAAAAAATTTCCTACCTCGAAGGAAATGGTAAGGGAATGTGGAGGTGCCGTGGGGAATTCGATGTTTTTATTCCAGAGCTGTGTTTGTTGGGATGTTGAGCGGTTCAGAAGGGCTGCCCAGGGAAGGGGGGGATCCATGGATTCACAGATTCATGGATTCATCATTCCTGGAAGGTTCCAGAATGTGTGGGTGTGGCACTGGAAGATGTTATTTAGTGGTTGGACTGGATCTTGGAGGTCTTTTCCAACCTCGAGGGCTCTGACATTCCATGAAATGATGGCCTTGGTTCCTCTGCCCAGGACTGGGAATTCTGGGATGGCTTCCTGCCCGCTCGGGGCCCATTTTGATGTTTTTCTTCTTGCATTCAAATATTTCCTCAAGTATTTCCTGGATTCTCTTCCCAAATCATTCTATCTGCGGGGTGGAGCTCCATCTGTGGCTGTAGGGCAGGGATGGACATTTGTCTGTCCCTTCCCATTCCCGAGAAAAGCCGCAAAGCTTGGACTGAGCCCTGAATCTCCTGTAGGATCACAACGGGGCTCAGGGGAGTTTGGGATTTGCACGTACAGATCCCAGTCTGGATTTCCCATCCCCAAATTCCCATTCCCTTCCTTGAATCCTGATACAGCTCTCCATTAGAAGAACTTCTTCATCCCCTTCTAATGGAACAGATCCTTTGCTCATCCCAAATGGGAAAGAATCAGACAATTTTTGCAGGAATTGTGACCTTCCCCTAAAGATTCTCGCTCTCCCTTGGAGAAATCTTTACGAGGGCACCAATCCCCTGAAAATCTGAGCCTCACTCATCTCGTTATCAGCAGCCCCCAAACCCACCTTGACGCTGTAAAAACATCCCAGAGTTCCCTGATTCCCTTTCCAGGAGGAGGCATTGAATGATCCACAAAATTAAGAATATTTCCCTTTTTTTTCCCAATGAGGAGATATTTCTGTCCCAAATATTCTGATTTCATCTCCCTCAGAGCATCAATTCAGACCTTCTGTGCCCGAGTCCTTGCAGCTGTCCTCGTCCTTGGGATTTATTTTTTTTCCGTGCTTTCATTCTAAACCCAACCCTTCGACACAAAAGAATTCTGATTTCATTTATTAAATGCCGTGCCCAGCACGAGGCTCTGGATAATGATGGCAAAGAAACCCGAGGCTGTCACGGGCTCCTCTCTGGGTGGAAAAGGATTGTCAGAGCTCCTGGCTGTCAATGGGGGCATTTTCCAGCAGCACTGAAGGGCTTTATTTGGGTTTTTTCGGCCCCACTGTGGTTTGTTCACAGCTTTGGCCTCACAGTGGAGCTTTGTGTGCTGAAAGGGTCGATGCCAGTGGTGGGAAATGTCCCAGGAACTCCTGGAATCTCTTTTGGGGTGTGTGAGGCTCACTGAGGGATGTTTTATTGATCAATGTGAGTGTCAGGCTGGAGAAAGGTCTCGATTGGAGCGGGACATGACAATCCCTGTTCTGGGGGAGGTTTAATTCAGCGGAATCTGCATTTGGTCCTAAACTCTCAAAGTCAGGCTCTTCAAAGAGGGATTTTTTTTAAATGTGCAAGTCTAAAGTTTAGACTTCTGACAGTCTAAACTCTAATTAGATTGATTTTTAAAAAAAAGTTGAATTAGAAGTAATTTTTAGCATAAGCTGATGTTCCTCTTTCACCTGAATGAGGCCTAGAAAGGAAATTGAGTTTGAGATGGTTTCACCTGGGTTATTTTCCTGACAAAGCTTTATTTCAGTGCATTCTCCAGCTCCCTGGGAAGGAGCTGGGTTTTTAATCCTGGTGTGGCTGCAGGGTTGGATATTCTGGATTGATCCGTGTCGGGATCTTGGATGTCTGAAAGTGAACAATTCATGCGTTGGGCTCCTCCCGTGGCTTTTCCTGGGATCCCAGGATGGTTTGGGGGAGAAGGAACCTCAAATCCCATGGATCCCATCCCATCAATCCCATGGATCCCATGGATCCCATCCCATAAATCCCATGGATCCCATAAATCCCATGGGTCCCATCCCATCAATCTCATGGATCCCATCCCATCCCATCTCATCCCATCCCATCCCATGGAAGTCAGAAGTGTTTGACTCAGATAAACTTCAAATATTTTCTACAAATCTGCCAGATCTCATTTGCCAAATTTCTCCCTATTTTGGCTGTCAGGAGTTGGAGAAATGTAAACCAGCAAAGAAATTTGTGGTGGAGATAAATTTAATCCCTGTGCAATTTCACTTCAAACATGGAAAGGACCCGAGTTTTTGGGAATTCACCTCCATGTAAATGATTGGGAAATTGAGCTGCACGCCAATATAAATATTTATTTATATTGCCAATATAAATTGAGCTGCATGCCAATGTAAATATTTATAAGTATCTATGAAGTAACTTAGACTTGGGTGATCCAGATGTTTTCCTGTTGCATAAAATCTAGATGGACTCATGCAAAACACAAATTTCCAGCCTCCACCTGCATCCCAACCCCTGGCATGTGGGATCTGCCTCAAAGCACCTCCCTGGCTTTAATTTGGGGATTTATCCGAGCAGCCTGACCTTTCCCAGTGCCTGAAAACTTCAATTTCTGCCCTTCAGCACCTCAATGAAATGATGGGAAAGATTTCTTTGGTCATTAGGACAAAGAATCCACGATCGGAAATCACGATTTGTTAAATATTTCCTGGGTAATCCTTAAAAAAAGTTGATTTTTAGATTTTGATGGTTTGGGAGATCAGCAGATGGAGAAGAAGTGAAGCTCTCCTGATCACGGCCTGGAAAAATGTTTCCACAGTGACACTAAAATCTTAATAACCTGTCAAAGGCGCTGCTCAGGAAAGGCTGGGGATGAAAAATGGCTCCAGGAATTTCCAGCTGAACAGCACAGGGTTCATTATCCATCCATCAAAACCCAGAGGGAAAGTTAATTTACCTCAAGTCCTGCTGCTGAGCAAAGCCAGGGCTCACTTTTTAATTTTCCAGGAGAAAATTGGGCATTTCAGGCATGACTCGTGATTGTGAGGAGCAAACTCCGAGCAGGAAAAGATTGGGAGTGATCAAATACTTGGAGGGGCTGTTAAATCTCAAATAACACAAAAAATGAGGGAAAAATGAAACAAAAATAAACGGAGCCCTAAACTGCCTAATTAACCTGGCAGATTAATTACAGCCTCAGGGTGATTTGTTCAATAGGATCAGGAAAAACTGAGTTGGTTTTGGACAATCACATGAGGAGAAATTGGAAGTTCCTGGTGTTCAGGAGAGCTTGGACCCTCAAATCGTTCTGGATTTTGGGTGGGCTTCAAACTAAATAAAAATTGATAAAAATGGATAAAACTGAGAAAAAAAAATGGATAAAATCGAGATAAAAATGGATAAAAATGAGCTGCTCCCAAGGAATTTTCTCCCAAAATATGAAATTCATGCCTTTTCCTCTCCCAGGTGCTCTCCCAAACTTTGCATTTAGGCACCTTCCGGGTATAAACAGATGTCAAATCCCAAATTTAACGTAAAACAGAGATTGAAACGTGGCCTACAATGCTGGAATTGCAGGAGCTCTCCACATTCCCTCATCCTCCCCCCCGTCCCTGGAACATCAGCAAAGTAAAGAAAGCTGAAGGAATGAAGAGCTCTGTGAATTATTTATCCCCCTGGAGCTGCTCTTCCCAGCTTTTCCAGAGCCCTCCCTCCTCCTCCGCAGCTCTGGTTGGGTTTGTTTTTATTTTAAATTATCCAAGGTTTCATTCCATTTTTAATTCTCCTCTGCTGATCAATAATTCATGGCCCCATTTGCTCTGGGATCTCTTTTTCCAAGCAGGGATTTGGGAACAGGGAAAGGGGATGGGGCTGATCCTGCCCCTGCTCGGGCTCCACCAGTGCCCAAGTGTAAAATAATTTCATTTTTTTAACTGATTGTTGTATTTTTCCAATTTTTTGTGTATTTTTCCAACTTTTTGATGTATTTTTTTCCTGTCACTCTGCTCCTTCAAGGACCTTTCTCACTCCTTTTTCCCTCTCTGCTCAATTTCTTCCCTTTAACCTCATTTTTTTTTTTGCTTTTTCCTCCTATTTTTTCTCCTGTACTACCAGCCCCAGTGATTTTTGGGGTTTTGTTCCATTTTTTCTTCATTTTTAATATTTTTACCCCATTTTTTGCAGTTTCCTCCATCTCATCTGTAGGATTTCCACTCCAGCTTTGCTCAGTGGGGTTCCCAGGGAGCACCTGGGATCAAAGGATGGGAATGGGAATGGAATGGTGGGATCAGGAAAAGCTTCTGACCACAGGGATGTGTTTGTTTGTGCTCCAATCTCATCAGGAATTAATAGAAACCTATTAGAGAAAATCCTAATCCCATATTGGGAAGGGGGGGATTAAGGAATCCAAGGAATTGGCTGTGACTGGAGTTGTAGCACATCATGAGAAATTAATTAATTAATTGATTTATTATCCCTGGCAGCGCTGAGGGGGTGAGGGACAAACTGCTCCTGGCTAAAGTGGCTGAAGGAAAATAATCAGATTTTATGGAAAAAGAGCCAGGTCCTGCCCCGATTCCCACCTTTCACCACCCCCAGGGAAATCAGGAAGCAGCTCCCAGCAGTGCTCAGTTAGGGATCATTTCCCAGTTGGAATCAGGGATTTTGGAATCCCATTAAACTCCGAGAGCTTCCCAGAGTTCCCAATCCCAGAGCTGCCTCCTGCTCCATCAACTGTAGGGAAAATAGTAAAATATTCCCTCCTTTCCAAAATCCACCAACAATGGGGTTTTCTTGGAATTGCTCTGTTCCTATTTTGGATAAACTGGAGCTGCAGGAGCCTGGAAATCCCATGGGGATCCCGGGAATGGCTCAGGACACAGCTCAGAGCAACAAAAACCCCATTGAAAACCCGGAAAAGACCCCAAGGGGTAATAAAAGCAAGAATTGAGGCTGGGAATTCACTGGCAGCAGTTCCCCGCCGCTGGAATGTCGTTTAGCTCAGGTGACAGGGCAGGAATTCCAGCTTTTCCAGCCCCGACTGGAGCTGGGGGAGCCCAGGAAAGCGCTGGTGATGAGCGAATGGTGATTCCACGGGAAAGAGAGGGGCCGAGGGAAATTTGGGATTTGGCCGCTTCAGCCACCCTAAATCCCGGCTGGAGGAAGCAGCGAGGATCCCCCGGACACTCCAATCCCTTTGCAGAGTCCGCTGCAGCTCTGGGAGTGCCCAAAGGGCGAAATTCCGGGGGAAGTGGTGGTGGGAGCCGCAGGGATCCCCCAGCCTGGTCACCAAAAACAGCGGGATTTGCCACCTCATCCCTTAAAATTTGCCACCTCATCCCTTAAATCCCAAAAGCCGAGAGCTTTTCCTGGAGCTCCCAGCGCCTTCCTCCGGGATTTTCCTGGCAGAGCTGGGATCAGCCCCGCTATCCCCGCTCCCGGAGCCCTTCCCGGGGCACTGCCCACCAGGAAAGGCTGAGACAGGCGGGGCGGGTCCGGGAAACGCCAGGAATGCTGCTGAGCCTCAGTTTGTAAAGGGAAAAAAAACCAAAAACCAAAAATATGGAAAATCATGAGTTATTAATGCTTGGAATCGTCTGCCGGAGCAGCGCGGGAAGGAGATGAATAATTCAGAGAGACGGGATTTTCCTGGCGAGGCTGAGGTTGGTGAGAGGGGAGGATTTTTGGGATCAGAATCCTTGGGAACAGAGCTCCGCCCGTCCCGAGAGCTGAGGAGAGCTCCGGACTCGGCTTTGGGATTTTGGGAAATTATTTCGGAGCGGCTCCGCCGGCGGGACGCAGAGCTCAGCGCCAACCTCGGATGCCGCAGGAATTAAAAGTGGATTTTTAACCGGGCTGGCGAATCCCCGAGGAATGAGCAGCGGGGACGGGAGGAGGGAGCGGAGCCGTAGGTGTCCCGCCATCCCAATCCAGGGATTTCTCCCAAAATGGCCTGAACCAGGATTCGGGAGTGGAAGATGAATGTGAGTACCCCCAAAATCAGACGCTTTCAGCCTGAGCTCAGCTCTCCTGCTCCTTTTCATTTAAATCCCCTCTGTGAGGCACGGTTTGGGGACAGATCCTTTAAATAAATCCCAAAAAAAAACCCTGGACCTTTTTGGATTGAGCAGGAGTTTACAGACCCTGGGGAAGGAGCCGAAGGATGGGGAACAACTCCAGGGATTCTGATTCCAGCACGGCCTGGACCCACCCAGGGAGCTCAAAAACACACAGATTATTAGGACATTTTAAAATTTATTATTTATTTATTTATTTATCTAATTATTAAGATATTTATTATTATCATTTATTTATTCATTTATTTATTATATTTATCTATTAATTTATTAATTATTATTATTATTATTAAGGGATAGAAAGCATTACATAATAACAATAATACTACCAGCAATAACAAGAATACCAACAATAATAATAATAGCAACAATAAAATAATAAAACAATAATGAATAATAATAATAACAATAATGATAATAATAGTTTTTAAAAAATATCTTGGCTGCTGCTCCATATTCCAAACGTATCCCAGGTTCCAGTCTGAGCTCAGCAGCCCAAATTATCCGTGGCTTTTATTCCTCTGCAGGAGCAGCAAATCCCAGATACTTGGCAGGGATCCTAATGGATCTTGGGATAATATTTTTAACTTTAATTGGAATGATTTGATGAATTTTACATTTGCGTTTCTCGAAGAGGGCATCAAGGGCAGGAACCAATTTCCTGTGGTGGCCGTGCAGGCAGAGCTGTGGATCTGGAAGGAATTTGTGGATCCCTCAGGAATTCGGGATGTTGGGATCGTGACTCAGCATCTTCAGCCGGGGATGGAGGGAGGAGGGAAAAGGGAGAGCAGGGGGTGTCTGGGAATTCCGGGATCCAGAGGGGGTTTGTGCAGCCCCTCTGCAGGTTTGGGGTCCCTCCCCGAGGTTTTTGGGGTGCTCCCCGGTCTCAGCCTCTGTTCCCACCCCGGGAGGGAGAGGAGCTGCTCCACAGACACGATCCGTGTTTGGGGTGGAGTGGGGTGCAGATCCCAGGAAAAGGATCCACCCCAGGGACTCCCCGATCCTTTGGGGCCGTGTGGGATCTGTTTATCCCAGCTTTGGACAGGGCGGGTTTGTCTCCTTCCCCTGAAATTCCCTGGATGTCGAGGTCTGGGTTTATGATTCCATTTTGGGCTGGATTTGGTGGAGGTTTCCATGGATGGAGAGGGATTGGGTTTGGGGGCAGAGCGAAAGTTCAGCTCCATCTCCCTCTCAGGGATATTCCCAGACCCGCCAGCTCCAGGGAAAAGCAGCTTTGGGATTTCAGGAGGATCCCAGATCCCAGCTCTGGGAGGTGTCTGGGAATTGTCGGCACCGCTGGAGCTGCTTCCAGGGGTTCCTTTCCCTCCTTGGAGCTCCTTTGGGTGCTCTCCTTTCTCCCAGCTCGAAATATCCTCAATTCCCCCTCATTCCTGTAATTAATCCCAAACCCTCCGGTGTTAATTGGAGCCCAGCACGGCCCTGGCAGCCCCGCTAAGAGGATTTATCCCCTTTCTGTTCCCCTCCTTCCCATTCCAGGGGCAAATCCAGCAGCACGAGGCCTTTCCCAAAGCCCTGGCTGTGACTTGGGCCATAAATCACGGACTGATGGAAAAAAAAAAAAATCATGGAATGGTTTGGGTTGGAAGGGACCTTAAAGCTCGTGTGATTTTATGATATATATCATATACATTATGGGATATTTATGATATATCTGTGTTGGTTTTGGGGGGATTGGCTTTGGGGTTTTCCTTCCATGTAATGTAGGATCCAGTTCTATGTATTTATTTATCTATTTATTTATTTATTTTATTGATTGATTGATTGATTTATCCCTGGCAAAGCCCTCCTGTGTCTCACCCCTGCTCCCGGGCTGTCCTGTGGGGGACTGGGAACGCTGAGTCCCCTGAGAAGGAGCAGAAGTGCCCAAGGGCAGCTCAGGGTGGAGCTCAGCCTTGCCAGGGTCCTGGAAAACGGGACAAAGCTCCCAAGGGCTGGGTTTAACCTCCCCTCTGCCCTGGGTGTGGTGATCACTGAAACAGGGCTCAGTTTGTTCGAGAGACCCTGGAATCGCTGAGGAGGCACAGCTGAGCACAAAGACCCCAAAAGCGCCCCCATTCCCCTTCTCCACCGGGAAACCTCTCCGGGAACAGCATTTGGGGGAGATTCCTTCAGCAATAACCTCTCTCCATCACCCCCATGATTTTCCTCAGGATTTCCATCCCACGGGCAGGAAAAAGGCTGGCAGAGCTCACCTGGAACCTGACCCCAAAGCCAAAAACTGAGCTCAGACTCCAAAAGGGGAAGGGATCATGGGGAAAGCGGCACTGCAGGTTGTGAAAGGAATACCCAGAGCTGATTTTTCCAAACCATCTTCAAAACCATTCTCCTTTAATTGATTTCGGAAAAAAAAATTATTAGAAAAAAACCTCCTCGGCCTTAAATCAGGCGGTGAGATGGGATGGTCCGGGACGCGACAAAACCTCGGGAGAATTCCCTGAAAGGGGATTTTGGCTGTCGGTTCAGCTCGGGCAGGTGGAGCTGGAGCTGAGCGCTCTCCTCCTACTGCGATCGCAGCTCAGCCCCTCCCAGCGATAACCACAGCCCCCGAGGTGATTAACGCACTCCTTAATTAATCTGAAAGTTCCTCAAGGGGCTGATTCCTCTCTACCCAAAGGACCGGGAGCAATTCTGGGGGAGAAATCTGCTCAACACGGGCTGGAATTGGGGAGTGAGCGCCTTTAGAGGAGCCAACATAAATATTGAGATTGAGCAGGGCCCTTCGTGTCCGCGCGTTTGAAATATTCCAGCTATTTCCCTGCTCGCATTCCTTACCCACGGGCCTCCCAAAGCACGGCGCTGAAGGGCATTTTTTTTTTTTTTCCTCCTGGCCTTGATGATTGCACGGAATTCCAGAGGCTGTCGGACAGATAAGGAGGATCCCTTTGGTTCACTGCTGGGATTTAGGGCTGGGACGGGCTCAGGGAATTGCTCCAGGCCAGGGGGAGGGGGCTCGGAGCACCCTGGGTGGGTGAAAGAGTGGGGTCCCTGCCCAGGGGATTGGAATGGGTGGGCTTTGAGGTGCAGGGGAATCTGGGACTCAGCTCAGGGGAATTTGGCCGCTCCCGGGGATCGGGAGAGCGAATCGGGATAATCCGGGCTGAGCACCGGGAGAGCACCTGGAGGAGACACCTCGGGGCAAAGGTTAATCCCAAATAAACCGCGTGACATTCCCTGGGTGTCGCAGCGCCTTGATCCCTCTGGAGCCGAGCCTGGGACTCGGAATCTCCCACACAAAACCTGGAGAGGGGTTTTTAACCGGGGCTTGAGGTGCTGGAGGTGTGCCCATTCCTGGGGCTGTGCCCATTCCCCGGGCTCTGTGCCACGGCCCCACCCTACAGGATATTTCTAACCCCTCGAACTGCTTTTGGGGTCCAGTTAATGTTCTCACAGCGTTTGGGACAGGCTGGGATCAGGTTTGGGATTTGGGCTGAAGCAGTGTTGGTAACACGGAGATGTTTTGGTTCTTGCTGGGCAACCCCAAGGATGTTTCTCACACCAAATCCTGCCCCCAAAGCAGCTCCTGATCCAACCCAAAGCTTCCATTCCCTTTTAATTACGAGCAGTTCTCTCCCCGCCCCTAAACTCAGCCCCTCCATCTCCAGTGGGGTGGGGCTGTAGGGATCAGAGGGTCCTGGGTGCTGCCACCCCCCTAAACCCTCCCCAAATTCCTGATCCATGGGATCGATGCTCCCCTGCTCAGCCACAGCACCTTAAAAGGTCTCCTTGCCACGGATTTGGGAATGGGAACATTTGCGTGTTAAACTTGGCTCCGGTGACCCAGAATGCAGAAACTGGATTAGTTTTTTTTAGCTGAGTTATTTATAGGCGACTCTTAACGAGTTACTTTAAATTACTTTTAAAAAGGGGAGGAAAGGGAGAGGGTGGCAGCAGGGAGCTGTGGCGGGTGCCCTGCGGTCCCTGGGGCGTGGGACGGGGGTGGCAGCGGCTGTGACTCCCTGCAGCCCCCGCAGGGACGGTGCCACCCCCTCACCGACCATTTCCATAAAATCCTGGGATGGTTTGGGTTGGGAGGGACCTCAAATCCCATCCAGTGCCACCCCTGCCATGGGGACACCTCCCACTGTCCCAGGCTGCTCCAGCCCCAATGTCCAGCCTGGCCTTGGGCACTGCCAGGGATCCAGGGGCAGCCACAGCTGCTCTGGGCACCCTGTGCCAGGGCCTGCCCACCCTACAGGGAACAATTCCTGCCCAAAATCCCATCCATCCCTGTCCTCTGGCAGTGTGACCCCATTCCCTGTGTCCTATCCCTCCATCCCTTGTCCCCAGTCCCTCTCCAGCTCTCCTGGAGCCCCTTCAGACCCCAAAAGGGGCTCTGAGCTCTCCCTGGATCCTTCTCCTCTCCAGATGAGCCCCCTCAGCCCTCCCAGCCCTGGAGCAGCTCCTTCCCCTCTGGGCTCTCTCCAGCAGCTCCAGGTCCCTGTGCTGGCTCCATCTGAGGGGGCAGAGGGCAGAATCCCCTCCCTGCTGCCCTGGGGGCTCAGCCCAGCTCGGGGGGATTTGGGGCTCTCAGTGCCCGTGTCCTGCTCTTCCTCCAACACCCCAAATCCTTTCCCTCGGGGCTGTTTTTGATCCATTCTCTGACCAGCCCGTGTTTGTGCTGGGGATTGTCCCGACTCAAAAACTACGGAAATAAGGAATAACAATATCCATTTTTGTATAACAAAACCACAGTTACAGCCGCTAGAATAACAAAACCAGCTGAGGCCGTAGTTACAATTTTTTAGAAATAACAACAATATGGGTTTGTCTGGCCGCCGGAGCGGGTTTCCTCGCCGGCAGCCGGCGCTTCCCGCAGCTCCCGAGCGGCGGAGCCGGAGCCCGGAGCCCGGAGCCCGGCCCCGCTCCGCCCCCGCCCGCCCCGCCCGGGGCCGCCCCTGCCGGCGCAGCTCCGGAGCGCGGGGCGGCCCGGGCCGGCGTTTCCCGTGCCCGGCGGGCGGCAGCGGCTCCGGGCATCCCTGACGCGGCCGCCCCGCGCTTCTCTCCGGCAGGATTCCCGGGAGGATGGCATGGATTTAGGCAGCGACGCGGCAGCACGCTCCAGCTCGGAATCCAACTCCAGCAAAGCCACGCGTGCTCGGAGGGAAGTCCTCGCCGTCCCCCGGCAGCCTGGAGCTGGCGGCGCTGGAGGACTCGGAGGAGGAAGAGGAGGAGGAGGACGGGGGTTCGCCGCCGTCCCGCCGCGCTGCCCGGCCATGCCCGCGGCCGCCGCCGCCCCCGAGCGCTGCCCCCCGCCCGCTCCGAGCCCCGCGGCGGCGGCGCGGAACGGCCGCGGAACCGGCGGCGCGGAGGAGCGCAGGGGCGCGGCCCCCATGGCCCCGCAGCCCCGGCCATGGACTGGGCAGCCCTGGAGCGGCACCTGGCCGGGCTGCAGAGCCGGAGCAGGAGCGGAACTCGCGGGCCGGGCCCGCCTCGGTGAGTGGGGAAGCGGGGGGATCGCGGGGATCGGGCTGGGCTGCGGGATCCCACCTGGACTGAGGCTGCCGGGGCTGGGGCTACCGCGGGAGGAGCTGGAGCTGCTGGAGAGAGGCCAAGAGGAGGCCCCGGAGCTGCTCCAGGGCTGGAGCCCCTCTGGACCAGGCTGGGAGAGATGGGGTGCTCACCTGGAGGAGAAGGATCCAGGGAAACCTCAGAGCCCCTTGGGGCCTAAAGGGGCTCCAGAGAGTGGAGAGGACTGGGAACAAGGGATGGAGGGACAGGACACAGGGAATGGGTCACACTGCCAGAGGAGGGATGGATGGGATTTGGGAAGGAATTCTTGGCTGGGAGGCCTGGAATGGTTTTTTTGCCCCTGGATCCCTGGCAGTGCCCAAGGCCAGGCTGGACATTGGGGCTGGAGCAGCCTGGGACAGTGGGAGGTGTCCCTGCCATGGCAGGGGATGGGACGAGCTTTGGGGTCCCTTCCATCCCAAATGTTTCCATGATTCTGTAAGTTTCCCGGAGCTCTGGGGCTGCTCCGGGGATGGGGCAGGGACGGGCTCTGTCCCCACGGGATCGCGGTGTGACCCGGCTGGCTCAGCCCTGGGTCCACTCGGAAAGGCCGAGCAGTCACAGCTTCTCCCCGTCTGGCGCGGGTGCTCCCCTTTCCCGAGGGGAAGAACCTTTCCCCAGGATCTGCTGCCAGCCAGGATGGACCCCCGGTGCTGTCCTACAGAACCCCCCGTGAATTGTGCTGCCATCCCGAAATTTGGGGGATCTGGAAGCTGCCCACAACTTCGGGCCACAGCGATGCGATGGGAGCGAGCACTGCAGCCGCGCCGGTGACACGGCAGGGCTCGGGCTCTTCCATAATGGATGAATTCCAAAGGAATCCGCCAAATCTCCTGGAAGCGCTGCAGGAGCCTTTGGAGGCTGATAAATACCCTGTGCCTCACCAGCCGTTCCCCGTGGCCTCGCCTTGCGCTCAGATTTTTTTTTTCCATGATTTATTTTCTTTCCATGATTTTTTTTTGTTATTTAAAAGGCATTCCGTGCTCTCAACTTCCTGTGAAGTCACCTCGCTCGGGGAGGTGGGGATTTCCCCCCCAAGCCTTGAATTACAACTAATTGGTGACAAATCTGGGTGGGTGCTGGGCAGGATGAGTAAGCCGAGGGATGAGTGGGACTGCTGCCATGCGGGGATGCTTTTCTTCCAAAGCCTGAGCTCCGGAGCCTCGGTGCCTCGAGGAGCTGACAGGTAACAGCTTTAATTGCAGCCATTTGTGCAGAAACGCAGCTTGGAAAAAAAGGGAAAAAAGAACGCAAAAAAAATAACCCCAAACCCACCTCATTTTTGTGGTTTGGAAGTTGATTTCACCAGCAGGGTCTGATGGGCTCTGCTGGAAACTCTCTGCCTCCAGGCAGGAGCTGAACCAGGTGAGCTGTCACCCAAGGAATTCTACCCCAGCGGGATTTTCCTCCTCCTCCTCCAGCCTCCCATTCCCTCCTCCCAGCCCTGGAAGGAATTCAGGGCTCCTCACGCCCTGACTTGTCCGGGGGAGAGCATTGAGTGCAGATCCTGGGCTGGAGCTGGAATGAGCCGGGATGGACACCAGGATTTGGGATTTTGGGTGAGCCCAGGGTGTGCAGAGCGTCTGCCATGGGTGGTGAGCACCCCCAGCAGCCGGAGCTGCCCCTCTGCTCGGGGGTTTATGGCCCTGGAGAGCCTTCCCTTAACTTCCCTGCTGCCCTGGAGGCACCGTCACCCCAGGATTCCCCTTCCCCTGGCTCCCAGGGAGGAGGAGGAGGAAGAGGAAAATCCCTGCACTTCCCACCTGGATCGAGGGAATGCTGACATGGGACTGCTGGTGGCATGCTCGGTGGCACTGCTGCATGCCTGCTGGGATGGGACATTTCTCTTCTTCCTGCAATGGGAAGGACATTTCCCCTTCTGGCTCCCTGGGAAAGCTAAGGCTGGGAAGGGGTGTTTGATCCCCATGGTGTCCCCGTGTCACCGCTGCCCCTCCCGGGCTGGGTGTGCAGCACCCACGAGCTGCGCGGACCCAAAGCCCCGCAGGACCCATCCCGCAGTGGAAATCGCTGGTTTTTTTTGGTGTTGTAGTGGAAATCGCTGGTTTTGTTGGTTTTGCAGCGGAAATGCCTGGTTTTGTTGGTGTTGCAGTGGAAATCGCTGGTTTTGGTTGCTGTGTTGGTTTTTGGTGTTTCCCCAGGTTGACCCATCCCGCAGTGGAAATCGCTGTTTTTTTTTGGTTTTGCAGTGGAAATTGCCTGGTTTTTTTTGGTGTTGCAGTGGAATTGCCTGTTTTTGTTGGTGTTTTCCTGCAAACTGACCCATCCCGCAGTGGAAATCGCTGTTTTTTTGGTGTTGCAGTGGAAATTTGTGTGTTCATGGATTTGGTTGGTTTTTGGTGTTCCCCCCAGGTTGACCCATCCCGCAGTGGAAATGCTGTTTTTTTGGTTTTGCAGTGGAAATCGCTGGTTTTTTTTTTTGGTGTTCCCCGTCCCTGACCTGCAGTGGAAATGCTGGTTTTTTTTGGTGTTCCCCGTCCCTGACCCATCCCGCAGTGGAAATCGCTGTTTTTTTGGTTTTGCAGTGGAAATCGCTGGTTTTTTTTGGTGTTCCTGGTCCCGACCTTTTCCCCGCAGCTCTTGTGTTCTCCAGGAACCCCGCTGGGCTGTGTGTGTAGCGGCCGGAGCTGCTTTGTGTTAATATACGCATCATTTTTCTCCCACAATGCGACCTCGGGGAGGCGGGCACGGGAATGGGCGGGATATTTTCCTGGGGGAAAAAGGGGGTTAAATTTCGGGGCACGGGGGGGATTGGGGGGCGGGGGGAATTAAATCCCCGGGAAAAAAGGGGGCGACCATCTTCTGCTACT
>CM019222.1:23319214-23341357 GCA_009741485.1 Malurus cyaneus samueli
TCTCCAGATGAGCCCCTCAGCCCTCCCAGCCCTGGAGCAGCTCCTTCTGGGCTCTCTCCAGCAGCTCCAGGTCCCTGTGCTGGCTCCACCTGAGGGGGCAGAGGGCAGATCCCCTCCCTGCTGCCTGGGGGCTCAGCCCAGCTCGGGGATTTGGGGCTCTCAGTGCCCGTGTCCTGCTCTTCCTCCAACACCCCAAATCCTTTCCTCGGGGCTGTTTTTGATCCATTCTCTGACCAGCCCGTGTTTGTGCTGGGGATTGTCCCGACTCAAAAACTACGAAATAAAGAATAACAATATCCATTTTTGTATAACAAAACCACAGTTACAGCCGCTAGAATAACAAAACCAGCTGAGGCCGTAGTTACAATTTTAGAAATAACAACAATATGGGTTTGTCTGGCCGCCGAGCGGGGTTTCCTCGCCGGCAGCCGGCGCTTCCCGCAGCTCCCGAGCGGCGGAGCCGGAGCCCGGAGCCCGGAGCCCGGCCCCGCTCCGCCCCCGCCCGCCCCGCCCGGGGCCGCCCCTGCCGGCGCAGCTCCGAGCGCGGGGCGCCCGGGGCGGCGTTTCCCGTGCCCGGCGGGCGGCAGCGGCTCCGGGCATCCCTGACGCGGCCGCCCCGCGCTTCTCTTCGGCAGGATTCCCGGAGGATGGCATGGATTTAGGCAGCGACGCCGGCAGCAGCCGCTCCAGCTCGGATCCAACTCCAGCAAGCCACGCCGTGCTCGGAGGGCAAGTCCTCGCCGTCCCCGGCAGCCTGGAGCTGGCGGCGCTGGAGACTCGGAGGAGGAGAGAAGAGGGGAGGAGGAGGACGGGGTTCGCGCCGTCCCCGCGCGCCTGCCCGCCATCCCGCCCGCCCGCCGCCCCCGAGCGCTGCCCCCCGCCCGCTCCGAGCCCCCGCGGCGGCGGCGCACGGCCGCGGAACCGGCGGCGCGGAGGAGCGCAGGGCGCGGCCCCCCATGGCCCCGCAGCCCCGGCCATGGACTGGGCAGCCCTGGAGCGGCACCTGGCCGGGCTGCAGAGCCGGAGCAGGAGCGGAACTCGCGGGCCGGCCCGCCTCGGTGAGTGGGGAAGCGGGGGGATCGGGGGATCGGGCTGGGCTGCGGGGATCCCACCTGGACTGAGGCTGCCGGGGCTGGGGCTACCGCGGAGGAGCTGGAGCTGCTGGAGAGAGGCCAAGAGGAGGCCCGGAGCTGCTCCAGGGCTGGAGCCCCTCTGGAGCCAGGCTGGGAGAGATGGGGGTGCTCACCTGGACAGGAGAAGGATCCAGGGAAACCTCAGAGCCTCTGGCAGGGCCTAAAGGGGCTCCAGGAGAGGTGGAGAGGGACTGGGAACAAGGGATGGAGGGACAGGACACAGGGAATGGGGTCACACTGCCAGAGAGCAGGAATGGATGGGATTTGGAAGGAATTCTTGGCTGGGAGGCCCTGGAATGGTTTTTTGCCCCTGGATCCCTTTGAGTGCCCAAGGCCAGGCTGGACATTGGAGCTGGAGCAGCCTGGGACAGTGGGAGGTGTCCCTGCCATGGCAGGGATGGGACGAGCTTTGGGGTCCCTTCCATCCCAAATGTTTCCATGATTCTGTAAGTTTCCCGGAGCTCTGGGGCTGCTCCGGGGATGGGGCAGGGACGGGCTCTGTCCCCACGGGATTGCGGTGTGACCCGGCTGGCTCAGCCCTGGGTCCCCTCGGACAGGCCGAGCAGTCACAGCTTCTCCCAGGCTCCCCTTTCCCGAGGGGAAGAACCTTTCCCCAGGATGTGCTGCCAGCCAGGATGGACCCCCGGTGCTGTCCTACAGAACCCCCCGTAAATTGTGCCGCCATCCCGAAATTTGGGGATCTGGAAGCTGCCCACAACTTCGGGCCACAGCGATGCGATGGGAGCGAGCACTGCAGCCGCGCCGGTGACACGGCAGGGCTCGGGCTCTTCCATAATGGATGAATTCCAAAGGAATCCGCCAAATCTCCTGGAAGCGCTGCAGGAGCCTTTGGAGGCTGATAAATACCCTGTGCCTCACCAGCCGTTCCCGGTGGCTTCGCCTCTGGCACTCAGAATTTTTTTTCCATGATTTATTTTCTTTCCATGTTTTTTTTTGTTATTTAAAAGCATTCCGTGCTCTCAACTTCCTGTGAAGTCACCTCGCTCGGGGAGGTGGGGATTTCCCCCCCAAGCCTTGATTACAACTAATTGGTGACAAATCTGGGTGGGTGCTGGGCAGGATGAGTAAGCCGAGGGATGAGTGGGACTGCTGCCATGCGGGGATGCTTTTCTTCCAAAGCCTGAGCGCCGGAGGCTCGGTGCCTCGAGGAGCTGACAGGTAACAGCTTTAATTGCAGCCATTTGTGCAGAAACGCAGCTTGAAAAAAAGGGAAAAAAGAACGCAAAAAAAATAACCCCAAACCCACCTCTTTTTGTGGTGGAAGTTGATTTCACCAGCAGGGTCTGATGGGCTCTGCTGGAAACTCTCTGCCTCCAGGCAGGAGCTGAACCAGGTGAGCTGTCACCCAAGGAATTTCTACCCCAGCGGGATTTTTCCTCCTCCTCCCGCCTCCCATTCCCTCCTCCCAGCCCTGGAAGGAATTCAGGGCTCCTCACGCCCTGACTTGTCCGGGGGAGAGCATTGAGCCGTGCAGATCCTGGGCTGGAGCTGGAATGAGCCGGGATGGACACCAGGATTTGGGATTTTGGGTGAGCCCAGGGTGTGCAGAGTGGATTTGGGATTTGGGTGAGCCCATGGGTGGTGAGCACCCCCAGCAGCCGGAGCTGCCCCTCTGCTCGGGGGTTTATGGCCCTGGAGAGCCTTCCCTTAACTCCCCTGCTGCCCTGGAGGCACCGTCACCCCAGGATTCCCCTTCCCCTGGCTCCGGAGGAGGAGGAGGAGGAGGAGAGGAGGAAAATCCCTGCACTTCCCACCTGGATCGAGGGAAAGGGCTGCTGGTGGCACTGACCCTGCTGGGGTGGGACATTTTCCTGCTGGGAAGGGACATTTCCCCTTCTGGCTGCCTGGAAAGGCTGGGAAGGGGTGTTTGATCCCCATGGTGTCCCCATGTCACTGCTGCCCCTCCCGGGCTGGGTGTGCAGCACCCACGAGCTGCGCAGACCCAAAGCCCCACAGGACCCATCCCGCGATGGAAATCGCTGGTTTTTTTTTTGGTGTTGTAGTGGAAATCGCTGGTTTTGTTGGTTTTGCAGCGGAAATGCCTGTTTTTGTTGGTGTTGCAGTGGAATTGCCTGGTTTTGTTGGTGTTTCCCCACAGGCTGACCCGTCCCGCAGTGGAAATCGCTGTTTTTTTGGTTTTGCAGTGGAAATTTCTGGGTTTTGTTGTGTTGCAGTGGAATTGGCTGGTTTTTTTGGTGTTCCCCACAAACTGACCCATCCTGCAGTGGAAATGCCTGGTTTTGTTGGTGTTGCAGTGGAAATTTCAGGTTTTTTTGGTGTTTCCCCGCAGGTTGACCCATCCCACAGTGGAAATGGCTGTTTTTTTTTGGTTTTGAAGTGGAAATAGCTGGTTTTGTTGGTTTTGCAGTGGAAATCGCTGGTTTTTTTTTTTGGTGTTCCCCGTCCCTGACCTTTCCCCGCCGCTCTGTGTCTCAGCCCCGCGGGGAGCCCGAGTGTTTGTAAACACATCAATGACTGGGAGGCGGCACGGGATGGGCGGGATATCCCGGGAAAAGGGGAATTTCGGCACGGGATGGGCGGGATATCCCGGGAAAAGGGGAATTTCGGCACGGGATGGGCGGATTCCCGGGAAAGGGGAATTTCGGCACGGGATGGGCAGATATCCCGGGAAAAGGGGAATTTCAGCACGGGATGGGCGGGATATCCCGGGAAAAGGGGAATTTCGGCACGGATGGGCAGATATCCCGGGAAAAGGGGAATTTCAGCACGGGATGGGCGGGATATCCCGGGAAAAGGGGAATTTCGGCTCGGCTGGGGCCGGGAATGCTCCGGCCAGCGGGGATGGGGATCTGGGATGGGAAAGCGGCTCTTGCTCCGAGTGGAAATGTTACCTCGGCCGGCAGGGAGGTGCTTTATCCAGGTGATTTTGTGAAGATTGAGGGATTGGGATGACAGAAATCGCGTTCTCTCTGCTCTCAGGGCCTGTGTTTTATTGGGGTTTGTTGGGTGAGGGCAGGGCAGGGGTCACCTCAGGGGATGGGGGTGACCCCGCAGGATTCGGGGTGGCCTCAGCTCTGCACCATCCTTGGGGTCGGGCTCCCTTCCCTGGGATCCATCCCTGCCCCAGTGAGGCTGGAAAAGTTTCAGTTCCGGATTTGGAAACCTTCTGGGAGCATTCAAAAAGTGTAAAAATGTTCCAAAAGTGTAAAAGTGTTCCAAAAGTGTGGAAGTAGCCCTTGGGGATGTGGTTTAATGGTGATGGCAATGGTGGTGATGGATTAATTTTTGGATTTTATGGTCCTGGAGGGCTTTTCCAACCTTAAAGATTCCATGAAAAGGCTTTAAGGGCTCACCCAAGGTATTCCAGGAGCTGTCAGGATGGAATTTAGCACGGATCATGTAAACACCTCCTTCGGCTGCTTCCTGGGGCTTTATTGGTGTCTCTCTGAAATGTGAAATGAATTCCGAGTCTGTTTTACAGCATGGCTAAAATATTTAATGATTTAATAACTGGCCATGGGCAGGGGTGGGATGGGATGGGATGGGTGGGATCAGTGGGATGGGATCCATGGATGGGATGGGATGGGATATGGATGGGATGGATGGGATGGCATGGGATGGGATGGGATGGATGGGATGGATGGGATGGGATGGGATCAGATGGGATGGATGGGATCAGTGGGATGGGATGGGATGAGAGCTCCATCCTTCCTGGAATAGGGGATGTTGTATGGGATGTTGTAGGGGATGGGATTGGGATGGGATCCATGGGATGGGATGGGATGGGATCAATGGGATGGGATCTGAATCCTTCCCAGGAACGCGGGATGTTGTATGGGATTGGGATAGGATGGGATGGGATCAATGGGACGGAGATCCATGGGATGGGATGGGATTGGAATGGGATGAGAGCTCCATCCTTCCTGGAATAGGGGATGGGATTGGGATGGGATCCCCCTTTGCGTCGCGGCCCCAGGTGATCTCATTGACAGCCTCAGCCCCCAAAGATCTCCTGGAATGAGCAAATCCCACCCAGGGCTGTCTGCTCCTGCTGCTTCCTCTGGAAATCCGAGAGCAAATGGGATTTCCCAGGAAAGAGAAGCGCCAGGCTGAGATTTAATCCCCTCTCTGGTAGAGGAGTGGGTAAAAAACGGCAGTGAGCTCTGTGGAAACGCTGAATTCTTTATGCACAGAAAAGCTCCTGTGGCCCGGGGGATGCAGAGGCTTTTAGTGAGTTATTAAAAATTGAATCCCAACTTTTTATTCCGTCTAATTCCCAGATTGGATTTATTAAAGAGGGATTTGGGGGACGTTCTGGACCGTGGTCACCCTCTGTTCTGGGAGGTGGTGGACGATCAGCTGCTCTCAGTAATTCAGAAAAAAAAATATAATTAGATAAATGGTTTTTTCCATATGGAATTCTGTCTGCTCTGTGTCTACATTAATGCATAATGTCCGAGCTCTCAGCGTTTTTCCTGCTGGCCTTTCCTTCCTCCCCTCTGCTGCTTCCTCATCCATTATTGTGAGTCTGAAAGCAGAAAGGCACCTTTGGGCTGTGCCCTGCCAAGATCCTTTCCTGGGAAAAGGGAAACATCCTGCTGGAAAAACATCCCAGGACCTTTTCCAGGTGTTTGTCTGTGGGAAAGGCAACCACAAAAATCAGGGCATGCTCCTGAAATCCTGGGGTACAGCCTCGACCCCCTCTTCTCCTGGAATTCCCTGAAATCCATCCTCAGGTGACCAAAGGGTGATATTTTATAGATTAATAATATAGATTTTAGATTAATAACATAGGCTTATAATATAGATTAATAATATAGATTTTAGATTAATAATATATATAATAATAATACAGATTAATAATATTTAAATGGCACAAAAAGGACCCAGAGCTCAGCCAAAAATAGGGGCTGTGGCTCTGCAGCCAGGGAGGATTTGGGATCTGATCCCAGGGAACAGGGACAGGGGAGGAACAGGGAATTCCCCCATGGAAAAGGGCAGGGATTGGAATGTGGTGCCCAGGGAGTGACCCTGGAGGTGTCAGAGGGAGGGAATTCTCGAGGTGGAGCAGGAGAGGGAAAAGGGGATTGAAGGGAGCAGAGCTGTGTCCTTACCTCATATGGAGCTGCTGCTCCGTGCCCATCCCGCTATTTTTAGCTTTTCCAGCCTCCTGCTTCTGCCCTGTCTCATCAGAAACACCAACTCTGCTGCCTGGATAAGGCAGGAATGGGATTTCTCATCCCAGAGGGAATTGTTTTAGGAGCTGTGAAGGGGAATCACCACAGCTCCAAACAAGGGAATTCCCTTTTTGTCCCTTTCTCTGGTGACCCTGGGGCTGGGAGACAAACTCCAAAAAATCGTCTTTGCATCCGCTTTTGAAAGGCTGAGAATGGAAAATAAACAGCAGGGATTTTATGGGAATTACTGGGCTGGGAGCAGGGACAGGAATCCCACACCCCCACTGAGTTACTGATTTGGGGCCAGAAGTCATTCCTGGGTGGAATTTTTCATCGTGGTAAAATCCCTGGAATTGCAGGCTGGCCGTGCAGGCAGAGGGAGCCAAATCCAGGGGTTGGATTGATTAATTAATTAATTAATTGATTTATCCCAAGTGTGGGGTGTCCTGCATCCATCCATCCATCCCAACAATCCTGCAGTGCCAGCTCCATCCTTCCCAAATCCCAATCCCAGCTGGGGATCTCACGGATTTAGGACCAGTTAGGTGGATATTTTAAACAGCCCCACTTGCCCAAAAAGTGCATTTCTGCCAAAACCTGGGCGTTCTCAGCCCTGGAGCTGAGCTGAAATCCCCTTTATTTGTGCTCTGCTGTGGCTCAGAGGAGGCTCTGTCCCTGCACAGCCATTCCTGCCCCGAGGACCATCCCAAGGCCACTCTGGCACCTGCCTGCCTCGGGATATTCCTATTTTTGGGGTTTGGCTGTGTCCACACCAGCTTTGTAGCAGGCTGGGTTTATTTTTCCAGCCTGCCAGTCCCTGTCCTGGGCTTTCCCCTCCTTTTTCCCAATTAAAATCAAACCCTTAATGAGGCCTCTGGGCTGGAGCACAGAGGGAATGCTGCGTTTCCATAGGAAATGTTGATTCTCATCAATGGAAATGAATTAAATTGCAAGGAGGCAGCTGGAGCTTTCCTCAGGGCATCCCCATCCTCCCAGCAGGAATTCCCAATTCCCAGAATCCCAATATCCCATCCCTCTGGCAGTGTGACCCCATTCCCTGTGTCCCCAGTCCCTCTCCAGCTCTCCTGGAGCCCCTTCAGGCCCCAAAAAAGGCTCTGAGGTTTCCCTGGATCCTTCCCTTCTCTTTGGGGGGCTCAGAGCTCCTGGAAATTCCCTTTTCAATCCTTCTGATGCAGCTTTAGGAATTGTCCAATTGAAAACAGAGCCTTCCTGGATGATTTCCATGGAAAAATCCATTCGTTTTCCATCTGCTTGGTGGCTTTCAGATCACTGGGGAATTAAAAATACTGGGGTGGCTTCAAGGAGTGCCCACAGTTCCCTAGAAAGAGTTTGGGATGGGAAATTGGGACAGGGAATGGGGATGGGAATTTGGGATGGGAATGTGGGATGGGAAATGGGGATGGGAAATCAGGATATGAAACAGCTGCATCCTTCTGTTTTGGGATTTAGGAAGGGATAATCCTGGTTTGGTTTTGTGTTTTTCTCCCCAATCAATCTCTGGTGTTTTGGGGGTGTTGTAAAGGTGCTGCTTGTGAAGGATTCCAGAAATTTCCAGGGAAGTCAAAAAGGCACAGAGAAGGGAAGGACAGGGGATCCTTAACCCTTTAGGGGTTCATCCTCTCCTGGGGCAGGGTAATGCATCCAAACCCATGGAAAACCCCTTGGCACTGTCTCCCTGAGATGAAAAAGGAATTTTTTCTGGGGCATTATCCACGGGTGTAATCCAAACAAACGCTCCCCTTCCCCAGCAGATGTCGGGTATTAACTGATTAAAAATAATCGCTTTTTTCCTTTATTTTTCTTGCTGGATTTAAACCCGGGGAAAGCTTTAGCTGGGCTTAGAGAGGAGCTAAATCCCTGACTCGTAGGAAATCGGCAGCAAATAAAGCCAAAATCCCGGGATCCGGATGTAATTCCCACTTCCATGGGGGGTGGCCGTGCTGGGGAACATTTGGGAGCTGTCCTGGAGTGTTGGGGGCTGGGCTGGGGCTGTTCCTGAGGATTCCACAGCATCCCACAGCATCCCACAGCATCCCACAGCATCCCACAGCATCCCAGGGCATTTCTGGGATTCTCAGAGCTCCCTCAGGAAATTTCTGTTGGGTCCCAACCCTGAGAACGTCAGGAAATGCTGAGTTTTCTTGGAGTTTCCAAGTGATTTTTTCTGAATTTTCCAACATCAGGAGGAGCTGGAGCTGCTGGAGAGAGCCCAGAGGGGAACATGGAGCTGCTGCAGGGCTGGGAGAGCTGAGGGTGTGGAGAGAAGAAGGATCCAGGGAAACTCAGAGCCTTTTTTGGGGCCTAAAGGGGCTCCAGGAGAGCTGGAGAGGGACTGGGGACAAGGGATGGAGGGACAGGACACAGGGAATGGGGTCACACTGCCAGAGGGCAGGGATGGATGGGATTTTGGGAATTCTGGGAGGATGGGGATGCCCTGAGGTGAGGCCAGGAAAGCTCCAGCTGCCTCCTTGCAATTGAATTTATTTTATTGATGAGAATCAACATTTCCTGTGGAAACGCAGCATTTCCCATGTTCAGGATCCACGGACAACAGGAGCTTTTCAGCAGGAAAAATCAGATTTTGTCAGAGCATAAATTCATCTATTCCAGCCCCCTTTGTTCTGCAGCAGTTTGGGAGAGGATTTGTAGCAAATCCCAGTGGCTCCAAACGATTTCCCAGTTTTGGGGAAGGAATTGTTCCCTGGAATGGTTTTTCCTGTGGCCTGGCAGTGCCCAAGGCCAGGCTGGACATTGTGGGAGGTGTCCCCATGGCAGGGGTGGCACTGGGTGGGATTTCAGATCCCTTCCATCCCAAACCATTCCCTGATTCTCCAATTCTCTGAAAACAGAGATAAAAAACATTCCCAGTGTTCCACTCTTCCCTGATTTTCACCTGCTCCACATCCCAGCCGCATACTTTTTTTTTGGGAATTTTGAAAAAAAATGAATTAATTGAGCCTGGCTTTTGGATCAGCCAAAGCCAGACCTGAAAATGAATCTTTGAGCTGGGATGCCCTCTGGGAATGCCTGGAGGAAGGAAAATTCCCTGTCTGGGCTGCCTTGCTGAGCAAACCCCGCTCCTGATTTTTCCCTTTCTGTCCCAAAGATTTTGTGGTGGAGCCCTCGGCAGCTGGGGGGGATCAGAGCGGGAGAGTGACTTGTGTGGGTAAAATGAAATGTGGGGGTAAAAATGAACATTGTGGGTAAAAATGGACATTGTGAGTAAAAATTAAATGTGGGGGTAAAAAATGAACATTGTGGATAAAAATGAACATTGTGGGTAAAAATGAACCATGGGGGTAAAAATGAACGTTGTGGGTAAAAATGGACATTGTAGGACAGCGGAATGCCGGGTTTTGATGGAGGGAAAGAGCTGGATGGGTTTTTTTTTGTGAGGAAAGGGCTAAATGGTTTTTTTTTTTTTTGGAAGGACCAGTCCGGAATCTTCCCTGCCCTCCTCCCACTGCTCCCCGGGCGGGCGAGGGCAGGGATCGTTTTCCTGAACTCCTTTTCCCCCATAAACCGCCGCTGTGCCTCCCTCCACCCTGTTAATGATTTCCTTGGGGCTGGGGCAGCCAGGGAAAGCTGGAAATTGGGATTAGGGAGATCCGGGAGTTCCCTGCAGCCTTTCCCTCCTCGGGCTGTGGGAGAGGACAAAGCTTGGGGAGCTTAGAAAGAGTAAAAAATCCTAAAAATACGTGCACAGAAGCAAGAATTGTGGTATTGGGGATACAGGGTGTTTTCTGTCCAGGGATAATTGAGGGAATTTGGTTGTTTCTGTGTCTGGTAAAGCTGAGTCTCCTTTCCCTGCCTGTGGGGAGGGAAGTGCTGCCTGTGCCGTGGATTGTAAGGAAAATTCATTCCCAAACACCAGAGGTTTCTGTCCCAAAAGGAGACAGAGGAGTCCTGTGCCTTTATTGGAATAAAGGGTGAGGTTGTGGGACATTTCCATGGGGTGTCTCCAATTGCTGGAGAGCACAGCCTCCTTTTTATCCCAATTTCCCTCCTTTTTATCCTCATTCCCTCCTTTTTATCCCCATTCCCTCCTTTTTATCCCAATTCCCACCTTTTTATCCCAATTTCCCTCCTCTTTATCCCAATTTCCTGACCGCATTTCCTCTCTTTCTCCATTGCTGAGTACTGGGGAGGTACAGAATTCCCAAATCCCATCTCATGGTGCATCCCCCTCCCCGCCTTTTTATTCTTTTTCTCTGCTCTTTTTCCCTAAATCCATGGATTTAGCCCAGCCTTGGCTCATCCCAGTCTGTGCCAATGGGTGGAATTCCTCTGGAATTTCTGGATCCACCATTGCTCCTCTCCCCTGTCAGGACCTGCCCTGATCTCCCAGCAGCTCCCACAGTTTGTTTGTAAACCCATTTCCCTCTCACTCATTCCAGGATGGGATTCCCGATATCCTGAGGGCACAGAGGAGCCAGACCAGGCTCATTCCCAGTGCCCACCTCCCCCAGGACAGCTCTGCCCCTTCCCAATCCCTCGGGAGAGGTTTAAAAGGATGGGTTTCACCCCAGCGCTGTGTCAGACCCTCTGCAGAAACTCTCCAGGGATTTCCAAGCCACAACTCCCTGCTCAGCGCTGCTTTTGGGAAAAACTTTGGGAAAATTTGTCCAGATTGTCTTAAATTAGCGTAAAACACCTTAAATTAGGGGGTGCCTCGTTAAGAAATGCAAACCAAGCGGGATTGGGGTTCTTTTCCCGGCTGAGGGGGCTGCTGGGGGTCTCAGGGCCTTTCCTGGAGCTTTTCCATGGGAGGGATGTGTCCATCCCTCATCCCGGGCCATGGATTCCCTCTGACCCACCTGGAAAACCGCCAGGAGCCTTTCCCACAGTTTAACCCCTCCCTGCTGTAATCATTACCCGTTCCTGCCGGGAATGCAGGTGGAGCAAATCCACAGCCTGGGGGCAATTCCCAGCCTTTCCCACCTCCATGGCCTGGGGGAAGAGCTGGGTTGGAAGCAGGTGAACCTGTCTGGGATCGTTTTTCCAAAGGAAAAAGCTGTGGATCCATTTTTTCCTAAAGGGAAAAGCTGTTGATCCATTTTTTCCTAAAGGGAAAGCTGTGGATCCATTTTTCCAAAGGGAAAAGCCATTGATCCAATTTTCCTAAAGGGAAAGCTGTGGATCCATTTTTTCCTGAAGGGAAAAACCATGTATCATTTTTTTCCCAAAGGGAAAAGCTGTTGATCCATTTTTTTCCTAAAAGGAAAAACCATAAATCCATTTCAAGGGAAAACCATATCCATCTTTTTCCTAAAGGGAAAAGCTGTGGATCCATTTTTCCAAAGGGGAAAGCTGTGGATCCAATTTTCCTAAAGGAAAAAACCATGGATCCATTTTTCCAAAGGGAAAAGCTGTTAATCCTTTGAGGGATCCCCCTGTAACCCCAGCCCCTGGGAAGATGGGGGGATTTGGGGATTTTCTCTGGTGCCACGAATAAATAATTAATTTGGTGATGCAGGAGCTGCTTTTACTCACCACAGATCCTCCTCCAAACAAAGCCAAGGTTCTGCAGTGAATTCCGGAGAGGGGCTGGTTTATTTTGATGAATTTTTATTTTGATGTCTGCTTGAGTGGGATTCTCTGCAGATCCAGGAAAAACTAAGGATGACTTCATCCCCTCTTGAAAAATTTATGCAGAATATATTAATTTTTTTCCTTCTGAATGGATTTTTTTTGCTGTAGGGGAGGGAGAGCACTGGCGGGGAGGGTCTGGGGGCTCTCTCCATCCATGCCCCAGCTGCACAGGGACTCCAGGGATTTTCCATCCCTCCTCCCACAGCTGCTGCAGCCCGGCTGTGCTGGTGGGAAGCTGGGAAGCCGGGGCAGAGCACTGATCCCACAAAGGCTTTTTTTTTTTTTTTTTTTTTTTTTTTTTTTTTTTTTTTTTTTCCAGAGGCACAATCTGGTGTGGGGAATCAAATCCGAGCTGCCCTGCGCGGGTGTTGCAGGATTTCAGATCATGTGAGCCCCTGAGCAGCTGGGGCTGGGGGCAGATAAAGCCTGTGTGCTCAGGGAAAGGAGGGGAGAACACGGAATTTCTGCCAAGGAAAGTGCCCTGCCAGGCTTTGGGATCCATATGGACACTTTGGGAATCTTTTCCCGATTCCAGCTGGGTTTGGAGCTGATGGTGTATCCTGCTGGTGCCAGCATCCCTCGATCCAGCCGGGTTTGGAGCAGAAATGGGATCGGAGGTGTTGGCTCCGGTGTGAGCCCGAGCCGTGGCTCCAGCGCTGCTCTCTGGGTGTTTGGGTGTTCCTTGGAGGAGCTGTGACCAGACAGAGCAGGGATTGGAGAGATGTTGCTGTGTCCTCACCCTCGGGTCATGCCCGGGGCTGGACTCATGTGAATGAAGCTGTTTGGGTTCGTGTTGGGCTGGGAAAGAACCCCCAGGATGGCCGGGTCCGATCCCAGAGCCCACCAAGCCACATTCCCGAGTGCTCCATCCTCTGTTTGCCGAGCCCTCCCAGGGCTGTGACTCCACCAACCCCTCCCAGAGCTGAACCCTTCCTCAGGTGGGGGAATTCTCCCTGATACCCCACCTGGCGCAGCTTTGTGCCCTTTCCCCGTGTCCCACGGATTTCCCTTGTCCGAGGCCGAGCCGCGCTCCCTCCCTGCGGCTGCAGGTGGTAAAAATAACCGGGAATGTAGGGCAGAGCTGTGCCTGGAATTCCCGAGGCGGCGGGCGCGGGGGAGGTCCTGGAGCTGGGTTTCTTTTAGGGCCGCTGTTTGGGGCGCCTCGGACCCCGCTCCATCCCCACCGGGGGTTCGGGGGGCTTGGGGGTCGGAGCTGCGGCATCGCCGGTGCGGAGGGAGCCCCGCGTGCTGCGTGTCCGGGGGGTTGGGGGGATTTTCCCCGCCTCCCGGAGCAGCGGCCTTCCCGGAGCCCCGCCGGTGCGGGCGGAGCGGCCCGGCCGGCCCCCCGCGCTCCCGGGGCCGCCGCTGCGCAGGCGGAGCAGCGCGGCCGCATCCATCTTCCCGGGCTGCCTCCTCCTCTCCTCCTCCCGCCCCGCGCCCCATCCTCTCCTCTCCCCGCCGGGGCCGCGGCGGCTGCGGGCGCTGCCGGCGGGGCGGCAGCGGCGGATGATGCACCGAGATGGTTCACCAGGAAGCTGCCCCTACCAGGTAAGGGCGAGCGCGGCCTGGCCCGGCCCGAGCAGCTCCCAGAGCCCCGAGCCGCGCTCAGCTCCGAGCCAGCCCCGTTCCGAGCCACCCCCGGGGCTGCGGCAGCGCTGGGCCGCCGCTTCGGGCTGGCACCGGGCATCCCGGGGTTCGCCCCGAGCATCCCGGGGTTCGCCCCGAGCATCCCGGGGTTCGCTCCGAGCACGGTCCCCGGAGGTCTCGCCGGGGTTCCCGAGCACCCGGGGTTCGCTCGAGCACCCGGGGTTCGCCCCGAGCATTCCGGGGTTCGCTCCGAGCATCCCGGGGTTCGCCCCGAGCATCCCGGGATTCACCCCGAGCACACCGGGGCTCGTCAGGCCAGAGCGCGCGGGCTTTTGTGCTCGCCATGCGATGCTCGGAGGCGCAGCGGGGCCGGGGTGCTCTGCCCATCCCGCCGCCTTCCCGGGCCCCGCTCCCGCATCCCTGCGCCCGCATCCCGCCGGGATCAAAGCGCTCCCCGAACGGAGGGAGCCGCGGGCTCGCACTGGCGGAGCTGCCGCAGCGCTGGGGTGGCTTTTTGAGAGCGTTTTCTGCGCTTCCCGCATTTCCCCGAGCTCAGAGCTGCCCCGCAGGATGGAGATTCACTGCGGGAGCCGGGGATGGGGCTGTTTGTGGGCGGCCATCGCGGCCGGCCCCATCCCTGGGGGTTCCCGTGGTCGGGGAATATCGGGGTTGTTTTAGCGGGAGAAGGAGCTTTGGGGCGGGCCGAGTTGGTGTTTTCATTTCCCTCTGAAGAGGATGGGTGCTCTGCGTGCACCTGCTCAGGGAGCGGCTCATTTAGGGGCTCGATGGCTCGGTTAGGGGTTAAATGTCATCTTTAGGGGCTCGATGGCACCGGCGGATGATTAAATGCACCGACATCTGTCCCTGTGCCGCCGCGATGCTCAGAAATGCCTTTGCCTACGTGCAGTGAGGGTGTTTTTGAAAAACCCCATTCCCAAACAGCCCCAGGGCCGGACCCTCGGCGAGCAGGGCCTTGCCCATCCTTGTTTTTCCTCTGCTTCCATGTTTAATTCCAACTTCAACCTGTGTTTGGCAACAAAATATCTCAGATGCAAAATATATCACAGGATGGGACAAGGTATGAAACAGCAGAAGAGTCGGAACGCTTTTTTCTTTTCTTCATGGAATATTTTCAGCCTGGCGATTCTGGAGGTGAATTTCCATTTTTTACCTCTTTGGAAAAAGGCATCCTGGGATTTTTTTTTTTTTTTCGCAGCCTTTGTTCGCCGGCAGCTCGGAGCCTGTTGCTCTGGACAGCCGGGATAAATGGTGCCATTGTTTGGGAGCAGCGGATGTTTTCCCAGCATACTCAGGAACGCACGGGTTAAAGGTTGGGCATTGTTTCCCGGCTGGGAGCTGCTCCGGGGGTGGAGGATGATGATGATGGTGATGATGATGATTGATGCCGAGCTGCGGCACAGGCCTGGCCAAAATCCCGGGGTGTTGCTGCGACAGCGCTGCCGCCTTCCCCTGCTCCCGTCCCCTGCTTGTTTATGGATTGGTTCCTCTCCTCCAAACCAGATATATCAGAGGAAAACCAGCCAGAAACCACTCCGAGAGAAAAACAATCCAGAGAAGCATCTTTTCAATTTAAATCTGTTTTTTCCGAGCCTTCCTAGGGCGCTGCAGAGATTAAGAGCAGCCCCAGCCCCCTCCCAGCCCCATTAATCCCGAAGGCCGAGTTTTAATCCCTTTGTGGATGGCAATCCCGGGGTTTGGGATCAGACGGGAAGCCAGCAATGATGGGATTTATTTGGTGGCTGCCCGCGGGAGGGGGTGGCAGCGTTTCATCTGCTCTCCTCCCTCCTCACACCCCTTTTTTTGGAGCCGTTAAAGAAACCAAAAATAAATCAAAGAGAGGAAGGAGCCGGCGCCTGGGGAAACTTAAAAACGGGTTTGTTTTGTAGAATTCCAGCCAGAACAACTCTGACATGCTCGGGTCACAGCTGGGCCACCAAACGCAGGGCAGGGAGGGAGCTGGGAGTGGGGCAGGTGCTGAGGAAAGATTTTCCTGTCCTGCTCCATCCCTCACCCCACAATCCCCAATTCCCACCATGAATGAGTTCCAGGGCTGCCCTGGGCTCTGGGATGTGCCCGAATTGCTGGAATTCAGGCCAGATCCTCGCTGATCCCAAGGTCCCACCATTTTGCTCTCCCTGCCATGGATATCCCCTCAATTTTATTTCTTTCCCTATTTATTCCAATTTATTTCCCTTTGCCGAACATTTCATTTAAGGTTCCTTAATTCCCCTCCCAGTCTGACTGGGAAAACCTCGCCTGGTGCCCACTGAGGGATGTTTTGTGAGCTCCTGAGCCTGTGTGGAATAAAAACCCAGTGCAAATCCAGGCTTTAGCCCTGAAATGAAGGTTTGGTTCTGCCGTGGGGTTCAGCTGCACTGTTTTCCTGGTCCAAAGCCTCTCCCAGTCTGGATTTTCTGACAGATCCATGGGCAGGGCTGGGCTCCTCAGACTCTTCCTGCCTTTATCTGTGTTTTTGCCATTGCTGATGTGTCTAAATCATGGATTTCTAAATGGAAAGCAGAGAGTTCATGGGCACCCGAGGCAGGAGCCTCCCAGTTGCCCCGGGAATGGGATTTGGCTCCGTGTTTTGGCACTGGGCACGGGCTGAGCTATCTGCTGGCAGCGGGGTCGCTCTGGAGATGGTTCCAGGCTCCGCACGTGCGAGGAAAATTAAACAGGAGAAGAGATCTGAGGAGAGGAGAGGCTTTATTGGCTCAGAAACCATCTCCGGGGTGGGGCAGGGGCTGTGCTGGGCCCTGCCTGGATCTGGGGGTTTTCCTGGGATGTGGGATGGGCCCGGTGTCAGGATTGGCTCCGTGGGTCTGCTTTGGAGGGGAACTGTCAGAAAACCCCGTGTGAGGAGGTGCTGGAGTTCCATGGATTCAGGAGGTGTTCCTGGATGGAGGTGTTCCTGGTTGGAGGTGTTCGTGGATTCAGAGGTGTCGTGGTTCAGGAGTGTCCCATGGATCCAGAAGGTGTTCCCATGGATCCAGAAGGTGTTCCCATGCATTCAGGAGGTGTTGGATTCCATGGATTCAGGATGTTCTGGTGCCCCTCGGGATCAGGCCAGCACCCCCAGGGATGGACAGACAGGCCGGATGCCCCCACTCCTCCCAGGATCCCACAGAACCACAGAATTCATCCATAAAATCCACACCTTAAACACGGAATGCTCATCAAAAGGAGGAAGAGTTGGATCCTTGGCGAGGTTTCCTTGGTTTGATCCCAGGAGGGGTTTGGAGGTTCCAGGATTCAGCTGCCACCATCTTTTCCTTGGAAGTGAGGAACAATTCCGATGGCAGGATCTGACCCAAGGGACAGACCAGGCCTTGGGGAGAGCCTCACATTCCATGAAAACCCAGCGTGGCAGAGCTGGGATAGGCCTGGCACCGCTCCCGTGGGGAGATGCCCCAGCCTGGCACAGCTGAGCAGCCCCGTGCCCCCCATCCCCCGGGATGGGAATCAAATGGAGCTTTGCTCCCTAGATCTGTCAGATCCTGATCCTGAAAAAATGGAAGGCTGGGATCATGCTGGGATCATGCTGGGATGTGCTGGGATGTGCTGGGATTGTGCTGGATGTGCTGGATCATGCTGGGTGCTGGGATCATGCTGGGATGTGCTGGGATCATGCTGGGATTGAGCTGGGATCATGCTGGGATTGAGCTGGGATCATGCTGGGATGTGCTGGGATCGTGCTGGGATTGAGCTGGGATCGTGCTGGGATTGAGCTGGGATCGTGCTGGGATGACTGGATGTGTGGGATTGAGCTGGGATCATGCTGGGATCGCGCTGGGATTGTGCTGGGATGTGCTGGAATTGCACTGGGATCGCACTGGGATTGTGCTGGGATTGAGCTGGGATGTGCTGGAATTGCACTGGGATCGCACTGGGATTGTGCTGGAATCGCACTGGGATCGTGCTGGGATGTGCTGGAATTGCACTGGGATTGCATTGGGTTTGCGCTGGGATGTGCTGGGATCGCACTGGGATTGTGCTGGGATGTGCTGGGATTGAGTTGGGATGTGCTGGAATTGCACTGGGATTGCATTGGGTTTGCGCTGGGATGTGCTGGGATGTGCTGAAGCTCAGGGAACCATCACCAGGGACAGGGCTGGGGCCATCCCTAAATTTGATGGAATTACAAGTTCCCTGTGCTGGGAAGGGGCCGCTGGGAGAGGTTTATTCCATATTCCCAAGAAAACCAAAGTTCTGTGGGATGGAATCACAGAATTAGGAACAGTTCGGATTGAAAGGAACCTTAAATCCCATCCCTGTGGGCTGGGACTGGGACTGGGTGCAGGGATTCCCCTGGGACTGGGATGGGCTCTGTGGGATCGGCTTTTTGGGATCAGCTCTGTGGGATCGGCTCTGTGGGGTCGGCACAGGGAATCCCCTTTGCCCAGTCCCGCAGCATCCGGAGGGCAGAGCAGAGGTGAACTGACCCCGAAGTCGGTCTAGGGGACAAAATATCCTAAAAAAGTGGGTGAAAAGAGCGGAACAGATATTTTTACATTTCTATTTTTAGGCTTGTGTCACTTCCTGCCCTCGGGGGTGGCTTTGATGTCCCTTTGCCGGGGTTTGGGGGCGCCAGGCTCAGCCGGGGAGGGGACACGGGGACATCCCGAGGGATGCGGGATTGTCACCATCGGGAGGGGCTCAGGTGACAAATCCCGCAGCCACATCCTTGCCCTGGGCTATTTATTTGGGGTTTCTCTGTCGGGATCCTTGCTCTGGGTTATTTATTTGGGGTTTCTCTGTCGGGATCCATCTGCAGGCGGCAGAGGAAGCCACGGGCAGGAAAGGACACGATGAGTCAGCGGCGGGGGAACTGAAACCCAGGAAATATCCCGAGCAGTGTTCGCTTTCCTTTGGGAATTACAGTTGCAAAGCAGCATCCGGGGACGAGAATGGGGTTAAACATTTAATATTGCTGGTTTTTCCCTGAAAATTCGGAGCGGATTCGTGCTGTGATGCGTCCTTTGGGTGCTGTTGGGGCTGGGAATTGAACTGGGATTTGCATTTGGGGTGGGGTGATGGCAGTGAGGCTCGGACATCTCATTAAACACCGCGGGGAAATTCAAATTGTTTATCTGTAGTTGTGGTGCACCAAAAATCCGAGTTTTTCTTGCTGCTGTGCCGGGTTTTGGGGAGGATTTGCGGTATAATTCCATTTTCCTGAGGATTCCTTATAGGAACGCCTCAAGTGTGTGCTCTGCCCGTCCCTGCAGCTGATCCGGGCAAACTTTGGGATTGGGGCAAGGACAGAGTGGGATTTGTGGGGTTGGGGGTCAGTGGTGGTGTTGAGAAGTCCCGATCATCTCCAGGCAGGAATGCTGGAGGCAGGAGGTGGAATATCCAGATTTGGGGGCTTTGAGACCCTGAAATCCCCCAGGAACCAGGGCTGGAGTTTTTGGGGATGCCCCAGCTCTGCACCCCCCCAGAATGGGGAGCAGGGTAAAGCCGGGTGCATCTATTGCTTAATCCCAAGAAATTTAGGAATTTCTGCACCTGGAAAATCCAAAATATCCAGAAAACCGCTCCGCGGGGTCTCTGCTGAGTTTTGCGTGGAGTGAGAATTCCAAACGCGGTTCCCGTGGCTGGGAGGGATCGGGAATTCTCTGGGATCTCTCCTCCCGGGACAAAGCCCCTTCCCGGCGGCCAGGGCGGCGCTGCCAGGCCGGGATTTGGACACCAGACACCGGGATTTTTCCTGCCCTTGTGCAGCCGCCGCAGCCTCGGGGTTATTTTTATCCGGCGCTGGCAGCGGCTGCAGAAGGACGCGGCTTCCCAGGCTCGCCAGCTCCGCTCCCCGGGGCTCCCTGACTTTATTTGGGAAAATCAAGGTGCTCCGGGAGCAGGGAGGCGTTGGAAAAGCGTCCCGGCCCGGGAATTGCGGGGAAAAGCGCCCCTGGTCCGTCCCATGGTGCCGGCAGGGCAGCCCGGGCAGGACTGAGATGTCCCCGCGGCATCGGGAGCGATCGAGCGGCCACGGGAGGAGCCGGGAGCCGGGGAGATGAACCGGGAGGGGGATGATGGAATGGGTGACATCATCGGGAAAGCGGCCCCGCCGCCCGCGGACGGCAGCTATAAAAAGGTAAGGGACAAAAAGGGACAGAAAGGAGCCTTTGTGTGCCCGCAGAGCGGGACCCGCAGGGGGGAGCGCGGCCCAAATCCCGCCCAGAGCCTGGAATTGGGGGGCTGGGGCAGGGAAACTGCGGGGGTGTCAAAGTGCTGGCACCGGGCAGGAAACCTGCCTCTGTCCTTGTCCCAAACCTGCCTCTTTTCCTGTCCCAAACCTGCCCCTTTCCCCGTCCCAAACCTGCCCCTTTCCCCTGTCCCAAACCTGCCCCTTTCCCCTGTCCCAAACCTGCCCCTTTCCCCGTCCCAAACCTGCCTCTTTCCCTGTCCCAAACCTGCCTCTTTCCCTGTCCCAAACCTGCCTCTTTCCCTGTCCCAAACCTGCCTCTTTCCCCGTCCCAAACCTGCCTCTTTCCCTGTCCCAAACCTGCCTCTTTCCCTGTCCCAAACCTGCCTCTTTCCCCTCCCAAACCTGCCCTTTCCCTTCCCAAACCTGCCCTTTCCCCTCCCAAACCTGCCCTTTCCCCTCCCAAACCTGCCCTTTCCCCTCCCAAACCTGCCCTTTCCCCTCCCAAACCTGCCTCTTTCCCCTCCCAAACCTGCCTCTTTCCCCTCCCAAACCTGCCTCTTTCCCCATCCCAAACCTGCCTCTTTCCCCTCCCAAACCTGCCTCTTTCCCCTCCCAAACCTGCCCCTTTCCCTGTCCCAAACCTGCTTTTATCCCTGTCCCAAACCTGCCTCTTTCCCCGTCCCAAACCTGCCTCTATCCCTCATCCCAAACCTGCCTCTTTCCTCGTTTTTCCCTTGCTGATAACCAAAACATCAGGAGAGGTTTCCAAAGCATCTTCCACTTGAGATTGAAGTTTAAATTTAATCCCTGAAACTCCTGGGATTTTAAGCGATTGTGACGTGGCTCAAAAAGTTGGACTCGGGGTGGCATCTTGGAAAAAAAAGAAGATAAAAAAAGCACATTTGGTGTGGTTGGGATGGGATGGGTGTGTGACTCTGGGACAGCCCTTGTGGCGTGCAGGGAAAATGAGAGACGCTGCCATGGGGGCTTTAAATAGAGCCAGGGAATGGGAATGGGAATGGCAGAGGCTGGAGAAACTGCCTGGGTGGCCTGGATGGGTGTCCCAGTGCCCTTGTCCTATTGTCCCAGTGTCCCTGTGTCCATGTCCCAGTCCCGTGCCGTGTCCTGTCCCATTGTCCCAGTGTCCCTGCACTGGCTGTCCCTGGAGCCGGGCTGGGAGAGCTGGGGGTGCTCATCTGGACAGGAAAAGGCTCCAGGGAGAGCTCAGAGCCTTTTGGGGCCTAAAGGGGCTCCAGGAGAGCTGGAGAGGGACTTGGGGACAAGGGATGGAGGGACAGGACACAGGGAATGTCTTCACATTGGAAAATGGGAGATTTGGACGGGATCTTGGGCAGGAATTGTTCCCTGGGATGGTTTTCCCTGGCAGTGCCCAAGGCCAGGCTGGACATTGGGGTTTGGAGCACTCTGGAATAGGGGAAGGGACCCTGCCCATGGCACCTTTAAGGTCCCTTCCCTCCCACCCCATTCCAGGATATCTCAGCTTTCCCTGGAGCAGCCCCAGCCGGGTTTTGTGCTCCTTCCTTCCTCCAGCACTGCTGCCCTTCCGAGCAGGAAGATCGAGGGGAAGGAGGAAAACACCCGCCCTGGATTGTTTTATTTTCCCTTAAAAAGCAAAAGCAGCTTTTTGCTTAAAATCACTAGGAGAGCTGAATTGTCCTCAGCTCTGCACGGAGCAGAAATGCTTTTATTTAAACGCTTTTATTTTTTGAGTCGGTGCCAAAATACACATTTCTATACCACAGGGTTGTGTTTTCCTTGGAATTACCATTGCATTTGAGGATTTGACCCTTTATTCCTTCTACACCAAGGAGGAATATTTGATAACCAACCCCCCCCTTGCTGTTTCCCTTCTCCATTTCTATTTTTCCATCCCCAGCTCTGGGTTTCCAGTGCAGCTGTCAGGTGATTTATCCAAAGCCTGGAGCCCATTTCCCTCAGGTGTATTTTATTTCTCAGTAACTGCTCCTCCTTTCATAATAACAAATAGGACTGTTGATTTCTTCATGCTCATTAGGCCAGGCCTGGCTTAAAAATGGGATATTCCCAGCTCTGGAACATCTGGGAGCGAGGTTATTTAGGATCTTGGTTGAGAAAACAAATTAAATGATTAAATGGAAGGAATCAGGCTGGGAGCAGCAGGATGGAAACGGGGCTGGGGACACAGAGCCGTCTGGAAGGACAGAAAATGTCCAATTCTGTCTGTTTTATCGGGAAAAGAGCAGGGGGAAATATTTGAGAATATTTGAGGGAATATTAATGGAATATTGAGGGAATATTGATGGGGTGCCAGAGCCGAGGGCATCCTGAGCTGGGCAGTGCCACCAACCTCTCTCTCTCATTCTAAAATTATTTATTATATTTTATATGTCAGTCCGTTTTTAAACCCAGAGATTATTTGATGGCAGTGGTTGAGGATCCATCCCTGAACCCATTTCCAGGAGGGATGGTTGGTTTGAGGAGC
>CM019222.1:23350881-23510157 GCA_009741485.1 Malurus cyaneus samueli
ATTCTGGAAGCTTTTTTGGGCTCTCTCCTTCCTATTTCTCTGTAAACAGAAATAACTTTTCTTTTGGAGGTGTCAGCTGGGCGGTGTTGAGATGAATTCACAGCCAGTGGAGTGGTTCGGGGTTTCCTTGAGGTGTAAGGAGTTCCAGTGATTAGAAAAACAGGGTGAAAGTAGACAAATAACACTTTAAAAGAGTAAATTACGAGTTTTAGATTAAAATGTTTTCTGAGTTACAATGTGGCTATGAGCACAGAGGGATTTACAAAGTGAAAGCCTCCTGTGAGTTCCAACCACAGTGAAAATCTTGGTTGTGGTTAGCTCTGATCATTTATTGTCAGCTGATTCTGTCCCTCTCCTGTTCCAGTGTCCCTGTTTGCTGTGGTCACGCTGTACTTTGTGAACCACCTCAAAGGTGAGTTGTTGCCACCTTCTCTTGCTGTTGGTTTTTCTCTTCACCTCCATTTGTTCTGTCAACCATTGCTCTGATGTCTCCACTCCTCTGACAACACCTGGGGGGAAGTTTTGATACCAAAACCACAAAAATCCCAATTGTGAAGGTCTCAGAGTGCACATTTCCTGCTGTTCCAGGTGGGATCTCAACTGGTCTGCAAAGAAAAGGGAAAAACTGCAAAAAGCAGCTGCTTCTGAGTAAGTACAAACCCATAAATATCAGTGTCCTGGGAATGTATCTGAAGGGATATTTGTCTCAAGTCTGGTTTATATTGGATTTATTTTTTTACCAGTCTATGTTAGGATTTCATATTCCTTAGGATTTCATTTTCCTGCCTCCTGTGAACCAGTATTTGAAGTAGCAGTTATCCAGGTGTCCTTTCCTGCCACTTTTCCTTGCTATTTTCCTTTATTTCAGTGGCTTTCCAGATGAATTTGTGTAAAAACCGTTGTGGCTTGATTTATAATTTACATTTTTTATATGAGAAAATAAATGTCAAATCAAATCAGAATAAAATCAGTAGCAAATCACATCTTTCAAAACCAACAGTAGAGTCTGTGCTGGCATTTGAAGAACATGGACTTTTTCCTTTGGAATGCTTTCTGCTGTGACCTAATTCAGCTTAGCAGCTCCCTCAGATCTCATTCTCTTATATTTTGTTGAATCTTTACTTTTCAATCCTTCTAAAATATTGTAAATTTTTTTATTATTAATGCATCAACAATAATGCACCTCATCTGCAGATACTGTACATCACACAGCTTCATATATGTTTAAGAAATATTTCTATATGTTTATAGACATATTAATAACAGATATTTTTACAAATATAATAATGTTTGATGCAGATATAAAATTTGCTATAAGATATTTCTGATAAATGGATTGATGGACTCTCCAAAACTTGGCTGTGATATGGTGGTACTTAAATTAATAAAAAAACCCAATCAACTGAGCAAGATCTATCCAGGTGCTTTGTGAAGTTTAATATGATTTTGTTTCTTGTTCTTTCCACACCTCAGTCTTGAGGAAAGCTGAAGGAAATTAAACCTGCCTTAATTATGATGTTTCTCCTTGAGCCAAGAGGATTTTTAATACAATTTTTTTTAACACCAACACCCCAAAGCCTCCCAAACCCTGGAATTCTGTGTCCAAGCAGAGCTGTTTCTCCCCCGTGTCCCAGTCCTGGGTTCCCGTGGGTTCTGTGGGGTTTGTGGTGCCTCAGCCCGTGTTTGCAGTAATTGTTGTTGTTGTTTCTTGCAGAAAGGAGAGTTGAGGAGCAAACCCCGAGCTGGGGAGCCCGGCCAGCACCGTCCCAGCTGGAGGGAGGAATGTTGGGTTGCTCTGGAGTTCTGTGGATGTTCCTTCACCCTCGGGGTCGTGGTAACACTCCTTTTCCTGCTCTGAACTAATGGGGTTGGGGTTTAGTGGGTCTGAACTCTGCCACCCCACACCAACCACCTTCACCCTGGGATCAGCCCTCTCCTGTGCTGCACACCTCGCTGGGGTGGAGGGTTTTGAGAAAAGCATTTTTTGTTCTCCTCAGAGCTCGCACAGCCCACTGCTGCTGCTTCTGTCACTCTTTTCATGCAAAAAACCACTTTCTCAAATGTTATTTCCAGTTTTGGGGCTGTTTCCTTTCAGCACCTCCATAGAAAAAGAGCCACAATGCTCTGCTCAAATGGACTTTTTTGGTAGGAAATTTCTGAATTCGAGGCTGCTGAGCAGCCTTTTATTGCCTTCTGGATTCTCTTTGTATTTTACTGTTCATTTGAAGGGATGAAAGTTTGTTCCACAGGTACAAAAGCTGTTACAGAAGCTCCTGAGCACTTTGTAAACCTGAAAAACCAAAAGGTTTCTCTTTTACTGCAATCTTGGAACGAAATAAAAGGAACCTGCAAAAAACAGCTTCTCTTTAAATGGAATTATTTATCCTTCCACATCCAATTATTTACCCTGGATTATTAATCTGATCCTCCTGAACACTCCCTAGGTATTAAAAGAATAATATTCCCAAATTTCCCTTCCCTCACACAACCATTCCCTGATTCCACAATCCCTTCCCTGCTCCAGCCCATTCAGCCTCATTCTTCCAGGACTTTTTAGCCATTTGAACATCTCAGTTTCATGAGATCAGCAAGGGAAAAATAAATTTAAAAAATCTCTCTCAGTTTCGTCATCAGGAAGGGAAAAATAAATTTTAAAAAATCCTCTCTTCTCTTAGTTTCATGAGATCAGCAAGGGAAAAATAAAAAAAATTCCTCTCTCAGTTTTATGGGAACAGGAAGGGAAAATATTTTTTAAAAATCCTCTCTTCCCTCAGTTTCATGGGAGCACAAGGGAAAAATAAATTTTAAAAAATCTTTTCTCTCAGTTGCACATGATCAGCAAAGGAAAAAAAAATTAAAAAAAAATCCTCTTCTTCTCTTAGTTTCATGGGGGCAGTAAGGGAAAAAATAAATAACAGAAATCCTCTCTCTCTACAATTTCATGGGATCAGTAAGGGAAGAAGAATATTAAAAATGCTGCTCAGTTTCACAGGATCAGTAAGGAAAAATAAATTAAAAAAAAATCCTTTCATGAGATCAGCAAGGGAGAAAAGGTCATTCTGGTGAGGATAAATTGGGAATTGCACCCGGAGCTGGGAGGATCCGTCCTGGCCCAACAAACAGACGCCGGCGTAGGAACAACGGTGGCAATTTTTATTTTACAGCTTGTACAGGACCCTCCCGCTCCCCGCCCACCCAGCGTGAGCAGCGCATCCCAAAATCCCAAAAGGCCGGGAACCGAGCCCAAAACGCGGATTCACGGAAAGCTACGACGTCACTACGAGGCAGGCGTGGGGTGGTGTTGGCTTGGATAGCACCGTCAGCAACGGGGGCTGCTTTATTGGGGGACCACGGTGGAGAATAAAAAAACCATCCACCCGGCAAAACCGGAAATATCACCCGAGCCCCAAAAATCTCTGAATAACCCCCAAAAAAAAAATTCTGAACGACCCCCAAAAAATAAAGCTCGGCCGCCCCTCTCTTCTCATGGTTTATAATGTTAGAAGTACTGTACAGTTCTCTTCGTTTCTGTAATAATATTATTATTATCATTATTTATTATTAATTATTAAAATGCTTGGTTAATTTTAGTGGCACGAGTAAAAAAATTAAAATAAATTAAGAAGCAGAGGCCAATCACCGGACAGAAGCTTGGGGCGTGGTGGATGGGTGAGGCAGAGGCAGCAGCGGGGTCACTTGGCTGGAATCTTCTCTGCCATGTGCTTCTGCTGGCTCTCGGCGTGTCTGCAACAACCAGATTCTGCTCATTCCCAGGAAAATTGAATTTTTTTAATTTTTATAAAAATATTATGTAGGAACATGTTTTACAAGGGAAACATGGAGTGATACATAAAAATTATATTATAAAAATAAATATATGTATTTATATATATGTATAGAGGTGGGAATCACGTTTTCCCAAGGGAAACACAGAGTGATATATAAAATTATACATAAACACAATTTATATTTTCATATATACATATTATATATGTTGTGTATATATATATATGGAATTGCGTTTTCCCAAGAGAAACAAAGTGATATATAAAATTGGATATAATACTTACATAGATATAGAAATATTATATATAGAGGAGTGTCAACTCTTCCAAGGAATCATTGAATGATATATAGAATTATAGATAAACACAAATTATTTTTATAGATAATCATATATATATATATTATGTATATATATATAGTGGGAATTGCGCGTTACAGAGAAACAAATGTATATATAAAATGGATATAAATACATAGATATAGATAGATATATATATATATATATATATATAGGAAGTGAATCATATCTTCCTAAAGGAATCACAAAATGATATATAAAATTATATTAACCATACATATATTTATATATATAGATGTAGGTGGAATCGTTTTCCAAGGGAACAGAAAGTGAATATAAATGATATAGAAATATAAATATATTTATTATAATATTTAATATTATAGGTGAGAATTGCAATTTTGCTGTGGATGGTTTTTTTATTCTCCACCGTGGTCCCCCAATAAAGCAGCCCCCGTTGCTGACGGTGCTATCCAAGCCAACACCACCCCACGCCTGCCTCGTAGTGACGTCGTAGCTTTCCGTGAATCCGCGTTTTGGGCTCGGTTCCCGGCCTTTTGGGATTTTGGGATGCGCTGCTCACGCTGGGTGGGAGCGGGGAGCGGGGAGGGTCCTGTACAAAGCTGTAAAATAAAAATTGCCACCGTTGTTTCCTACGCCGGCGTCTGTTTGTTGGCCAGGACGGATCCTCCCAGCTCCGGGTGCAATTCCCAATTTATCCTCACCAGAATGAGCCTTTTCTCCCTTGCTGATCTCATGAAAGGACTTTTTTTTAATTTATTTTTCCCTTACTGATCCTGTGAAACTGAGAGCAGATTTTTAATATTTCTTCTTCCCTTACTGATCCCATGAAATTGTGAGAAGAGAGGATTTCTGTTATTTATTTTTCCCTTACTGCCCCCATGAAACTAAGAGAAGAGAGGATTTTTTAAATTTGTTTTTTCCTTTGCTGCTCATGTGCAACGGAGAGACAAGATTTTTTAAAATTTATTTTTCCCTTGCTGATCTCATGAAATTGAGATGTTCAAATGGCTAAAAAGTCCTGGAAAGATGAGAGCTGAATGGGCTGGAGCAGGGAAGGGATTGTGGAATCAGGGAATGGTTGTGTGAGGGAAGGGAAATTTGGGAATATTATTCTTTTAATACCTAGGGAGTGTTCAGGAGGATCAGATTAATAATCCAGGGTAAATAATTGGATGTGGAAGGATAAATAATTCCATATAAAGAGAGAAGCTGTTTTCTGCAGGTTCCTTTTATTTCGTTCCAAGATTGCAGTAAAAGAGAAACCTTTTGGTTTTTCAGGTTTACAAAGTGCTCAGGGAGCTTCTGTAACAGCTTTTGTACCTGTGGAACAAACTTTCATCCCTTCAAATGAACAGTAAAATACAAAGAGAAGCCAGAAGGCAATAAAAGGCTGCTCAGCAGCCTCGGAATTCAGAAATTTCCTACCAAAAAAGTCCATTTGAGCAGAGCACTTGTGGCTCTTTTTCCATGGAGGTGCTGAAAGGAAACAGCCCCAAAACTGGAAATAACATTTGAGAAAGTGGTTTTTTGCATGAAAAGAGTGACAGAAGCAGCAGCAGTGGGCTGGTGTGAGCTCTGAGGGAGAACAAAAAATGCTTTTTCTCAAAACCCTCCACCCCAGCGAGGTGTGCAGCACAGGAGAGGGCTGATCCCAGGGTGAAGGTGTGCGTGTGGGGTGGCAGAGCTCAGACCCCACTAAACCCCAACCCCATTAGTTCAGAGCAGGAAAAGGAGGTGTTACCACGACCCCGAGGGTGAAGGAACATCCCAAAGAACTCCAGAGCAACCCCAACATTCCTCCCTCCAGCTGGGACGGTGCTGGCCGGGCTCCCCAGCTCGGGGTTTGCTCCTCAACTCTCCTTTCTGCAAGAAACAACAACAACAATTACTGCAAACACGGGCTGAGGCACCACAAACCCCACAGAACCCACGGGAACCCCAGGACTGGGACACGGGGGAGAAACAGCTCTGCTTGGACACAGAATTCCAGGGTTTGGGAGGGCTTTGGGGTGTTGGTGTTAAAAAAAAAATTGTATTAAAAATCCTCTTGGCTCAAGGAGAAACATCATAATTAAGGCAGGTTTTAATTTCCTTCAGCTTTCCTCAAGACTGAGGTGTGGAAAGAACAAGAAACAAAATCATATTAAACTTCACAAAGCACCTGGATAGATCTTGCTCAGTTGATTGGGTTTTTTTTATTAATTTAAGTACCACCATATGGACACAGCCAAGTTTTGGAGAAGTCCATCAATCCATTTATCAGAAATATCTTATTAGCAAATTATTTATATCTGCATCAAACATTATTATATTGTAAAATATGTCTATAATACGTCTATAAACATATAGAAATATATTCTATAAACATATAGAAGCTGTGTGATGTACAGTATCTGCAGATGAGGTGCATTATTGTTGATGCATTTAAATTAAAAAATATTTTACAATATTTTAGAAGGATTGAAAAGTAAAGAATTCCAACAAAATTAAAGGAAATGAGATCTGAGGGAGCTGCTGAGCTGAATTAGGTCACAGCAGAAAGCATTCCAAAGGAAAAAGTCCATGTTCTTCAAATGCCAGCACGACTCTACAGGTGTGGTTTTGAAAGATGTGATTTGCTACTGATTTTATTCTGATTTGATTTGACATTTATTTTCTCATATAAAAAATGTTAAATTATAAATCAAGCCACAACGGTTTTTAACACAATTCATCTGGAAAGCCACTGAAATAAAGGAAAATAGCAAGGAAAAGTGGCAGGAAAGGACACCTGGATAACTGCTACTTCAAATACTGGTTCACAGGAGGCAGGAAAATGAAATCCTAAGGAATATGAAATCCTAACATAGACTGGTAAAAAAATAAATCCAATATAAACCAGACTTGAGACAAATATCCCTTCAGGATACCATTTCCCAAGGACACTGATATTTATGGGGTTTGTACTTACTCAGAAGCAGCTGCTTTTTGCAGTTTTTCCCTTTTCTTTGCAGACCAGTTGAGATCCCCACCTGGAACAGCAGAAATGTGCACTCTGAGACCTTCACAATTGGGATTTTTGTGGTTTTGGTATCAAAACTTCCCCCCAGGTGTTGTCAGAGGAGTGGAGACATCAGAGCAATGGTTTGACAGAACAAATGGAGGTGAAGAGAAAAACCAACAGCAAGAGAAGGTGCCAACAACTCACCTTTGAGGTGGTTCACAAAGTACAGCGTGACCACAGCAAACAGGGACACTGGAACAGGAGAGGGACAGAATCAGCTGACAATAAATGATCAGAGCTAACCCACAACCAAGATTTTTCACTGTGGTTGGAACTCACAGGAGGCTTTCACTTTTGTAAATCCCTCTGTGCTCATAGCACATTGTAACTCAGAAAACATTTTAATTCAAAACTCGTAATTTACTCTTTTAAAGTGTTATTTGTCTACTTTCACCCTGTTTTCTAATCACTGGAACTCCTTACACCTCAAGGAAACCCCGAACCACTCCACTGGCTGTGAATTCATCTCAACACCGCCCCAGCTGACACCTCCAAAAGAAAAGTTATTTCTGTTTTACAGGAAATAGGAAGGAGAGAGCCCAAAAGAAGCTTCCAGAATGCATTTCCATGTGTTCTGTACTCACAGCAAACACAGGCACTGAAGAAGACCTCGAGGAACAGGTATCCCTTGGTGTCCAGGATCATGCCAGCGGCGATGGCGATGACAGCCAGGCCCAGGTTCTGGATGGACTGCATGCTGCACACAGCAGGGACACCTCAGAAAATGGACACTCACTGCCTCACAGCAGCTCCTCAGGGGCATTGAGCTCACAGGATGAACTTCCCCCCGTTTGTGTGAAAGCTGTTGAGCTCATTTTGCAGAAGTTTCGGTGCCCCAGCCCCAGCCCCCACATCCCCAAAAACAGCCAGGGCTTCCTGTGGAGGAGTGGGAGCCAGCAAGGGCTTGGAGCTGCTCAGGCAGACAGTCAGGAGCTCCCAGGGATGAAGGAATTTGCTGGGAGACAAGGGACCTTAAAGGCACCTCAGTGGCCATGGGGAACCCTTCCCACCATCCCTAGGCCCTCTGGGCACTTGCCAGGGATCCGGGACTTCCTCGGGATATAACCATCCCAGCCCCTCCCCACCTCCAGTGGAACAATCCCTTCCCAAATATCCCAATCCTCCCATTCCCTCCCAGACCCCATTCCCTGTGTCCTGTCCCTCCATCCCTTGTCCCCCAGTCCCTCTCATCATTCCCCAGGGTCACCCCCAGAGCGGACAATCCCCAGCTCTCCAGCAGAGCGCCAACCATCCCACCCAATCCCTGCAGTACTCACAAGCCATAGGCAGTGCCCAGCTGGTGCTCGGGGACCACAAAGGCCACCATGGGCCACAGGGCACAGGCCAGCAGCGAATAGGCCACCCCCAGCAGGCACTGGGGACACAGGAACAAGCACACGGGGTTACAGGAGAGCCACTTTGGATGCAAAACTCAAAAATTATTATGTAAGAGGAAGATTTTCTCGTTCCGCCCTTTTCCATCCCCTTTTCTCTTCCAGCCCCTTTTCTCTCAAAAGTGAAAAATAAAAGAGCTCAAGCAACACTTTGTGCAATGAAATTCTAAATAAATATCCACGTTTAGAAGGAAAGCTTCTTCCAGGAACGACCCCCAAATTAAACTCTATTAATTAAAATTAAAGAGTCTGACTTGAACACCCAGAGCTGCACCTCACCAAAATAACCCATGAAAAGCAAAGTTTTTTAAGCCCTGCCCCACTGGTGAGCACCACAAACCTCAACTTTAAACACATTTTTCAGATAATCTGCCTTCAATAATGCAGATATTTATGGAGGTTCAATGCAGCACATCAGAGGCAGTTTGAGCCACAGTAACAAACTTCAGAAATAAATTAAAGCACAAAATTTAGGAGAAAAGTGAGCACCTGGCACAGGAATTTAGCAATGGAGCGAGCAGTTTTTTCCACTTAACACACAGAGTAATTCAGCACCAACCCCAGTGCTTATTTGATATTTATAAAAGGAATATTTCATGTTTCTTGTATTTTTATGTAGCTGTGAGTGCAGAAACTTAGGTTACCATGGCTATCCAGGGGTTCCAGAAGGTAAAGGCCAGCATGATGTGGGAGGCCAGCGTGCTGACCACAGCACACAGCACCCAGATGATGTTCTTGCCAACTTTATCCACCAGGAGGCCAAAAACGGGGGACATGGGGGCTGAGATGATGTAAACTATGCTGCAAACGAGTAAAAAGTAAAGGATTTAACAATATCAGAGTCCTTTTTTTTAACTGAGAGAAGAAAAAAGTATGTTAACTACCATAAGGAAAAGCCACCCCAAAAGAATCCCAAATTTAAAAGAATTTAAATATTCCAAATAATTTAAATATCCCAAAATGAGCCCAAAAATGCATCCTAAATTCCTAAAAACTGGCACAGTTACTTGCTTAATTAACCACAATATACCTGTTAATTGCACTGGCTTCTTCAGGGGAAAATCCAAATTTTTCAATAAAGAAAACCCTGAAGGAAAAAAAAAAAAGAAAACTTTTTAGGAAAATGCAGACTTGAAGACGTGAAATCAAAATCAAGCCAGACAAAGACATAAGAATCTCATTTACAAGAAAATTAAATACAGCTTTGATATAAATATCAGAGATTCTCATTAATAACTAATTTAGGAGCCTGTTATCAGACTCCAGAGATTTTAATCTAAGGATCATTCAAATTATATTTTGGGGAAAACATTCCAAAGTCCCTAACCAGTATTTACCTCAAACAATGAGATATTAGGTTGCAATTATGGAAGGAATGCTACAGAACAGCAAATTCCACCCCAAAATCCACCCTATGTTTGAAATGTGTATCAAGTTTTAATCAGGAAATCAAACATTCCTCATGTCCTGAGCTCTGACACCTCAGAGCAGTGATTCCCACACAGCTCAGCTGAGAAATGTGAAGTTTTTCAAGCACTCAGTGAAAATCCTGGCCAAATTCCTGGCACTTACTTGCCAAGGCCAATGAAAGGGAAAACTGCAGCGTAGTAACACACACAGATGACAAAGATGAGCCACAGGGACAAGGAGAAATCCTTCACATCTGTCAGCTTGATCACTTCTCCTGCAGTGGGAGAGACACAGCAGGGAATCAGTNTGACAAAGATGAGCCACAGGGACAAGGAGAAATCCTTCACATCTGTCAGCTTGATCACTTCTCCTGCAGTGGGAGAGACACAGCAGGGAATCAGTCAGGATGGGCAAATCTGGGATTCATCCCCACTGGAAGAACATCAGAGATCCCAAATCCCTGCTACAGCACATCCCTGTCACTGCCTGGCTGGAGCTCACCCACTGGGAGTCACTTCAGGATATCCAAGTGTCAAACCTGGGCTTTGGAAATTGTCCCTGACCATGGCAGGGGTGGCACTGGATGGGCTTTAAGGTCCCTTCCATCCCAAATCAGTCTGGGATTCCACTGGATCTCAACTTAATTCTTATTGGTCTGAATGCTCCCAGCATGGAAAACTCAATCAGGCTGGGATTCCACTGGATCTCAAGTTTACTTTATTTCCAATTGCTCTGAATTCTTGCACAAGGAAAACTCAACCCACCCCACACTGACAGACAAGAGCTCCATGGTTTTGAACCCCTGATAAAGGCAATCAGATCAGCTCCAAGAAAACAAGAACAACTACCCATGGCACAGATCAAATCAGGTATAAACTTTTATTATTATATAGAGCTAAATATAGAACTTCATATAACAATTATATATACTATATAGCTATATAATAAATATAGAACTTCACTAAATATAAAACTTTATATAAAACATCATGAACTAAAAATTACAATGGTAACTGTGAGGATGTGAAGCAGCAGCCACTGAATGACCCCAAACACAAACCTGTCCCTGCAGAGCAGGGGGAGGCTCTGCTGCTGTGCACTCACCTGTCCTGCCCTGCTCTTTACAAAGCAGCTTCTCTGCTCTCCTGTCCAGGTAAGCCAGGATCAAAGCACAGCTCAGCGAGAAGAGACAAGTGACACCCCCTGAGGAAGGAAACACCACACACTCAGCACACAGCTCCAGCACTGATTTGGTTTTTCAGCCCAATCAGTGCAGTTTTTGTTGGACATGTCAAGGTACACCAAGTTTAAAATGAACTTCAAGGCTCAGGAGCTGCACAATTCAAAGATTAAAGTGTAAAACTGAAGCCTGACATGTGGCAGGCACCTGCCTTGGAGATAATTGCTCAAATTTCACTTTTACAATCAAATATTCATGCCCATGGCTCTGAGGAAAGGCAACATACCCCCCAAACTGTTCAAATCTCACTTTTACAATCACACAAGCACAGGCAAGCTTTGACACCCTTCAGGACATTTTTCAAGCCTGTCCTTTGCTCAGAGGACGAAATGTTTTACCTCCATAAGGCACCAACTTGAACTTGGTAACCCCAAAAATGCCACAGCATTTTCCTACTTGAGAGAATATGAAATTATGACAAAAAAGGTGTTGGGATTGCTCTTCCCAGACTCAAACAGATTTGTCTCTTGTAAGTGATCAATAAAACATTGACACACGTGCAGGTGACCCCAACCCAAAATATCACTGACCTATGAGGAGAGCCAAGCCCAGGGTGGTGGGGCCAGCAGAACCCAGGAGGTGGTGAACTCTGGAGTAGATCCATCCCATAATATTCATGTTCACCGTGCTCCCCTAGGCAGAACAGAGCCACGTGAAGCACCCAGCATTTCCCAGCTCCAGCAATTCAACAGCAACATCAGGCACAAGGGTTGGTGGGAGACAAGCAGGGAAAAGGCTACACAGAGAACTGAAAACCACCAGGAAAAAAAACACAAATGATTCCCTGCTGGGTTGGGTTATAACAACAAAAATACAGCGTCAGAAATGCAGATTTTATACAAATCTGGCAGTGATTTCACCAAGACTTGAGAAGGGCCACAAACACCACATCGTCCACTGCATGAACTCATAAACTGAGCTGAATTTGAGCCATTTGAGCAAACAGAATTCCCACCCAGCAGGCACCAGGGAAAAGCACCTTTTCCCTTCATTTTGCCCCCAGGGAAGGATCCATGGCTGCAATCCCAAGGCTCCCACCAGTTAAGCACAGCTCAGATCAGAGGAAGCAGCTGCTGATGGAGGCTGAACTGAGCCCAGGCAAACACCTGCAGGGTTAAAAACACCCCAAAGGAGCCCCCCATCGGTGCAAACTCACAATTCTGGCCATGCTGAGCTGCAGTCCAAACACCAGATTCAGCTCCTTGCCCTTGAACCAGCTCACTGCATACGTGTTCTGAGCCACGGCCAGGGACTCCCCTCCGATGCTGAAAGAGCAAAGGGAACATTTCAAATGCAGCAGCAAAGCAGCAAAATCAAAGGTGATGGAATTTCAGAGAAATCTGGCTGTACAGACAGATTTAATGCACATTTATATATATACACATATATATATGATTTAAGAATAATTTGTGATTCCAGTGTTTGGTTCAGCAAAACCTGCCAAGTCCTAGTTTTTAGTTTCTAAGTTACACAAGGAAAAGATGTGGAGATCTTGCATTGCTCAGCTTTAGAGGTCTCAGAATCCAACAGTTTTGATCCCAAGTGGCAGCAATTTTCTAGAAGAGTTTTCTAGGATTGGTTTTTTGTCGTTTTCTAGACAGCCTTACCTCAGAGAGCACAAACCTGCTGTTCCAGACTCACCCAAATATGAATCTGCCCACTTCCATCAGCCAGAAAGTGTTGAACAGTGCTCCCAGAGCAAAAACCACCTGCAAAGAGCATTGAAGGGAAGGATAATTGTGAATTTCGGGTATGGAACAAACCAGAACTGTCTGAAAACAGGAACAGGAATGCTTTTCCCTTCCCAGAAACACTTCACATCCCATTCCTGCTCTGCTTTTTTGTCTTTGCTCCCTCTGCTGCTCATCATATCCTACCTGGCCCACCTGTGCCCATGTCATCCTCCACCAATTCCCCATCAAACACGTCAAACATGTGGTTCCTGGCCATGGTTTCACCCCCATTCCAAGATTCCCTTTCCCCAGGCACTCCAGCCCAGCCCAGGGCTCTCCCATTCCAGTTTTCAGCTGTCTGACCCCATGTGGAGCACAAACTGCAGACCCAGATCATCCTTCACCCTTGCACTCACCTGCCCAACACACACAAAGATGCTGAATATTACAGTGCCCAACCTGGAAGGAAAAGAAAATCACTTCATGCAACATTTTATGCTGCTCATGTCATTTTACGTCCACTATTTATGGACACTTGCAACAGGGAAACAAACAGAAGCTGATGTCCAATTAAAGGTTTTTAATAAATTATGCAGCTCAACAGCTTCCATAAAACACAGGGAGTACAGAGTGGTGGTTTAGAAACCAATTTATTTGAATTATAAAGCACAGGAAGCTCATTTATACCATTAAAAGTTCCTAAACCATGCAGGGAAAAATACGGAAAGAATTTATTGCAACATGAAAAAGTTTATAACATAAAGCTTTCACTTTCACCTGCACTTTTAGCTCATCATTCTTTGCACATTGCACTCACCGGATTCCAAACACCCTGTCAATGAGGAAACCTCCAAAGAAGCACAGAACCACATTGGGCCACGAGTACCAGGCATAGAGGGCCATGAACTGGGCTGTGTTCACCTTCATGTCCTGCACAACAGGGCAATTAGAGAAGTGATTAGTCCTGAGCTAATTGCAGGGACACAGAGCAAGTATTCAGGAGGAATCATGTAGAAACAAGAACATTGTAATTCACAGAATCCCAGCTGGGTTGGAAGGGATTTTAAGTCCATTTTGTTCCAGCCCCATGGACACCTTTCACTGTCCCAGGGTGCTCCAAACCTGGCTGGGGCAACTCCAGGTTGATCCCAGGGCATCCTCAGTGTGATAAATTGAAACCAACTTATGACCAAATTATCTCAATCTGCTTCTGGGCACCCGTCCAAGGCTTGCCCACCCTACAGGGAACTGAATCATCCCAAAAATCCCATCCTCCCCGTCCATTATAAAAAACCTCACCTCCTGCCTTTCCCAGAGCCCCCTGGCAGCACTCACCCACTGAACCTGCGTCTGCAGCGCGGCCGGGTTGTCGTAGCAGAAGTAGCTGCCTGCAAGGAGAAGGGGACGGCTCAGGGCTGTGTGCGGGCACCCCAAACCCGGGCACCCCACAGCGAATCGGCCCCACACGGAGCCCCCGGCCCGTCCCGCACCGAAGCCCAGGAAGCACATGAGCGCCAGGACGAGCAGGCGGTGCGGGAGGCGGCGGGGATCGCAGGCGGCGGGCAGGGCACGGGGAGGCCCCGGGGAGCCGCCGCCTCGCCGCCCAGCGCCTCCCACGCGCCGCCCCTCGCGCTCCTCCTCCGCCATCGCGCCCGCCTCACGTGACCGCATCACGAGGGACTGCCGCTCACGTGAGCCCGCGGTCACGTGTGCCCATCCATCACGTGCAAGCGTGCGAGCTCAGCCAATCACGTGAGCCCGCGACACAGCCCCCGCCCATCGCCGCCACATAGAGCCCGCCCATCACTCGCAAAGCCACCTGAGCCCCGCCCATCACGTGTACCCGCCCATCACCTGAGCCCCGCCCATCACCTGAGCCCCGCCCATCACCTGAGCCCCGCCCATCACGTGTACCCCGCCCATCACCTGAGCCCCGCCCATCACCTGAGCCCCGCCCATCACCTGAGCCCCGCCCATGCACCTGAGCCCCCGCCCATCACCTGAGCCCCGCCCATCACCTGAGCCCCGCCCATCACCTGAGCCCCGCCCATCACCTGAGCCCCGCCCATCACCTGAGCCCCGCCCATCACCTGAGCCCCGCCCATCACGTGTACCCCGCCCATCACCTGAGCCCCGCCCATCACGTGTACCCCGCCCATCACCTGACCCCGCCCATCACCTGAGCCCCGACATGCCTCCGCGCCGTTGCCATGGCAATGCCGGCCGAGGCCTGGGGTCTGTGAGGGGGGAGAGGACAGCCCTGGGAAATGGAAATACAAAATAAATATAAATCATGGAAATATAAATATGTTTAAATGTAAATATGTTAAAATGTAAATATGTGAAAATGTAAATATGTAAATAAATATGTGTATGTACGTGTGATTACGTAGATGTAAAGATGTAAATGTAAATGTGGGAATGTAATTTGAGGGCCAGGCTGCAAGAGGCCCTCAATAAGCACCCAGGGAAACACCTCAGTTTGTGAAATTACTCCTGGTGAGTGTTAAAGTCATGGGACAGGGGATCCCAGCATGGTTTGGGTTGGAAAATACTTTAAAGTTCATCCATGGAGGGACATCTCCCACTGTCCCAGGCTGCTCCAGCCCCAGTGTCCAGCCTGGCCTTGGGCACTCAAAGGGATCCTCACCCGCTCCCAGGGAACAATTCCTGCCCAAAATCCCATCCACCTCTGCCCTCTGGCAGTGTGACCCCATTCCCTGTGTCCTGTCCCTCCCGTTCCTGTCTCTCCAGTTTTCCTGAAGCCCCTCCAGACACTGCAAGGTTTCTCTCCTCCAATGCAATTTTTCTTTAAAAAATTTCTTAAATTTGCTCCAAAATGTTCTTCCCATATTAGACATACCCTTGGAAAAGCTGCTTTTTTACTGTAAAAATTCCAATAATCTTCCATCAAGTTTCATTTTCTTGCATCAAAAATGACCCGAATCTGTGTGCACATTATCAATTGCTTTCTGAATAAAGTATTTCTCTTTGAATAAAATATGCTCCTAATGAGGCAAAACCACTTCTGATAAATAAAGGATTTATTTCCTTTTTCAAGGTAGCAGTAAGGGCTGAGTTTTACCTGAGATGCTAAACTAAGACATTCACTTTCCAGCTACTCTGCTATGAATTAGATCCAGAACCATTAAAAAAAAGTCAAAATAACTTCTCAAAACATGCAGGTATCATGTTGTAAATTACCTGCAAACTCCTCTTGGGCATAAAATGCTTCATTTCACTCGATATGTGTCTTTGCAGAGACCTGTCCAAAGAGATTTATGTTCTTAAATTAATGGGTCACATTTTCAACTGCTCTAAACTGGCTCAGATTTCTGGAAATCTGAGCGTCTCAGTTTACTACACTTGCTGTGAAAAACATGGTCTTAAATTACAAGGTTTCACTCCAAAAGAGGTTGTGCAACAAATTTGAGAGTTTCTGTGACAAACTCAAAGGTTTCAGTGACAAACTCGAGGATTTCTGTGACAAACTCGAGGTTTTCTGTAAAAAACTGGAGAGTTTCTGTAAAAAACTCAAGAATTCCAGTGACAAATTCAAACTTTTCTTGCCGCTTGAGGGAGCTCAAAGATAATTGACTCTGCAGAGCACCTCGAGTTTTATAATTCCAGGGAGACGATTAATACACACAGAGAAAAGGGATAACTTTGGAAAGTAGAGCTGTATTTTAACGCCAACACTTTGATTTTATTCTTTAAACTATTCCCACATGGATTTGAAACCGAGCTAATGTGTAACTCAGATGGGCAGGGACAAGGTGCCAGCATTTGGGCAAAAGGATCCCACAGAAACTCTCCCCTCTAACCTGGGATCAATTTTATCATGAAAAGCAGATTTTATCTCCCTAAGTCTCACAAAGGCTTTTTTTGCCCCATAAGCAAAGCAATAGGCAAAACCACACAGGGAATAAACACATTAAAAATAAAAAACTGCAACTTCTGATGTAGGATGAGAATATTTTGGCCTGGATTCAGCCGTGTATTCCAAGGGAAGGCAGGGAAGTGAAGAGCTGCCACAGGCTTTAGGGATTTCCTCATCAAAACTCTTGTTAGGTTGACTTCATTTAATCAATTAACCAAAAACTCCCAATCTTGTGGATCGGGATTTCATCTTGCAAACTTTTATCGCAGAGTTTTGTACACCCAAAAATCTGCTCTGCAAAAACACTTCAGAGAGCTTCCAACAGCCCTGGGGGATTGGCTGTGCCAAGTGCAATGACAAAGGATTCCTGGAAAAATAAAAACTCGGCCCAGAATGGCATCCTGAGTCTCAGCAACGTCACCAGGAGGATTTTGAGCACTGGTTTATGGTCTCTTGTCCCATTTTTGTTTATTAAATCCCTGCGGGCATTGCAGACCCAGGCTTTACTGGAGAAATTCCCTCTGTCACTCCTGTATCCATTTGTAAGAAATGTAAAAAGAGGGAATCTCCTTCCTTATCCTGTGGAAACAGTGGGATGAGGCCCTGGCCCCTCAAAGGGGGGATGTTGTTTACATCTCTCTCTTATTTTATTATTTAAACACAAGAATCCTGAGTTTGTCTTTTTTATTTCAATATTACCCAGGTGAGTTGTGCTGCGCTGGAAACTTCAAGCTTGTGGTTTCATGATGGTGTGGTTTTCCTTGTCCTCTCTTTTTTTCCCCTTTCCTTATCCTTGTGCTCTCTTCTGACTTCTCTTGGGAGACAGAGATTTACCTGAATTCGCTTATTCCAAGCGACTTCCATACCCTTCAGCAATAAATAGATGAGTGTTACTGTCCCACTCTGTCATTCATTCCAAATATCATTTTCATTTATGCCACGCTCCCTCACCATAACCCACACAAAAGCATGTAAATGTGGAAGGATTTAGCTATTTAAACTGCTTAAAAAACAGTTAAAAATTATTATTTTATGTTATTCCTACTCATCCACAGAGCATCGTTAATTCAGTGCCAGAATTGCCAATGATTTTTCACATGCAGCAGAGCTGAGCAGGTTCCAAAAGCACAAAGGGTTCCTGCGCTTTCACTCATGCAGGAGGGAATTTTCATGAACCTGAAACAGAGACAATTTTATTATATTTATTTTCAAAGCTCTCAGTGGGTTTTTCCTGTTCTTTTCTTGGCTGTGTGCTTAAATATTTTCTATGAAATGAGATTGGGGTTGTACTTTATCTTCTTGTGTGTAACATCAGGCTCTTCCTAGGAGAGTAAGGAATTACAGCTGTGTATCCCAAATATTTAACAGGAGAAAAAGTCTCTTTTCCATTTGCTCTTTCCCAATATTTGCCTTTCTCCCAGTCCCTTCCTCCTTCACCTTGGCTGTGACCTTGCAGTGCCCGTAGCTCAGGGCTGGGATGTTCCTGGGCTGATTCCCACATGCATTGCAGGTGAGTGTTAATGCCCCAAATAAATACAGCAGATTGCTCTTAAACTCGTGCTTTAGAATGTTTATGGCAGATGCAATTGCTGCCTCCCCATAAATCAGGGCACTTAAAGTGCCACTCGGTCCCAAACGCTGCGTTTAACGGCAGCAAATTGAGGAAAAGCTGTCTACAGGGCTTTATAGGGGCCATAAAACCCTTGTGGCCTCCCCTCTCTGCACTGCCCGGATCCATCAAGTGCAGGGAGCACTCAGGAAGGGAAATATTCCCAGGAAACAAGGATGAGCTGCCAGAGCTCAGCTCCTCTGAGTTATTGCTGTCTTTGGGAAGATGCTTCAAAACTGCAACCAAGCAGGAGCTGCATTAAAGGTGATTAAATGGCCTCTGCCATCATTACCCCATTAGCCATTTTCTGAAGGAAAATGCCCAAAAAGGAGGAAGGATCTGTCACCCAACGGCATCCAAACAGCTTTTAATCACTCCATGTGCTGAGGAGTGGGTTATTACAAACCTCTCTGTCCCACTGGAGCATTACTGGGCTTTTATGCAGCATCTCAAGACAAGTGTGATGTGTGCAGGCTGCTGGGAAAAGGCTGAGGAAACCCTTCAGCCCCATAAATCTCTGTGAGGGCAAAGATCCCGGCTGAGGAAGCCGCTGTAACCGGGAGGGATCCTGTGCCAAAGCAAACAGCTCCTGCCCTCTGTGCTGAGTCATAAAAACACCAAGCACGGGTGGGTTCAGAGCTCCTTTTCCTACAGAGAAATATCACTGTGCATCCTTCCCAAAATGACACAGCTCTGCCCCAGGGCAGAGTGCCGGGCTCAGGGAATGGAGAGAAAATACCCACAGTGAGAGTGTCAGAGCATCATTGACCATGTGCAGCTTCACAGCCAAAAAAGGACTTTCAGGAGGGTTTTACTGGTGTTCCAGGCTGGATTGGTCAGGGCTTGGAGCAGCCTGGTCCAGTGAAAGGTGAAGAACGAGATGATTTTAAGGTCACTTCCCACCCAAATGAGAGGATTTTAAGGTCCCTTCCCACCCAAACCAGCCTGGGATTCCATGATTCTGGGAATTCAGAGCTTTGGGCTTTTGGGACTACAGCTGAATTTCTAGATAACACCTGACCTTGTCTTCATACACAACTTCCCCTTAGTTCCTGTTTCCCTCAGGATACACATATTCCTGGTGGATGTTACCAATGCTAACTTTTAAAAATCTCCAGGTAATTTGGTGGGAATAGTGAACAATTACAGATGCTTTGGTAGAAATACTGAGCACATAGAGCTGCCCGAGAGCCACTGAAGCAGAGCATTTACTGGACAGTTCATCTCTGAAAAGATGCAGTCTCGTTTAAACATTTAAACTTCTAAGGATTCTCCTGTTCCTTCCAGCAGGACGGACACAAAGGATTTCAAAGCTAAGCCTGGGATTTCAGGAGGAAGCTTTGATTCTGACCAGTGCTGAAGGTTGGTGCCACGCAGCCTCCCTGCCCTGGGAATGAAGGAAGTTCCCACCCTGGACAAGGGCTCTGCTTCCCTGCCCTGGCTCGGGGCCAAGGGAGAGCTCTTTGTCACCAGAGCTCCTGGTGACAAAGGATGGGATGAGGGAGCTGCTCCCACTGACCCCATGGCTGCAGTTCCCCCTGGAAAGACAGGAATCCCCCATTCCCAAAGCCAGGGCTGTTCCCAGCACCCACCCAGGCTGTCAGACATTCCAAGGATCCAGCAGAACCTCTTTCCAGCCCCTGCTCTGGGTCCTCTCCTCAGTGACTTTATCCCAAAAGCTGATCTCCTGTCAGATCCTGCTCTTCCCCCACCCGAGGCTGAGCGTTTTATGCACATCCAGCAGTTCCTCCTCAGGCATTTCCTCTGCCCTCCAGTGACTGAACTTTGCTGGACACTCACCAAGACCTGGGTAAGGTTGGGGTGGATTTCTTTCCTTCTCTCTGCTGCAGCCTGGAGAACTTTCCAAGCAAACAATTTTATTCAGTGGTCCCGTTGTTCCCTGAGCTGTAATTCCTTTGCTGATACAGCTGATCCCTCACTTTGAAATTAATCCCTCACTTCTGTGGAATTCCTTCTCGCCGCTCCCCATGGCCTTGGATCTGAGGAAATTACATTAAATTCCATCGCTGTAGTTGGTTATGTTAAATATTCTTACTGGGTTGAGACCTTTCAAAATAAAACCAAAAATGAAAAATCACTATTATTCCAAGAATCCTGAGTCATCTCCACTTATCCAGCTTTACTTCTGAGAGTATGAGGCTTTGTTTCATAACCCAAGAAAGTGACACCACAGGGAAAAAGTCACAAAAAGCTCTAATTTAGAGGGAAAGAGAACAGGGTAGGAAAGGGGCACATAATAATTTCCTTATAGGCAAAGAATTGGAAACAAGCTGGAGAGGGGAGAAAAAAATATTTCACAAACTGATAATTCAAAATAAATGGAGGACAAGGCGTTCTGCCTAAGTATTTGTGAAAATAAGAGCAGGTGAGGAAGATGAAATGCAATTTTCCTTTTTATTTCCTTCAAAGAGTGAATGAAGAATTATTCTGCACAGCAAGAAAAAAATCATTTGTGATCTAATTCTGAAAATATATTGTTTGTTTAGAAGCATCTTGCTCAACACTTGATTTCCCAGTTTCACTCACAGATTACAATTCTTTGTGGTTTTATATCCCTGAGTTCCCCACCTTGTGGTTTCCAAGTGCAAACAATTTCATAAATATTATTCATGGCATGAGAGAAGGAAACGAGTGGGTTCATGTTCTGCCCCATAAATGACAAAGGAATAAATACAAATCCTGCAGGTGACAACCTGAAATATTCCCCTCACCTTTCCTGGCACCACAGCCAGGTCATCCCCACTGAAGAAATGTGAAGGGGATTATTCCCAGCACAGAGTTTCAAGGAAAGGTCATTTGAGCTTTGGTGGTTTGGAAAATTTTGTCATTTCTTAGGGGACCTCCAGGATTCACTTCTTCACACAAGGTTGGAAAATGGTGCTGTGCGTTCCCCACCTGAGGCAGAGCAGCTCCTGGGCTCCACCTGGTCCCTGAAAAGGAGGAAAAGGGCAGAATTCCTTGAAAAGAACCTTGTTTGAGCATAAGAAAATGAGCAAATCAAAGTTCTCAGATGGTGATGATGCTATGCTTGGAGAACCTTTCCCCCTCAACTCGGTTGATTTCTGTATTCACCTCTTCCATTTAGGCAAATCCTAAATTCCTTCCACCCCTTAGCACCAGCACAAGGAATGGATCCCAGAGCCATGGGAAGGCCAAATGGGATTTTACCTCTCTGTGCTTCCATTGGGAACAAAGCTCTCAATGACATTAACATTTAAATTACTGTAATTAGACATTAACATTTAAATGACAGTAACTGGATATAAAAAACATTATCCCCTTGGATGGGGATGAAATCCCACCACGCTGACCTGGCCATGGACATCTCCTGTGGGATCTGCTTTGCTCACACTCAGAGGAGCTGAAATCCCTCCAAGCTGTGAGTTCTTTGTCCTTTTAGAATCGTCCCAGAATCCCAAAGGCTGGCAAAGACCTCCAGGACCATCAGCCCAGCTGTTCACCCCACTAAACCACATCTGCAGGAGTTTGAAACACTTCCAGGGATGGGGACTCCACCACGGTAACCATGAGATCAAGTCAGATTAGAAGAAACTGAAGAGAAAATAAATGAGGTTTTAATTTTTTCTCTTATCTGGAAAGAAAAACTTTCTTTTTTTTTTTTTTTCTGGAAATCTGAGCTCCACAACCACAAAGCATCCACAGAAAATACAACTCTTAATTCAAATATCTGACATCTGACAGCAAGTGCCAAGTGCACAGCTCTGGAAAGCGATAGGGAATGGAAAATGGGAAGAGAAAACCGAGCTCAGGAAAGGGAAGAGATAAAAATCCTACTCTTGAGAACCAAGCCAAGTCAGAACGGCCCATCCTGCATCTGGAGTGTTTGCTTCCTTGTTTTGGTTTGTTGGCAAACAGTACGAACTCACACTTCTTGTGTTCCACTCCAACAATGAGTGCTTTGGGCAGGCCTTGGCTCCAGGATCTCCCTGTATCCAATTTCCATCGAGCCTGTAGGGAACAGCCTCCTCATTTCTTTGGGAATGCAGCCCTCGGCTCTGTCCAGCCACTGGTAACCACTGGTGTGTTTTGCTTGGCTCCTCTGCCTTTCCATCCCTACCAAAAGAGGAGAAACAACTGATGAGGGCTTTTGGAACTTCTAAACGTCTGATTATTGCAGGGAATGGGAGCCAGAAGATGCCCTGGAGATAAAGGGTGGGACAAGGCACAGCTGAGCCCTGCTCTGGCAGTGCTGGGGAGGAGGGGTGGCACCAACCCCTGATGTCAGGGCTTCCAAATCTGCATCCTCAGCAGTCAAAACCCTTCTTTTCCAAAGTCACTTTTCCAAACTGACCATAATTCCTCAGCTTTGTATAATTGTTTTATCTGTAATTCATGTCCAAGTTTTCCTTTTAAGGCTGCCTGTTCCTTCCCTGCTGAGCATTCCTGCCTCCATCCCGAGCTGTCCCAACATCACTTCAGCTTTTTAATCCCTTTATTCCCAGCCCATTTTCCTGCCCTTTCTGCTCACCAAGCAAGAATGAAGTTTTTTATAAGCTTCTTACCCTGGCACCTGAAAGAGCAATGCTGCTGTCAGCACATTCCTGGCCTTTCTTCCCTGGGAGTATTTCCCACAGCCAGGCTCACACCCTGCCTGCCCCACAGGAAAAGTGGTTTTCCTACCAAGCTGAAGGGCTGGGATTTTCAGGGAGTTGCACACAGGAGATAATGCCTGAGAGTGGCTGTGGAAGGTGTCCAGCAGCTCCAGTAACCTTCCCCAAACAGCGAGTGTTTCCAGGAAATGGAAAAGAAACACAAATCCCACGGGGCTGGATGAATCACTGCTCCCCACACACATCTTTAAGGAAATCAGGGAAAATAAACAGATTCCAAATTGGTTCCCTGGGGCCTTGGCTGGGGGTTTATCCCGATCCCAATGGATGCAGTGTCTGCCTCAGTCCCAGTGTGGGGCTGGAAGAAAAGCACCAACGAACAGCTCTGCTGATGCAGCAGCCCGTGCTGGCTCTGTAGGAAAATCCCCGAGCTGCTGCAATGTTTTCCTCGTTGCTTTGTGCACTCTGCACACAGCTTTGGCATTGTTACCCTGGGATCCTCCTCCAGGATTGATTTGGGGTGTTTGTTCCCAATTCCTGCCACAGCCATCCTGGATTTCTCTGAGCTGGCACGAAATGCTGGCCCTGAAGTGACAATTTCTTGCTGGTTCTGTTGTCTCAGGATAAACCAATAATGGTTATCCAAAGTCCCAATCCCAACATGTCTCCCTCCCGGGGCTTGGGAATGCTCCTGCTGGTTGTTCCCAACATCTCTCAGCCATGGGATAAGGGGGAAAAAATGGGATAAAATCAAGGAATTGTTGTCGGAAGTTCCTGTTCTGATCAACAGCTCTAAAGGTGCTTTAGACTCCAGACACTGCTGGCTGCACAAACAGGTCTTTGGGTCAGAACCATGGAATGGTTTGGGTTGGAAGGGACCCTAAATCCCATCCCATCCCACCCCTGCCATGGCAGGGACACCTCCCACTGTCCCAGGCTGCTCCAGCCCCAATGTCCAGCCTGGCCTTGGGCACTCAAAGGGATCCAGGGGCAGCCACAGCTGCTCTGGGCACCCTGTGCCAGGGCCTCAAACCTCACAGGGAGGAATTCCTTCCCCAGATCCCATTTAAATCTCTCCCTTTTTAATTTAAAACCAATCCCCACTGTCCTGCCCCTCCAGGTCCTTGTCCAAGGGCCCTCTCCAGCTCTCCTGCAGGGTCCCTTCAGGTATTGGAAGGTCACAATTAAATCTCCCCAGATCCTTCTTTTCTCCAGGCTGAACACTCCCAACCCTCAGCCTTCAGTCTGAGAAGAGTCTCCAGCAGTCACTACAGAAAAATGCAAAAATATCCAACAACTTCTTCATCTCTGCATTTTTAGTGAATTACACAGATCAATCAGGAAAACTAGAATTGCTTTAAATTTCAGCAAGACTGATCTGAACCAGACTCCCAAACTCCTGCCCCTTCCTTTCTTTGGAAAGGAAACACAGCAAAAATAACACAAGGAGAAATTAATTTGGTTTGATTTTTGGTATTGATGTTCTACCATCTCACATTTCTTTTAATACACAACCTGTTTCTGTTCCTTCTCCAACTCATTCAAACCTGCTTTGATTGCAGTGATGTCACCTCCTGAGCCAGGCTTCTCTTTATTTGTATAAGAAAATGTTTGCTCCTCCACTCACAGTGAGCAATTAGATCATTCCTGCCAAAAATCTGTGTGAGTTTAGCACAGGTGCTTGTGACTGTTCCCCTGGGACTGCCAGGCATTTCCTCTTTCAATCAACTGAAACATTAATATCACCCTCCTCCCTTTTAAATTCTTGTTAAGAAATGGGAATTTATACCTAAATCAGGTTGGCTCTGCTGCTTCTCAAACCCTGCAATCACTACAAATATGCAAAGTTTTGGATAGTGGAATATCCCCAGCTGGGATATTCCCAGCCCCTGCCATGGGGTGGGAATGAGATATTGAGGGTTCCTTCCAACCCAAGCCAGTCTGGAATTCCAGGATTCTGTGAGCATTTGAAGGTACCAAAGGCTCATTTTCCAGACCAGAACCATCATTTAGACATTAAATTGACACACCACCATTTCCCCAATTGCATTTGCTGTTTCTCCTAAAACTCAATATAAAAAAAAACCCAAAACACCTGAATGGGCATTTCAGCACATCTGATCAAATGCACAAAAGCCATTGTTCCAGTGGAACTTAGGGAATGGGGAGCACACCAGTGAGGAGTGGGGTGCACACCAGTATGGGATGGGGAGCACACCAGTATGGAATGGGAGCACACCAGTATGGGATGGGAGCACACCAGTATGGAATGGGAGCACACCAGTATGGAATGGGAGCACACCAGCATGGGATGGGAGCACACCAGTATGGGATGGGGAGCACACCAGTGGGGAATGGGAGCACACCAGTATGGAATGGGAGCACACCAGTATGGGATGGGAGCACACCAGTACGGGATGGGAGCACACCAGTAGGGATGGGAGCACACCAGTAGGGATGGGAGCACACCAGTAGGGAATGGGAGCACACCAGTAGGGATGGGAGCACACCAGTAGGGATGGGAGCACACCAGTAGGGATGGGAGCACACCAGTAGGGATGGGAGCACACCAGTAGGGATGGGAGCACACCAGTACGGGATGGGAGCACACCAGTAGGGATGGGAGCACACCAGTAGGGATGGGAGCACACCAGTATGGAATGGGAGCACACCAGTATGGATTGGGAGCACACCAGTATGGGATGGGAGCACACCAGTATGGAATGGGGAGCACACCAGTATGGATGGGAGCACACCAGTATGGGATGGGGAGCACACCAGTATGGAATGGGAGCACACCAGATGGGATGGGAGCACACCAGTATGGAATGGGAGCACACCAGTATGGGATGGGGAGCACACCAGTGGGGAATGGGAGCACACCAGTATGGAATGGGAGCACACCAGTATGGAATGGGAGCACACCAGTATGGGATGGGGAGCACACCAGTGGGGAATGGGAGCACACCAGTATGGGATGGGAGCACACCAGTATGGGATGGGAGCACACCAGTACGGGATGGGAGCACACCAGTACGGGATGGGAAGCACACCAGTACGGGATGGGGAGCACACCAGTACGGGATGGGGAGCACACCAGTATGGAATGGGAGCACACCAGTATGGAATGGGAGCACACCAGTATGGGATGGGAACACACCAGTGGTCACCTCTCTGTGCTGCCATGGGGCTGTTGCTGTGGCAGAGGAGCTTTACCAGATCACACAAACTCCCCAGGGATGAAGGTGGAGGAGCTCTCTCCCTGTAGTCCCTCGAGCTGCAATGAAAGCTGCTGGCAATGATTGTGCTTCTCTCCTGTTCTTCACAAACTGTTCCTTGAGCCTGAAATGTTTGGGATCCTTTGGTCACTTGGTTACTGGATCAAAGCCACGCTGAGCTCACGGCTCTCGCCCATCAGTTTTTGGAGTTCTTACAGGATAAACACTTCCAGGCACTCCAGAGCTCATGAAAAGCACCACGTTGGCCACACTGAGCTCTGGCCTTTGTAAAAGCTGTTATTTCGCCCTATTTTCTTCATCCAAATTTTCAGTTTGACTCCCCTATCCCCCTGCCCAGCATGGAGAAATAAACACAGTGGTTCTTATAAATTTACATGGGGAAACAAGCCCAGGTTTGTCAAAACACCGTGACTAATCCAGGGGAAAAAGATCATTTTCTCAGAAGTTCTGGGAACACACAGTGATGCAGAAAAGAACAGAGGAGTTATTCCTCATCAGAGCCAAGGAAACAAGATTATCGTGAGATGGAGCAGTGATAAGAAAACTCAGTGAGCAGGGAGAGATGTGCTGAGAAAAAACCAAACCATTCATTAGTAGGGAAATGAGGTTTTGTATCTATTAATTACATCAAGAACTGGAGATAGCTGCTCTGATGATTTGATTCCACATCCATCAATACTCAGATTAAAATCTAATTGTAGCTGATTCTAAATCACAAAAGTGGTGTCTGCAATAACCCAGTATGAACTTTGCAATACAAACAAATCACAATGTGCATTTTAATTTGTTCTTTGAAATAATTTTAGGGGTTCCTGAAGAATAACCTGCCTTTCTTGGTGTCAGGGTGCTCAATCTGCTTCATGACTGCAGCACCTGGTTACAGGAAATCCTGCAGAACTGTAACATTAACACCCTGCAAATTGTCATCACATTTTATAGGCTGAGCTGAAAATTGGGTAATAGAATCCCAGAATTATTAAGGCTGGAAAAGATCTCCAACATCATCAAGTTCAATGAATAATTCCATGAATAATTTATGTATCTCCTAACATAAATACAGGTTACAGTGCTTACCTCTGAGCAAACCTTTAAGAAACCTAAGTACAAAATTCATATGTGAAGATAAAATGCCACATTTAAATTAACTAATCTCTGAGACATCTCCTTGCCACAAAAATTCATCTCACCAGAGAATTAACAATAAATTCTACCTTTTTTTTCTACTCTAAATAACATCCCCAGCTACTCAAGGAAGGTTCCAAAGAGGAATATTTTTTGTGTGCTTCATTTTGCATAAAACATGTAAAAAATTAAGAAATAAAAAATGATAAGGTCACCCTTTGAGGTGTGCCCAGAGCAGTGACAGTGCAGAGGGGTTTCTGTCAGGGTTTTGTCCCTTTTGGGTTTGGACGAAAGGAACCAGGACCTCCCAGCTCAGCATCCCCAGCTCCTGGAAAAGATCACTGCAAAGGGCACAAAGAGGGGACAAGGAGGGGACAAAGGGGAGGATCCAGTGAGCAAGACATGGAAAATGTGCTTCCTGTCTGAGGGGCACCTCGCAAGAGAGGGGTGGTTTGTGAGACAGTGCTGTGGAATCTCAGTGAGAATCCCCTCTCCTGTCCTCACCTGATTTCAAACAGTCCCTGAGCTGTCATCCCCCTGTTGTGCAAATATTTAATGCCTTCTTTAAACATTGTGCAACCAAACACCTCCCCAGTTATGGTGCTGTTGCAATCCTTGTTTCACAGGGACAGGCACTGAATCTTTACAAAATCACTGTCAAAACGCCAGTAATTCAAGGGGAGTTTTATTACTATCAGGTAAGTAAATATTAGCCTCAAACTAATTAAAGTTTTGTGGGGTGAGGGGTTGTGCCTCCACATCCATGATCTGTCAGGAATTTCCCTTGATCAGTGCTTTAGAGGCTTCATTTTAGATTCTCATCTTTTAGGGATCTGCCCAAACTTCTCTGGAGAGGCAGAACTGCTGCAAGAGCTGTCCAACCACCAAACATCCCAGCAGAGCTCCCCTGTGACAGCACAAAACACTCCAGAAAGCAAATCTTCCCCTCAGCATTTCACTCCTAATGGCTGCTTGAATTGCTGTGTATTTTTGAACAGGCCTGAGCACGTTCCCACATCCATTTGTTCCAGTTGTACACGGCAGGCTGGTGATTTCAGGTTATTAACAGAGATTATTTACTGCCCATGTTTATTCCTGGCTCTGGGTGATGCTGTCTCACTGGGCATGGAACGGGTTTGTGTGTCTGGAAATGTTTCTCTGTTCCACACCAATTCCAGGACCAAAAGAAAATGATCCCAAGAGTTTTGCCAAACGTGCTGTGTCTCTCTCCAGTGTCAGAAGAACAGTGATAACCTGCAGTGATTGACTCCCTGTTTCTAACCCATGTCCTTTCACTTTCCTTGGCATTAGGTCATTGCAGATATATTCCAATTTCCTAGCAAAACAACATTTGGGGAAGTCCAGTATAAGAGGATCCTGAAATGCTCACGTGCCTGGGAGTTTCTGTGCTTCTCTGTTTCACTGGGGTCACAAAGGGTTTGTTCTGCATGGAAATGTTTGACACTGCAAAAGCACTGATCTGATACACTAAAACCACAAAATGTTGAATGAAATGGGGCATTAAAGGTGACTTACACCATCAAACCTTAGAACTGGAGGAGCCTCCAAAGCAACAGGAGCAGAGGTGCTGATGGATAACTCACTGGAAAAGTGGGAACAGAAGTTAAGAGCTCTAAAAATTCCTCATGCCATTTCAATTTTACAGGTGTTGATACACGGTTTAAAACCAAAATAAAAGTGCACAAAATAATGGAAACGGCGTCAATGAACTTGCAGGGTTTTGGCCAGGAGGGGTTACCAGACCTTCCTGGCCAACTTAAATATTGTCCCTTAAAAGTCAGGTGTAGGGGTGACCTTCCAGTCAAGTGAGCTATAAGAGAGATGGAAAGAAACAATTTGCAATGGTCTGGAGTGACAGGACAGTCCTGCTGACACAAAATATAAATGTTTCTTTAAAAAAAAATCCTACCCATGATTTAAAAATAATTAGAAGCCTTCAAACTCAAATTTTCCTGGAAAAAATGAGCCACACTAAATCAACACCCATATTCTATTCCTACAGATAAGGTCAGCCCAGTAGTGCATTAAAAGGTCACCTATGCTTGATTTATCCAGCACAATATTTGGAGATTAATTAAAAATAAGTTCTTGGGATGACTTATTGAGAAAAAATCCCAAATCAGTTAAAATCAAGTAAGAGGATTTGTTCTGAACTACAGCAAGATGGTGAAGTTAAAACTGAGAAAGTTGCACAACCAAATAAGCTGAGTTTTGTCCAAATTCAGTGTATTAAATTACAGTCATCTGGTAATGATTGTGAGCCCATGAGGTCTGCTTGATACAAGGGGTATAGAAATAGCCTTCAACTCTGTGTCATCCTGGTGGCCTCCTTTGGGCTCCCTCCAACAGTGGACACATCCCTTCAGGTCAGACAATTCACTCCAGCTCCTTTTATTCAGCTCTGACACACTGCAAAGCTTCGTTTTACTCTCACCAAAGAGCCTGAAGCAGCCTTGGCTCTCAGAGGATGCATTTCCAGCTTTTAAGGGTCAAAAAAACCCCAGAGCTTAAAATAAATACATTTCCTACATGTTGTGGAAGCACAAAAGCTTGTGCTTGTACACATTTACAAACAACCCCCAGCCCTGACCTGGACCTGTTTGGCATCTGAGCTTTTGTTTTCCCCAAGTCCAATTGTTTTGTAAATTCCGAGTCAGGTCGGATCAACAGCAAATTACAGCAGCACGATCTCTGCACAAGGGTAGGAAATTGCCCCGGGATTGTCCCTGCTTTGTCACAGGGTTCGGTGCCCTTGTCACACCGACCCTCGCTCACTCACAGCCTCTCGCTTGCCCTCGGCAGGAAGGAAACAGCCCCATCACTGAGCAAGCAGGAAAAGGAGGAGAACACGGGAGAAAAGGAAGTGCACCCAAAGTCCGGGATGGGGTCAACGCCTCAGGGCTCACCCCTGAGCCAGCAGGGGCTCGCAGGCTTTTTGTGACAAATCCCGATTTAGAGGCTTTTACCTCTTTTTAAACCTCTCAACTCCCTCACTCAAAGGCACCGAGTGTGAAAGCCCCGAGGGGGGTTTAACTTCTTCCCTGAGCAGCTGCAGCACTTGAGCAGCGTGAGCAGGAGAAGCTGCCCCGTCCCTTCCCTTCCCTTCCCTTTCCACCCCACCCTCCCCGACATCCTGCTCCAGAGCTCTCCTCCCCGGCCATCCCGCTCCACCTCACTCTCGCCTTTCCATGGATTTGTGCTTCCTGCGCTCCCACGGAATCCTCGGCGCTGCTGGAAGGGCAGGAAGGGAACAGCAGGACACAGCAGGACACAGCCGACACTGCCTGGGGGGTTTCAGTTTAAAAGGGACATCAGCGCTGTCACCACAGCAAAGATAAACAAGAAAAGGCTGGATCTTGGTTCCTTCCACAAAAATGTTTTCCCAAAAAGGGGAAAAAATATCCTTCTCCCTCTGCTAAACTTGACACCTGGCAGGGACACCTTCCACCAGTCCAGGCTGCTCCAAGCCCCCTCCAGCCTGGCCTGTGTGATACAAGAATGTAAAGATGCAAACTGTTAATTACATAATCTGTTTCAGGAAGGGAAATCACAAACAACAAATCAGGAAAATTACCTGGGTGGCATAAAAACTGCAATAAAGAATGGTATTATACCTTTATTGTAATAATTCTTTCCCTCACCTCAGAAAGCCTCAGAAATACTGAATTTCAAGTTGTGTGAAAAAGCGTTCCAGTAATAAAAAGAGACTTAAAGCTCCACAGGAGACAGTTTGAGTCTTTAACCAGAGTTTTGATTTACTTCCCTGAGGTCCCAGCCCAGAAACCTGCCCAAATACTCCTGCAGGAGCACAGAAATAGATTCCCAGCTGCACACACAAACACCCGTCTGCTCGGATGGTAACAGAGCAGCTCATTAAAAATCAGCTTTTTTAACACAGGAAGTGCTGCAGCCTTTTACATTTTACCACACTCAGTCTCTCCAAAAAAGATGCTTCCAGGAGGAGCAACAAGCCCACTTGTATCCCAGAAATCATCTTAAGGCAATCTGGCTGCTTTCTCAGTTGATTTTCTTCATGTTACCAAGACATGACTATACTGGTTCCAAAAACTTCCCTAAGTGAGATTTATTTCAGAGATGAATGTTTCCCTCTGCTTCCTGCGCACAATTTTTGTAATATTTCAGCTGTGTCCCAGGCAAAGCATGACTCGGGCTGCGCGAGGCTCTGCAGTTTTGGGAGGTGTTGAGTTGTGGTAACTCTGAGAAGGAGCTAACTGCGTTTTTCCAGCCATTGCCCGTGTTTGCTCTGATCGGTGTCAGGATCACACATCTGGCTGGAGCTGCTCCCTTCAGACAACTCCTGTGACCCCTCAAGTGTCCCTGGATCCCCTCAGATCCCCCAATTCCTCTCAAGTCCTGGCATCTCTCAAGAACCCCTGGCTCCCCTGAAACCCCACCCCCCTAAGCCCCCATCTCCCTCAAACCCCCGGTCCCCCTCAAGTCCCCCTTGCTTTCTTTAGGACTCTGGAACCCCCCAAATCCTCCTGGGATCCCCGAGAATGCCTGGTCCCCCTCTAGCCCCTCTGGCTCCCCTCAATTCTCCCTGGCTCCCCTTAGAATCCCTGGTCCCCCTCAAATTTCCCCGGCTCCCCTCAGTACCTGACACTCCTCAAATTTCCCTGACTCCCTTCGGAACCTCATACCCTTCAAGCCCTTCTGGTTCCCTTCAATTTCTCCCGTTCCCTTTAATACCCCTCGTCACTTTCAAGTCCTCCCAGCATCTTCAAGCTCCTGGGTCCCCGTAACGTCCCGGCTCCTCTCAAGCCCTCGAGTCCCCTCGGTCCCCTTCAGCCCCTTCGGTCCCTTTAGTCCCCCCGGTCCCTAGCCCCCGGTCCCCTGACCCCCGGTCCCTCAGCCATGTCCCTCAGCCGTGTCCTCATCCCCCGGGTCCCTCAGCCATGTCCCTCAGTCCCGATCCTCGCCCCTGTCCACCGTGTCCTCACCCCCGGTCCTCACCATGTCCCTCAGCCCCCGTCCCTCAGCCGTGTCCCTCGCCCCCGGCTGGCAGGTGGGAGGGCTGAGGGCCGGGCGGTTCGGCGGGCGCTGGCAGCGGGCGGAGGGCGGGCGGGAGCGGCGGGCGGGCCCGTATTTGTACCGGAGCTCGCGAGCCCGCCAGTGCCCGCCGCTGCCGCACCATGCGGGTCGCTCGCTGCCGGGGCTCGCGCCTCGCCGCCCGCTTTCCTCGTCCTCGGTGTGCTCCCGGGCGGCAGCGCCGCGGCGCCGGGCGCGGGGCAGGAGCTGGAGCCCGGCAGCCGCTCGGGCGGCGCGCGCGGGTGGCTCTGCAACTCCGCAACTTCCAGGCGGCATCGCTGGGCGGGCTCCGGGCGCTCGGGCAGGTCCGCAAGGCGACGGTGAAGGTAAGGTGTAAAGGGACGCCGGGGAGGGTGCAGTTAAAAGTAATTATTCTTTGTTATTGTTAGATAGAGCTGAGCTTAGCGCGTTCCCACGCCGGGCACCGGCCGCTTTCCCGCATCGCTCAGGAGCCGCTGCCCCATCTTCAGGGACACCCGGGTCCCCTTCGGGACCGCTGTCCCATCTTCCTTCCCTCAGGAGGCACCTGAGTCCCCTCTGGGACTGCTGTCCCACCATCCCATCCTCAGGGACACCCGGGTCTCCTCAGGGACCGCTGTCCCAAAACCTCTTCCCTCATGGGGTCCCCGGGTCTCCTCAAGAATGGTTGTCCCACGGTCCCTCCCTCAGATCACAAACTTTATCTGAAGACGATACAGTTCCCATGAGAAAATATACCTTAATCTTCCAAAAATCACGGGGAATTGAAGCGACAGGTGTCCCAGAGAGGAGCAGCTACCGGGGCAGAGCCTTCCCATCATGGGGAACTTCCAGGGATGCTCGGGGTACAGCGCTTCTCCTCCTCCAGGTTTGGGGCTTTTTTACAGCTTGTTCAGTTTCTGAAAGCACAAGATCAGGCAAAAACTTGTGGGGAATGTTTGTTCCGGGCTGTAGATCCTGGAAGGAATGCATCGCCTTCCTGGAGAGCTGAGGGATGGGATTTAAACCCAGCCGTGCTGCCAGGCAGCTCCCAAAGCAAGGGCTGCTCGCTCTGGATTCCCAGTCTGGGGTGCCAAAGGCAGCACTGGATTCCACAGGATCCTTTCCAGAATCTGGAGATCTTCCACCATCTCTCCTGTGCAATTCAGACTCTCACTCCTAAACCTGAGTAAGAGGATGCAGTGTTCAACCTCCCCTTTCAAAAAGAACATCCCAAACCAACTATATCCAAACCAACCAGAAATATTGAGGATGCACTAATGCAGCCCTTATTTTATATAGATCATGAGATGCTGAGCATGGCAGTGCTCATGGGACATGGGAATTTTCCTGTGGAATTGCTACAGACACCTCTGACAGGGATTTACTGTGCCATTTCCTACTCTCCAAAAGTACAAGTGCTCCTTGTGCATTTCCTGGGCACTTTGCATATGTCTATATGTCTATATTTTCATATGTAAATACCAGTGCCTGTCTGAAGAATAAGTGAATATTTGTGGGGAGGGAAGAGGATTTTTCCACGCTCTATCAGCCACCTGCCTCCTGATACAGGAAGGAAAAGAATTGGTTCATTACAGAGAAGTGAAACTCCTGACTTCCTCACGGTGCTGTATGCTGTAGGAGCTCCCTGGAACCACTCTCTGCAGTTTATTTCCCTTTTTATTTTTTTTTGCACACTCTGTGAAAACAAGAGGAGAAATGCACTAGAAGCGGGCACTTCCTTCTTTCCTGTCCTCCCCTGGAAAAAAATGAAAAGAATTTCCTGGAAGGAATGTGCTCTATGAGGTGAAGGCAAGAGGCAGAAATGTTGGAGTTTTTTTTTGTTTGTCTGGATTAATTTTTTTTTTTAAGAGGGCTAATTTCCTATTGGTTACTCTATTACTGGATCTCATAAAATCAGGATAATTTTTTCATGGAATTTAATAATGAGCATTGTAATTTAATACTAACTTTATTAGCCCACTAGCTGGTGAAACTGGTAATTGGAAACAGGACTAGAGACAGTCCCCAGTCTGCAAATTCTCTTAGATGGGAAGGATCTTTGAAGTTCAGGTAAAATGAGACTCCAGGGCTTTTCTCTCCTAGCAACAAAATTCCAAACAAGGAATAATCCTTGCCTTGCTGTTGGATGCAGGTGGCTTTGTGTTGTTCCTTCTTTTTTCTTGAGTGAGGATCTTCTCGGAAACAGCAGCTCCTGGGATGTTGGCAGCTGCCCTTGAAAATACACTTTTGATAAGAGAAATATTGGTTTGTGCCAGCTGAAGATCCCAGAGTTTAAAGGGAAGCTTTCTGAACACTGATGGAGCAGTTTCCCATCCCAGGGAAATCCTAATTTAGGAATAGGGAGGTGATAGAGAAAGGGAAAGGTCAGATAACCCTGTGGCTAAACTGCAGCTAAATTTGCTTAAAGTGGACCAGAAAATCCAATTTTCCCAGTGGATATTTCTCATCACAGCCTCACCTGGGCACAAACAGTGCAGTACCACAACTCTGCTCTTAATATTAGAAGTAAATTAAGTTTTCTACTTATTCCCAACAGTCAGAGTCCCACATTTGGGTGGGGACAGGGACAGCTCTTACTCCTTTCCAGCTTTTCAGTGATCCAGGGAGAAACTGATCCCAGGGGAGAAATCCTGGTGGGGAAACAGGGAGGGGAAGAGATGGAAACATCCTGCAGCACAAGGAGAGGAGGGATCCTCCCTTTCTCTGCCTGTGGGAAGTGAGGGAAGTGCAAACTGATTGTGAACTGGTTGTAAACTGATAGTAAACTGCTTGTAAACTGATTCCTTGGGGCCTGGAATGAAGCTGCTCTGAAATTGCTGCTTTGGGCTTTCCAGAATGAAAAATCTGTCAGGAAAACTGCAGTAATCTGGAGCCCAGAAGTAAAAGAATCCCGTGACCCAGATATTGAGTGGAAAAATGAATTACTCACTTGTTTTCTTCTCGTTTTGGACGCTTTTATCTTTGGCTGCTTCCCTGGGGGTTGTCAGATATCCCTGGGCTCTGATCAACTCACACTCTGGGACTGATTTACAGCATTTTTGGATGAGAGTGGGAATTAATAACAGGAAAAAAAAAGTTTTCCTTCGAGATTAAAAAGACTTTTATACATTTACAATTATTTCATGACAATTGGAACTTCTTCCTTCTCCTTGGTGAGCTCAGGAAGCCTCAGGTGCTCACACCAGGCTAAATATTTGTTTTAGCTCTGTAGCACCACTTGGAAGCTTTCTAGGCAGCAGTAGTAGAGTGGTAGTAGCTACTCGCAGTACTGGGAGGGAGGAGGTGAAAAAGAAGAGAAAATCTCTGCTTCAAACCCCACAGAAACACAGAATTCTGTGCTCTTTGAAAAGTCCTGCTGACTGTTTTAGCTTCTCTCATCTGCAGAACTGATAGCATTAAAAAAAAAAGCCTGGGTCACTATAAAAATCCCCAGATTGAATACAATTAAGATTAGCAATAACACCTTTGGGGTAGATTTACAGCAATTAGAAACTTAGACTTAAATGTGGTGATTGCAAGAGATTAGAACCCTTCTTAACTTAATTTCATTTTAATTACTGCTTCTTTGGTGATCCTGCATTTCAGAAGGTCAGTGTTTACCATTCTGCCCGTGTCACTTTGTCACTTGGAGGACAATAGTTCAGGCAGTGCACAAAAAAAGGCAAAAGGGGAGGAGGAGGATGCGGAGAAGAAAGAAATCATCGAAGTCTGAGCTCATCCTCTGTGTTTCCTCCACCTCCTTCATGGTGAGATTTGGCTCCACACTGGACTTGCCTCATCCTAAAGCTCCAGGAGGGGACTCTATAAAAGCACAGCAAGTGATTAAAACAATTTCTAATTCTACCTGCATTTTCCAACTCTGTGTAGATTCCACAGGCAGGTGCTGGGCTGAGGATCTGCTGTGGGTATGAAACTTCATTAACCTTCTACCCTTAATAAACTTCCTGGGAAAAAGTGTGCTGGGAACAGGAAGGCTCAGGGTCAGATAAATAACACACCCAGGTTTGCTTTGGGTCCCAATCTGCAAAATGCAGCAAACAACCAGAACTGTTGTTTGGTTTAAAAAAAAAACTGTTTAAAAAACAAGGAAGGTTAAAAATCCGTGCTGTCACACTCAAAACTTGGCATTTCAGAAGTGACATTCCCTCCCAGTGCTCCTTGCAGCACAAAAGCCTTTAATTCCACTGCTGGCTCCATCTTCTGTCTTCCAGGACATCCCAGAGTCTGGCCACAAGTATTACCTGCAGTTCAGCACTGAGGACTACAGAACTGGGGTGAGTTCCTGCTGCTCCTCCCGCCCTGGGTGTTAAATCAACTCCAACAGCTCCAAACCTAGGACCCCTCTGTCCTAAATGGATCTTCCACAATGGGAAAGCTTCCCTGCTCTCCCTGCCCATCCCTGCTCCGAGGCTCACCTGAGTGATCATCAATCCTCAGGGATTTCTTGCTGAAGTCACTCGAGGCAACCAAGGGCCTGAATGGAACTGCACCGTGGCCCAAGCTCAGTGACAGTGTGACAGTGTGGTCCTCATTATCCCTCTGTGGTCCTCATTATTCCTCTGTGGTCCTCGTTATCCCTCTGTGGTCCTCATTATCCTGCTGCCCACACCCCAAAATGAGGATCAGGAGTTGACAGCTCCATGTTCTTTCCAGTTAAAACCCCCTCCATTCTCTCTGTCGCTATTGTCAGCAGCACTTTGCTGTGCTTTTCCTTCACACACACACATTTTGTGGAATCCAAATGATTTTCAGAACTTACTATGAAACCTTACATGATTTTTGTGTCAAGGCTGATACAATGAAGTCCCTGTTATCAATTAATGTTATTTTCTGAGCTCTCACAAACACATTTCCGAGATGACTTAGAGCATTGTCATGTCCTGAAAGCAGGACAAGCATTAATTAAAAACTTATGTTAAATCCCTTTAGCCTTGTGGTTTTAAACTCTTTCCTGGAAAAAAAAAGAAAATCCTTCTTGACACTTTCCTAACCCCTGAACAGCTTCATACAAGGAGTTGCTGGTAAATAAAATCTTTATGAAAGATTTAAACTCTCCCTTGACAGGAGAATGCTGGGAGCTGCCTGGCTACTGTGCTGTATCCAAAGAAAAGATCTCCTCCTGTTGTCAGCATCCAGTGCTCCCACACCAAAGACCAGAAGGAAATCCAGGAAGAGGACAACAGACTTTACCAAAGGATCAGGCACCAAACCAAACCGATCACTGGGAACAATATTCCAGGTATATACCTCCAAATATTCACCCGTATTTCATTTTATCTTAAAAAGCACAACAAACAGAGCATTTGGAAAGGAGACACGATATTGACAGCAGCACCCTGATCCCATCCTGCTGCCAAAACAATCCCAGCTCCCCAGGGATTTTTGGGAGAACAAAGCCCCTCTGGATTTACCACTGGCAGCACCATCCTGTGAGGGTGGTTTGGGTTTAAAAGCAAGTCCACACCATTTTTAAGTCAAATAAATGCAGAATGTCCTCCAGGAATAACAAGTGCCCTAACCCACATCTCCCCAGTTGTGGTTGGAAATCACTGGGGATGATTAAAACAATTTTTCCATCCTGGAAAAATCCCATCTTTTCTCCCAGCTCAGTAAGGACTCCCATTGCTGTGGATTTTGGGTTTCTCACCCTGGGAATGGAGTCCCTTGGCAATGTCAGTTCTGCCACACTTTCATACCTCACTGGGACTGCAGGTTTAGCATCATCCTCCTCCCTCTTCCCTGTGACACATCAGAGGGAAGAGTCCCTCCCATGAAAGGTGCTGAGCCAGGCAGAACCACACTGAGGTTCATCACTTTTCTGCTGAGCAGCCAGAATTAATATAATTTTCTCTTTCTCCATGCCTTGCAGACAGCTATGGCAACATTGAGCCTGCCCTGGAGCCTGTGTGGGCTCTGGCTGTGGCTGGCAGCAGCTCCATCATGTGGGAAAAGTCCACGGAGACCTTGAGCTACTTCCTGGCCCAAGTGAAGTCTGTGAAGCAGTGGGTGAGTGGGGCAGGAAGGGAGCACTGCTCTGAGGAGGGATCCCCCAAATCCCAGGGCTTTCTCCTCTATGCTCCCAATTCCCTGTCTCCCCATGATCAGAGCCCATCTCACTCCATGGAGCCCTGCTCTCCCCCTTCCCTGAGCAAACTCAAGTGAATCAGAGCAGATGTTACAGTTCCACACTATAAAACTGTGCTCTTGGTAATCTTTTCTCTTTTGTACCTGCCCAGATCAGGAAAGATGATTTTGTTGAGTTTGACTACACTGTCCTGCTGCATGAAATGCCAACCCAGGTAAGGAGGTGCATGTGGGTAACCCCTCCTTCCAGCAGGAGATGGAAACCATAAAGATGATCACATCTGTGTGCTTTGCAATCCCTTCTCCAGGAAATCATTTCCTGTCACATGCGCCTGACGTGGCTCCCTGGGCACCCTCTGAAAGTGAAACACTTCTGTGCTTCTGAGAGCCATGGCATGGAGGAGGCATCTGGGGCAGAATCGGGATCAGCTGCTGGGCCTTCAGCTGAAAAGGGAGCGAATTTTTAAGGGAAATCCTCGGTTTTACGGATATGGATCCAGTGAGCAAATCCTCGTGCTAACAGACCTGGAGCTGGGATCATTTTTCCATGCAAGTCAGTGAATGGGAATGCTTCCACTGATGTGTTCTGTGCCAAAATTCATTCCTGTCACTCCTCCAGCTGCAAGATTCAAGTTCTACATCTCTGCCTACAATCTCTGCTACTCCAAATCCATATACACCCAGATCAACATCCACCAGTTGATTTGATGTCACTAATTAACTGTTACTTAAGAGTTTGTAAACAAAGTTAATATATTTGGATGAAAATTGTGAGAAAAGTGGTAATCTGTCACTAAGAAATATTTGCCTACTAATTTTTGTCACTTTTTGGCCTAGAATCGTGCTGATTTTTATAACTCTCATCTCCAATAAACCAAATACCATCACTCAGGGTCGAGGCTGGGTTTTCTTTCTGCTGCTGCTGGAGCCCAAATTTCTACCTTTGCTTTTACCCTGAACCAAACCAGAGCTGCAGAGCCAAGGAGGCCTCAAAAGGATGAATTCCCATGTTTGAAAACAGCTCTTCTGTTTTTCCTGCCACGTCCTGTCCCATCCTAAACCACAAAGTCATGGCTTTGTCCTTTCCACCAAATTCTCCAGCTGAATTTCCAGCAGAGCCACCACTGTCTCACCTCTGCTCTCTGGGATTGTACCAAACTGTCCCAAACTCGCCTTTTTTTCTCCCATTAGCCAGATTTGTGCCAGGATAAATGAAATCCTTCCCAAGAACATCACCTTCCTGAGGAAAACAGGCTCTAGGATGGCTCTTCTGTTTAACTTGGGGTGGTTTTCACAATCCTTGAGCTGTAACTGGGAACAACAGTTCAGGCATTTCACACACCAGCTTTCCCTGAATCTATTTATTTAGGCTGGGTGATGTCAACTTCCCAAATGTTGGGAGTTTCAGCATTTCCTTAAAAAGCTGGTGATTAAAATATTTTCTGCAATTAGGCCAAGAAAATAGGATGGATTTGGCACTTTGGGGCTCTGGTTTTGTCTCCTTACCTTTTTTTTGCCACTGCCCTGCAGAGCTGGAACAGAGGATCAGGCACTTCCCAGTCACCAGGGTGGTGGAACTGGCTGCTCACAATTTACAGCAATTATGGAACTCCAGAGGAACTTCTGGATAAGAAGCAGAGCTCTTGGAATTCTACAGCAAAGTTTCCTGCAGCTGCTTTTAGGCCAAGGTTTCAGCCTAAAACCTCAAATCATACAGCAAAATTCTTGGGGTTTGTTTCTTTTCCAGTTCTGTGGAGAACCAGCACATCTGGCAGAACTCATTAGCCAGGAATTCACATCACAACTAAACATAATAGAAACCCCATAAATATAAACCCCATAAATACAAATAAAATCACACCCAGCCCGTTTCTGTCTTGCATTCACACTGCTTTTATCAGACACCTCCAAATTTTGGGAAAAGCACTACATTTGCTTGTTTCAGAAACCTTCCAAATGGCTGAGGACCTGCAGGGCTTTTCTGGAAATGAATTCCAGCTGAGCATTCCCAAAAAGGGAATGCACTCATGGACTTTTCCCAAGGCAGCACTGCATGGATACACCACAACTCGCCTGGGATCCCAGAGCAGCTCCAGGCCCTGACCAATCCTTTCCCAAGGTTTCCATAAATCATTTTCCCAGTCTTTCCATGAAGAGCAGCAGCCTGGCTGCTCCAGTTGTTCCTGTCTGGGAAACATCAACCCCAGTGCTGTGCCAGGAATGTCACTGGGTTTGAACTGGAACCTCACTCCCTGGTTACTGGAATCTGCAAAAACATTTTCCAGCTGAGGAGGGCAGAGAATTCAACGTGGACATTCTGGGAATGATTAAAAATACAGAATTATGGGAATATCTTCTCACCTAACTAACCCCCTTGTTTTGTGTTTGCTGTGAGTCAGCAAAGTCAGCTGATTCCTGAGCTGAGCATGAGCTGCAACACAGCCTCTGGATTGGGAGATTCTGGGAAAAGATATCTTTGGTTTGCTTTTCTAACACTTTCTGGATTGGGAGATTCTGGGAAAGGGATCTTGGGTTTGCTTTTCTAACATCCTCTGGATTGGGAGATTCTGGGAAAAGGGATCTTTGATTTGATTTTCTAACCAAGAGCCAAAACCAAGCCCATGCCACGAATCCACATCACCAAGCCCATTAAATCCAACCCCACACAGTAATTTCATTTTGTTCCCAGCTTTGGGAAGATTCAATTCATACCAAAACTCCTGTCAGCTCTGCTCCATCCTTGTGCCACCAGTGAAAGTGGATTTGGTGACAAACCAGTTGCTTTGCCCAGTTGCTTTTTGGAGGATCCCATGCCATTTCCAAAGGATTTGGAGGGGAAAATCCCATCTGTTCCCTGGAAGGAATTTGGAGCACCAAGTGATGCCCCACTCCCCGTGCCTGTCCAGCAGCTCTCATCTGGCTTAACATTCCCAAACCAGGAGCTAACCTAATTACAAAATAATGAGGTATCAAGTAAAAAATATAATTATTTTAATAGATCTTAATTAAGACAAATCTCAAGCCAAATCATCAGCCATGTTTTAACATCTATTTTGTTACAGCAGCATTTACACATGAGCACTTCCATGGTGATCCCCTGGTGTTTCTGGCAACACCAGAGAGAAAAAGTTTCGTGATAAAATTCCAAGTCCAAATCCCACTGGAGCCCACCTTACCCAGCCAGCCTGGGCTGCTTCCATGCCTTGGAAGAGGGAGCTGTTGGAGAAGATTGTGCAAAACTGTCCAGGGGACTCCAGAGGAATCCCCATCAGCTCTTGGCTTTGCCCTTTTTGGCAGGAAGTCTCCCCGTGGCTTCCAGGTATTTGTTGATGATTTCTTCCTGAGTGCTGGCTGAACACGGCTGGTATTTGGAGTATTCCATGGTATATTCCCCTTTTCCCTGCAGGGTTGGGAAGAGTGAAAGTGAGGATGGGCCATGTGCAACCCTGCTGAGCTGAAATAACCCCAGTGATCCTTCACAATCCAACCCAAACAAAACTCCTCAAGGATGGAAGAATTCTTTGGCCAGGAATTGCACAGCTCTGCTTTGATTTGTTCTCACTCCCTGCTGCAGGTGCTACGGATATGATGATCCAATTAACCCAAATTTACAGAATTAAATACATTTTAGCAAAAGGGACCTGGAGGACTCACCTCTGTGCAAGACCTCAGCTCAGTGGCATATCCAAACATATCATTCAGAGGCACCTAAAATCCAAACATATTTGCTTGTAAAAAGGTGTTCTTTCCATCAGTTTTGGGCTATCATCTAATAACCCCAGTTATGACATAGTGCTGTCTGTAAATAGTTCTGATTTAATGATCTGTTGTTATAAAGTATCTGTTATTTTAATTAATTTATATTTGCAATGTGTTTTCAGCAAGAAACCTCAAAAATCCGGGAGGTTGAGTGCACCAGGAACTGGAATATCCCAAATTCAGTGATGAGCCAACCAGCAAGGTTTGAGGGGTCTCCAGACATCTCTCCAAGGACAACTTGGGAAGCAGAAGGACCACAGTGTGGGGTTTGTCCTGAGCCCATCACCCCCCAGGAAAACCCATGGAGGGACAGAGAAGCGGGAACATTGAAGATGTGTCAATCTGGCTACAAATTTATCCATAAAAACTGAAGAACACAGTGCTGGAGTGAAGGAAAGGCAAGCAGAGGAGCAGTGAGCCCCACAGACCTCAGCATAGAGGGTGAAGTATCCCTCGGAGCCGTCCTGGCCCGTGATGACCCCGTGGCGCCGGTTGATCCCGGCAATCACCGCTCCCTGGAACTCGGTGGGAGCCATCACCTCCACGGCCATGACGGGCTCCAGGATCCTCACCGAGGCGTTCTCCATGGCTGGGGAGGAGGGAATAATCCATAATTAGAACCTGCTGCAATCCAGGTGCTCCCCTGCACTGCAGAAAATGCTTTATGGTTAATAAACATGGCTGGGTGTTTATTACATCGCCGAGGGAAAACCATCATCACCTAATGGAATTGCAGCTCCTTCTGTTCCTGAAGCCATAATCCCAGAATCATTAAGGCTGGGAAAGACTTCCAGGATCATCAACCTTGAATAGCACTGTGCCCACTAAACCATAGCCTGAAATGCCACAGGCACACGTGGTTTGAGCACCTCCAGGGATGGTGACTCCACCGCTTCCCTGGGCAGCCCCTTCCAGTGTTTAACTCTCCTTCAGCAAAAGAATTTCTCCTAAAAAAGATTAAAAAATTCCTAAAAAAATCCTTCAGCAAAAAAAATTCTCCTAAAAAATTCCTTCAGCAAAGGATTTTCTCCTGAAAAAGCCCCAGTTTGACCAAATATTCTCTCCCTACCCTGTAAGGGTGAAGCTGTTGGTGTTGCTGTACTGAATTCCAGGAGAACAGGATTTCCTTCACACAACCACAAGAATTAGTGTGTATCCCTCAGAAATTCTGTCAGCTCTTGTACATATTTCATATTCTGCTCCATGTAAGTATGGGAGGGAGGGATGGATGGAGGGATGGATGGATGGATGGATCAGGGATGGATGGATGGATGGATCAGGATGGATGGATGGATGGATGCATGGGTTGGATGGGATGGATGGATGGATGGACAGGGATGGATCAGGGATGCAGGTATGGATAGACAGACAGATACTCCAGCCAGCAGGACCCATCCCAAGGAGCAGCCTGTACCTTGTTTCAGGGCTCCCTCTCCTGCCCTGATGAAGGAGATCTCGTTGGAGTCCACCATGTGATGGGCCCCATCCTCCAGCACGAAGCGCACTCCGGAGATCCTGTGTCCTGACACCAACCCCTTCTCACAGGCCTCTCGAAACCCCTGTGAGGGACAGCTCAAAATCACCTGCAGGAATCTGCACCTCTGCATTGTCAGCCTTTGGCACCTCCGTTTGATTCCAACACATTTTACAAACACAAATCACAGAGCGAGCTAAGGACAAGGAAAACTGCCCTCAGGATTTGCCTTTTTGAGGGATTCTATGGCCAAACCCCAAAAAATGCTCTGTGTGGAAAGAGTTTTTGCCTCAAGAACAAGATTCCTTTAAGACTTCATGTTTTTTTAGGATTTGGCAAAAATCTTTAAGTGCTGCATCATGGAAAAGAGGAAGAATAACGATAGGTTAATTAAAGCAGGTTGTGGTAAATTATACAGAGTGACAGTCACAGGGGAGATAAAGAAAGAGAATTTGGGAATTGAGGCAGGAAATGCAGCTTAATTCCAGTTTCCTCCATAACTGGCCCCAGTAGGCACAGAAAAAGTCACATTTTTTGGGGTTGGGAGGAGAATTGTGGGGCCACAACCAGGAGCAGAAGAGGCCAGGAAAAAGCAGCTTGAGCAGGAGGCTCAGAGTGTGAGAAAAGGAGGGACTGCAAGGGAAACAGAGCCAGCAGCCACCACCAAAGGAAACACAGAGCAGCTTCCAAACGAACTGGAAACCCCAGGAATGCAGGGCATGAGGTAAAACCCCACCAGAGTGATCCTGCTGGAGCACTGGGAAAAGCCTCCTTTGCTGGGGCAAGGCAGGCACAGCAAAGATGGATGGTGTCCTAGGAAACACCAATAAGCAGGATTTTCTACATTATACACAAAGGTTTGTACCTTTTCCACAGCAGGCACGAACTGTTTGGGAATATTTGTGCCAATGGTTCTGTCCTCAAACTCCAGTTTGGTGAAGTCCTCTGGATCCAGGGGCTCCAGCACTCCGATCACTTTGCCGTACTGGCCTGCTCCTCCCGACTGCTTCTTGTGGGTAAACTCAAACCTAAACCCAAACAATCCCCCAAAACCGGGTTACTCATGACACAAACCACAGCTTTCTATGGAAAACATTCCCTTTCTCAGACAATTACAGACTGGTTTGGGTTGGAAGGGAGTTTCAAATAATTCCACAGTCAGGAATGCTTTCTGCTCTCCGAGGCTGCTGCAAGCCATGTCCAACCTGGCCACGAACGGTTCCAGGGATGGAGCCGCCACCAATTCCCAGGAAAACCTGTGCCAGGGCCTCCCCACCCGCCCGGGCGCTTCCTGCGGGAGGAGGAAGCGGTTCTGTGGCTCATGGAGCTGCCTCCGAGCCATTTCCCGGCCGCCCGGGCCGCGGCTTTGGCCGTGGGGTACCTGCGGTACCTGCGGGGCGGCCCCGGGCGGGGGCTGGAGCTGCGGGAGCTGCGGCGCGCCCGGCGCCAGGTGAGCGGGGAGGGAGCGGGACCGCCGGGAACCAACCGGGAATCAACCGGGAATCAGCCGGGAACGGCACTGGCAAGGGCTTCTGCCATGGTGGGGCAGGGCACCGGGACCGCTGCACAGGAGGGCGCGGAGTGTCCCGCTCTGGGGACATCGCAACCCCCGGGCGGTGGCACCTGCGCCAGGTGAGCCTGCCTGGGCGGGGGCCGAGGGTCCTTCCCGACCCCATCCCATGTTCCAGGGCCCTTCCCGACCCCAGCTGCTCTGGGATTGTGGCACCGCGGGGTTTGGGGTCCTGGGAAGGAGCTCGGGGTGTCAGGGCCATGGCAGGGGTGGCACAGGGCGGGACAGCGATGTGAATCACAGCCCGTGTGTGTCACCTGCGGGGACAGCGCCCGCGGAGAGCCCTGCCCAGCACCAGGGAGGAGGAGAGGGCTCGGTGTGCGAGCACAGCTCAACCCTGCCCTGTGTTCACAGGGACATACCTGGGACAAGAGGGACACAGCAAACCCGGGACAAGAGGGGCACAGCAAACCCCCCTCCCAAAAGGAGGGTACAGCAACCTCCACCTGCTCCCTTCATAGCCAAAAAACTCCAGGACCTGATCCAATTCCTAACGAACTGCAAAAGGGACTTAATGTAAGGAATGGTTGAAGACTTCTGGGTGAGGATTTAAGCAAGCAGCAGATTCTGGGACAGAATCCCACAGGATCCCAAAAACTGGCAATTTGGGGGTGTTCAGGGGTAGAAAAGAAAGGCCCTGTCACAGGATACCCATCCCTGGCAGTGCCCAAAGCCAGCTTGGAGGGGACTTGGAGCAGCCTGGGACAGTGGGAGGTGTCCCTGCCATTTAAGATCCCTCCCAACCCAGATCATTCTGGGATTCTCTGATCTTGTCCAGGATGCAGCCATTCAACATCTGCCAAAATGAGTGTTGTTAATGTTTTCCCCTTTTCAGGACATCGATGGTGTTGGGCACAAATACTGCCTGGAACTGGAGCTGGAAGATGTCCTGGACAAAGTGAGTCAGGCTGATTTAATTACCCAGCATTTCATAATATTTGCAATTGTGTCTCTGATTTTTCTGTATTGCCCATCAGGCCAAAAAAAGGCTGAATTTTAACCAAAAAGGAACTCACTGACCATGTGGTACCTTCCACTGCAACACCAGACAGTGCTGGAGGGACAAAAGGACATTTCAGTGTCACTCACAACTGAATAGCACAAGGGACACTCCACACCCCAATTGCTGCCCCTTCCATCACTGCAGAAAGCAAATCCCACCCTTCAACATCCACAGAAACACCACAAATTTAACTTTGTCTCAAATAATCCCAAATCTCTATGGGCCAGACTCCAAACAAAGAGCAACTACACTAAAAATCACATTTCAGAAGTGTCAATGACCCTGACTGTACCTGTATTAATCACAAATAATAACGACCATCACTAATTGTGCACCAGGACAGGACTGTGAGCTGCTCTGCCGAGGTGCTCTATCCCCTGGGCAGCACAGGCAGTGCTCCAGACGTGCAGGTCAGCGTGCAAGGAGAGCTCAGGAGCACACAGGAGGCAGATCAGGAATTCTACAACCGAATGAGGAGCCTGGAACAGGAGCTCGTGGCTGAGAACATCCCAGGTACAGCCACGGGCTGTGAGAGGGGTCAGCCTTCACCCAACCTGAGAGCTGCTGCTTCCCTTTCTCTGTCTGGGCTCTGCCACTCTGCATTTATGGCTCGTTTCGGAATGGGACTGGAATGTTCTGGAAAAAACCTCTCTGCTCAGTCTGAGGGTGTCCTTGGCACTGCACATCCAACACCCCGAATGCACAGTGGGGTCTGCTCCCACCTCAGAGCCATCCCTGCCTTCGGGACATTCTGGGATTTATTTTGAGGGAAGGAATGGAGGAGAACACCCTGGAGGTGCCCAAGGCCAGGCTGGATGGAGCTTGGAGCAGCCTGGGACAGTGGGAGGTGTCCCTGCCATGGCAGGGGTGGCACTGGGTGGGCTCCAAGGTCCCTCCAACCCAAACCATTCTGGGATTCTGTAAAGTGGGAGGAAAATTCTGGTGATGGAGCAGCTCTTCCACCCCCTGTGCCAGGCTTTATGACAGGAGGGCCTTGAGCAGCAAGGCCTGTGAGGTGATAATGTCCTGCTAATGGCTCTGTCTCACATCCAGTGTTTATTTTGGTTCCAGACAGCCACGGGAACATTCCCCCAGAGCTGGAGCCCATCCACCTGCTGGCCTGGGCAGCCTCTGGCTACGTGATCTGGCAGAATTCCACAGAAAACACCAAGTTCCACCTTGCCCAAGTGAAACACGTGAAGCAAGTGGTGAGTTACCAGCAGGCACACAATCCCACACTGGTTTGGGCTGGAAAGGCATTAAAGCTGATCCCATTCCAGCCCTGCAGGGGCAGGGACACCTTCCACAGCCCAGGGTGCTCCAAGCCCACCCAGCCTCCATGGAAAGCAGCATTTAAGAGTTAAGCAGTTGTGGCAAGGCCAATAAATTAAATGAATTCTGTAGATTCTCCCAGATTTTTTTCTGTTCTATTTGAGAAAATCCATTCTGAGTTCAGAATAACCCTGAGGTGATCACAGCTTTAAAGTCAAGGCAATTTTCCACAGGAGCCAGGAAAGAGCAGCAGGATTTAGTGTTCAGAAAACCTGCTCTGAACAGACAGTGAATTCCCAGGAAGCCCTGGGTATGAAAGACAGGAATTCCTTGTGAGAGCAGGATTTGTGAACGTTTTGCTCCCTCTGATGGCATCCTAGAGCACTTCACAGCTGCTGCAGGGCTGCTTAAAGGTTTTCAACCCCTCTCTAACAAATTTAAGGATAAAGGAGACAAAGAAATATTAACTGTTATTAACCCAGCTGCCATCTCTCCTGGGTATTTTTTTCCCTTATTCCCTGAAAAATACACTGGAAAGAGTCTGTTCCAAAGGCCAGGGTGTATTTTGTCACTCAGAGTCCACAACTGTCACCCACTGTAACACTGCAGTGTGTTCTTATCCCACTGACAGTTTTATTTGGGATTATTTGGGTTAAACTGACACCTTGTAGAACGAGGTGTTCCCATCCCAAAGAATTCCTGCTAGATCAGGTCTCTTTAAGGCAGGGATTAGCAGTTTTAAACTTTACATTCAGTGTCTCCAGTGCAGTTTGGGAGCCCACAGAAATTAATTTGTTATTTGTTACCAGGAGCTGCACATCAGGGAACTTTTGTGAGAACACAGGGAACTGAGTCACTTTGTAGGTGGGAGAATCCCCAAATTCACCCCTTTCCATCCTGTCTTTCCAGAAAAGAAGTGATGAAGACCTTCAGTTTGACTATGTGGTTCTGCTCCACGAAATGGTGTCCCAGGTAAATAATTTTACTCCTAAAAACCCTTTTTTGGGGTGTTTTAAGATTCCAGCTGTATGAGCTCCAGCTCAGACAGGGATCTGATCCTGCTCAGGGTCACCAGCCCTGCCTGTCTCGGTATCCCAGGGACAACAGCAGCAATTCCCAGCTTTTTCTGGGCTTTCTTGGGAATGGCTGAGGCTCAAACACGTGGGCAGGGATAAAGGGAAGGGGCAGCTGCAGCATTTGGGATGAAGGGAAGGGGCAGCTGCAGCATTTGGGATGCTCAGCTCAGTTCCAGCTGAGCTGTGGGTGCCCCGTGCCCCAGGACAGCCCAGTACAGAGCCCCATAAATCCCAGTAACTCCCAGCAGAAACTGGCACCCAGAACAGCCCTTACAACCTGTGCCACTCTCCTGCAGCAGTTTGGGATCTGAGCAAGGGTTTTTGTAAGAAAAACATGGAAATTTGGAGAGCAAAGCTTCAATTGTAATAATCCAGGGATGTCCCTGCCACGCCCTGCAGTCCCCGTTCCCCACAGGATTTCATCCCTGATTTTCTGGGTGCTCAGAGGGCAGCAGGGGTGCTCAGAGTGTGTGTCCCCCACAGGAGGTGATGCCCTGGGAGGTGACAGTGCTGTGGCACCCCCAGCACGGGGCTCGAGTGTCCCGGGAGCGACGGCAGCACCGACACAGCGCGGGACCGGGGAGCGCCTGAGGGACCTGGGGGGACCTGGGGGGACCTGGGGGGCTCCACACGGGCAGGGACAGCACTGGCACTCAAACAAGGCACACAGACATCAAACAGGATTTTCCTGGTGTTTCTGATCCCTCAATTCCAAAGGCACTTTCACTACACCCAAAAGAATTAACCCAACAATTCCCAGCGGGAATACTCACGGCACGGCGGCAGAGATGTTCTCCCTGAAGGCAACTTTGGGCTTCCCCATGGTGCAAGGACAACCATACTCCCTCTCCATTCGCTGCAGAAAAAAAAAAACAAAACACCATGAATTAGGGCTGTTCCATTGGAGCAATTCAGTGGAATTATTAATTTAATCAGGGTTAATGCTGGATTGATTTTGGGCGCTTTTTGTTGGGTTTTTAAATGGAATAAATGATTCACTGTCAACCTTGTGTAAGAAATAACTTGAATTATTCTATTAAAGTAATGGAAATAATATTAATTATTCTATTAAAGTAATGGAAATAACATTAGTTATTCTATTAAAGTTTCAGTTTTTCAAGGCAAAAGTCACTTTTTCTTCATTCTGTCAATATTTAAGATGCGTCTTTTGTGTTAGGGTAAAAAAACAAACATCACTTGGAATAAAACAAATCTCTGTAACTATTCCCTGCTTTTATTATGGAGTGGTACATTTAAAGCCACGGAAATAGCACTTTTCTGTACAAATTAATGATAATTAATTCATAATATTAATGATAAGCAAAGGCTGCTAGAGCAAAGAATAGTGTTCAATGCACTTCTTATGCATTTGAACCAATTCCTAAAGATATTTCAGGCAAAATTTCCTTTTAGAAGCCTTCAAAACAGAGCCACTGGAGAGAAAGGACCTTCAAAAGTTGACTTGAAAGTTCAACTTTTCCCTGAGCAGCTGAAAGGAAGAGGGAGGAGGAGGAAAAGCTGGGAAAGGCAAAAGCAGAGTTGGTGGAATTGCTTCCCCACTTACCTGGGCGTAGATTTCCAGGTGCAGCTCCCCCATCCCAGACACAATGGTCTCCTTGCTCTCCTCATCAAAGTGGATCCTGAAGGTGGGATCTTCCCTGGTGAAGCGGCCCAGGCCTTTGGAGAATTTATCCAGGTCATTCTGAAACACAGACATGAGCCAAAATTCACAACATCCAGGAGTGATCCCAAGGAAAAAGCCCCGGATTTTCCTACCCACTGCTGAGCATTTCTGCTCCTTGGAGTTATTTAATGAAACATTTCTATGTTAAAGTGTTAATTATGATTTATTTCAAGTTGGAATGTCTGGCTGAGTGACACCATGCAACTCAGCCCTGGCTTATCCAAGGGATAAAATCCTAATTATTTGGGATTAAACACTTGGAAACAGTGCTCCATAAAATCATAAAGCAGCAAAGGGAAGGAGCTCAGGGAGAAGAGGTTGATCCATAGGCTCCTACCTTGTTGGAAGGCTTCATAGCCACAGAAATAACAGGATCAGGGACGTGGATGGATTCCTGCAGTGGGGAAGGGAGAGAGGATGGGAACAAATTCCAGCAAAATCCTGATGGTAACAAATTCCAGCAAAATGCTGATGGTAACAAATTCCAGCAAAATCCTGATGGTACCAACTTATAGCCAAATCCTGGTGGTAAAAAAACTACAGTAAAATGCTGCTGATAATAAATTACAGCAAAATTCTGGTGGTACAAAATTATAGCCAAATCCTGGTGGCACCAAATTACACCAAAATCCTGGTGATTACAAATGACACCAAAATTCTGGTGATAAATTCCAGCCAAATCCAGGTTATTACAAATAACAGCAAAAGCCCAGTGCCTCCCAGTGCTGAGGCAGCCAGGGCAGGGCAGGGCAGGGCAGGGACTCACCATGGAGATGTCTGTGCTGGTTTTGTCTGTGAACGTGTCCCCGCTGGCGCAGTCGATCCCAAACAGGGCACAGATGTCTCCAGCATAAACTTCATTCACATCCTGAGGGAAGAAAAATTCCTGCTCAGGATCCCTGGGAGTGTCCAGGGTCAGGCTGGATAACCTGGAGCACCCTGGGACAGTGGGAGGTGTGGGATAGGGGTGGGAATGGATCTTTAAGGTGCCTTCCATCCCAAACCATTCCAGGATTGATTCTGTCCTTCCCTGACTCACAAACCACACCTGGGCTGTAGAAGATCCATAAACACAGTGCTTTAAAGCTTGACCCTGAGCTCCTCTGGAAATTCCAGCCTGGCTAAAATGCCCTGCAAACCTTCTCCTTCGTTATTCACAGGAGAGCTCAGCGTGGCTGCCAGCCTGGTTCAGCTCAGGATCAAACCACAAGAGGAAAACTGGTGAGGCAGCAAAGAACACTGTGTGGTTCAGGCAGTCCTGAGGCACCCAGGGCATCACCCAGAGCCTCAGCCAGGGCTGGCAGGGGTGCCCAGGGGTGCTCAGGGCTGGCAGGGGTGCTCAGGGGTGCTCTCACCTCCATGGTGTCCGAGTGCATCCTCACGAGCCGCTGCACCCGCACCTTCTTGCCCGTGCGTGTGTTGTAGATGTAATCAGATTTCTTCAGCATGCCCTGGTACACCCTCACGTAGGTCAGCTGCCCAAACCTGCCAGCCTGCAAGAAAACCCAAGAAAAAACAGATCAGCTCCTTCTGGGAATCAGCACCAGTTCCCGGCACCAGCTGCACTGACCACGTGTGGTTTGGATTTCCACACTGCAGATGGAAAGGGAGGATTTTAATGGCTTTCACTTGGCTCTGCAATGGGATTTGGGGTTTCCTGGACTAATTTTGTCACTCCCAAAGAGAGACACACATTACCATGGGATTTGGACAGCCATTTTCCATAGGAATCCTGAGGGGCTGTTTTTTAGGTAACAAACAACTTTTTGCTTAAAGCTCTGCCCTTTTCCTCTCTGACTTTCTCATGTCCCACTTTTTCCAAATTCAGGATTTTTCCCTGAAAGTATTCCAGTTAAGCCAAAAACGCACCAAATGCTCAAGTTTTGAATAAGAAACCAGGAAAGGTTTGAGGTCCAGAACCCATTTTAAACTACAAAATTGGCAGTGTTTGTGCATTTTATGGTTGAAGCCGTTTTTAAAATAAGTTACATTTCAACTGGAGTTAAACAGAAATATTTTAAACATGAACTGATTTTAAAGTTTGTTCTGTGTGAGTTTTGGAAGCACTGCTGGGACTCTCCACAGCTTGTGGGAAGGAACAGAGTCAGACTCACCTCCAGTTTGAAAGCAAGCCCAATAAAAGGTTGGGAATTGTCACGATCAGACTTCAACAGGAACTTGGTTTGGTCTTCAGAATCCCTTCAAAACAGGGATGAGAGGGGGATGAGGGGAGGAAGCAACACAGGAGTCCCCCCTGAACATCTGCTGGCTCTGATGTTGGGGGTTCCATTCCTTGGGGGGTTCTGCCCAGGGAGGGTTGATTCCCCATCCCTGGAGGTGTCCCAGGAATGGCACTCAGAGCTCTGAACTGGAGACAAATGGAGGATTGGGCACAGCTCAGTCCTGGGGCTCTTTCCCTGCCTCAGGGATTCTGGGATTCATGTCCATAAAATAAAACATTATTTCCACATTTGGGATGTGCTGCCTCCTCCAGGCAGGCCTGGCTTTACAGGCTGCCATCAATTCCAAAGAATTATCTCACAATTATTGTCCAAACGAACACTGAATGTGTTAAAATCCCAGCACAGAGAGTAACCCTCAAACAGGAGAGGAGCTGTGGGACTTGGGGGAGTTCGTGCCAATCCTGGTGCCATCACTGGATACAAAAGGTAAATGATTGTGGATCCTGTCAGGAATGTTTCCTGCTCTGAAACTATTCCATGGAATCCTGGGATGGTCTGGGAAGGGAAGGGCCCTTCAAGCCCATCCAGTTCCAAGGGCAGGGACACATCCCACAGCCCCTGCTGGCTCCTGGCTGCACTCACCCCTGGTTGAGAAGGGCATAGTTCTGCACCTCAGAAGGGTTGGGGAGGTATTCCAGGACAGCATCCAGCAGGGGCTGCACCCCTTTGTTCTTCAGAGCACTTCCCACCAGCACGGGGGTGAAGGATTTCTGCAGTGTCGCCCTTCGGATCGCCAGCTGGAAAACATCCCTGTGAACATCCTGCAGCACAGCACAGCCACACTCCCTGTCCTTCCTGGAGCAAGGAGCTGCTCCCACAGCACCCTGGACAACCCCCAGCTTCCCACGAGGGCTTCCCACAAAAACTGCTCCCAGAACTCCTTCCAACACAAAGTGAAACCAAACTGGGAACGGGCCCTCCCTGAGTGAGGAGGTGACACAGAATTCCTGATGGTTTCCGTGAGGAACAGGGACCAGGGACACAGACACTGAGGGGACGGCCAGCACAAGGGAGGTACCTTCAGCTGGGCAGCCGTGGGGATCTTCTCCTCCAGGAAGAGCTCTCCCAGGAGCTCATCAGCATTGGCCACGCACTCGATGAGCTCCCGACGCCGCTCGGCCGCCTCCGCGCGCAGCTCGGCCGGGATCTCCTCAAACCGCAGCGTCTGCCTGCACACGGGGTACAGGCTCATTCCCAGGGACAACACAGGGATCAGCCCTCCCTCCCCGCCTCAGAACAGCTTCCCCTTCCAAGGATCCTGGGGAAAATCCCCAGAGAGCATCAGCGCTGATCTCTGATGTGGAAGAGTCCTTCCTGCTCCTGGCAGGAGTTTGTAGGATCAGGAAAACCTCCCAGCAGCCTCCCCCACACCTTATCTTCATCCCAGGGAGCCCCACACCCTGCCAGATCCATCAGGGAGCAGCCTCTGGCTTCTCCAGGTGGGAAATGTGGCCACCACCCCTTCCCAGCAATCAACACCCCACCCAGAGCTCCCTGCAGGGGATCCTCAGCCCCAGCACAAGCCCACTCCCAAATTTCCAGAGCTGGGTTTCATCTCTGAAGAGAAACTACAGGAATTCCTCCTGGAAAGAGCAGCTCCAGCTGGAAAAGAAGCAATTTCCAGGACTTACCCAAGTGCTCCATCAAAGTAGATTGCTTTCTCTTCAATGAGGTCTATAATTCCTTTAAAGTTTCCCTCCAGCCCGATTGGAATCTGAACAAAAGCTGCATTGTGTTTCAATTTGGATCTGAAAAAGGGAGAAAACAGGAATTATTGAAGAAAAATGTCATTTCTGTATGTGTGCTCCAGATGGCCTCTGAGCAACCCCAATCCCACAAAACCCCTGGGGTTTGTCCTTTGGACAGGGCCCAAATCTGCCCACATTGAGGAAAAGCACCCAATTGTGGTTTAGGTGGCTCCAGCCCTTGGTATCCCAACGGAGGAGCAGCTGCAGATGGATTGCTTTATCAAGGGAGAAACAACTCCCTCATGCATATTCATGAGTTCATCTCCTGGACCAAATCAGGCAGGGAGCAAGCAGGACTCCAGGAATTCACCATGCATCAGCTCCCTGCTGGAATTCCAGCAGCACCAGGATCCCGGGAAAACTAAGAGGCTGTTCTCCTGAGACAGTTCCATCAACAAAACAAACATCAGAGCCCCGCTCTGGTCACTGCAAGTCCTGGCTGACACCAATATTTGGGGGTTTTGAGACAGTGGAGGTTTGCTCTGGGTCAGATCAGGATTTAACCTCCAGTCAGGAATTCTCCAAAGTCCAGCTCCAAAGAGAAGCCTTTCCAATATTGCCAATAATGACCTGCCATGCAAGTGGAAATTCAGGAATTTCAGGAATCACTGTAAAGGCCAAGAACCTGAGCTGCTGCACTGCTCTGGCCGGGTTGGAGCCCATCCTGTCCAGTTTGTTTATGAAGGTCAGGAAGGGGACGTTGTAACGCTTCATCTGCCTGTTGACAGTGATGGTCTGGCACTGGACCCCTCCCACAGCACAGAGAACCAGGATGGCTCCATCCAGAACCCTCAGGGACCTCTCCACCTCGATGGTGAAGTCCACGTGACCTGGACAACAAATAAAAATAAAAATGATAAATGGACTGGAAAGGAGCAACAGCCAAGGGAATCCTGCAGAGTCACAGGAGCTCCAGAGATCAGGGAATGGTTTGGGTGGAAAGGGACCTTAAAGCCCATCCATCCCCACCCTGGCATGGGCAGGGACACCTCCCACTGTCCCAGGCTGCTCTATGCCCCAGTGTCCAGCCTGGCCTTGGGCACTGCCAGGGAACCATCCCTTCCCAATATCCAGTCTAAATTCTTCCTGTGAGAGTTTGAACCCATCACTCTCTGTCCTTGCAGCCAAGGGACACCAAGATGCACCCCATGGCCCCATCCCTGAGCAGGAGCAGTCCCCAGGCTCGGGCTGCCCTGACCTGGCGTGTCGATGATGTTGATGTTGGTGTCCTTCCACATGGTGTACGTGGCTGCAGACTGGATGGTGATGCCACGCTGCCGCTCCAGCTCCATGGAATCCATGACAGCGCCAACTCCATCCTTGCCTTTCACCTTAGGGAAATAAAAAGAGTTTAAGGAGTTTGCTAAGAATTCATGTCCCATCCCTGGGAGCATTGCTGGGGCTTGGGAGCAGCCTGGGACAGTGGGAGGTGTCCCTGCCATGGCAGGGGTGGCACTGGAGGGCTTTAATGTCCTTCCCACCCCAACCCATTCCACGATTCTGTGAATCCCCGTGCAGCAGTGATGCTGCATGCCCCGAGCATCATCCCTCGAGCAGCACCACATGGAAGTGAACAATTCCCAACAAGTGCTCGGTGGCAGCTCAGCCCCACCTCGTGCATCTGTGCGATCCTGCCCGTGTAGAACAGGATCCGTTCTGTCAGCGTGGTCTTGCCAGAGTCGATGTGGGCCGAGATGCCGATGTTGCGGATCCTCTCGTTGGGAAGAACCCCCGAGGAGCAGTGCCTGCAGGAGCTCAGGAGGAGCTGCAAGGGAAGGGAAGGGCACTGGGTCAGCCAGGAGCAGATCAAAACAGCTCACAGGACAGGGGTGGGAGAAGGGGAAATGGCCTCAGGCCAGGAGAGGGGCACGATGGACATCAGGAGGAGTTTCCCCATGGAAAGGGTGGTCAGGCCTTGGCAGGGGCTGCCCAGACAGGTTTGGAGTGTGCACCAAGGAGGGCTGGAGGTGGCACTGAGTGTTCTGGGCAGGGGACAAGCTGGGCATGGGGCACAGCTTAAACTCAATGACCCTGGAGGGCTTTTCCAACGTAACTGATCCCAGGATTCACTGGCCCATGGATAAACTGCCAAACCGCTTCCCTAAGGCTTCTGTCAGTCTATGGCGAACCGGTCCCGTAAATCCGAGTGGCCTTTCCAGGGTCACCTCGGAGCCCTCCCCGCCGGTCCCGCTGCTCATTCCGGTGTCCCATCCCCATCCCCATCCCCATCCATGTGACCGAGCGCTGCCGTTCCCGCAGCTGCCGCGGCCCTTCCCGGGCTGTCCCTCTGCCCTCCCCTCCATCCCTTCCGCTCCCCGCTCTGTCCCCTCGCCCCGCGGGCCCGGAGCGCTCCCGCCGCCGCTACCTGCAGGTGCCGCGGGCGGCCCGGGGCCAGCCCGGCCCGTAACACGCTCAGCATGGCCCCGGCTCCGGCCACGGCTCCAGTCACGGTTCCAATGCGGTTCCATCACGGTCCAGTCACGGTTCCAGTCACGGTCCAGTCACGGTTCCAGTCACGGTTCCAGTCACGGTTCAGTCACGGTTCCAGTCACGGTTCCAATGCCGGTTCCAGTCACGGTTCCAATGCCGCCCCAATCCCGGTCCCGCCCCGGGTCGCTCCCGCCCCTTCCGGAGCCCCGCGCAGGCGCCGCGGCCTCGCCCGATCCCCCCCGGCCCCTCAGGGCAGCGGCGGCTCCGGGGGAGCTCCGGGGCAGGAATGGGACCGGGGAACGGCACAGGGGGATCCCACGAACCCAGCCCGGGATCCTCGGGAACGGCACAGGGATCCCACCGAACCCAGCCCGGGATCCTCGGGAACGGCACAGGGATCCCACCGAACCCAGCCCGGGATCCTCGGGAATGGCACAGGGGGATCCCACTGAGTGCACTCCGGGATCCTCGGGAACGGCACAGGGGGATCCCACTGAACCAGCCCGGGATCCTCGGGAACGGCACAGGGGATCCCACCGAACCAGCCCGGGATCCTCGGGAACGGCACAGGGAGATCCCACCGAGCCAGCCCGGGATCCTCGGGAACAGCACAGGGAGATCCCACTGAACCCAGCCCGGGATCCTCGGGAACGGCACAGGGGATCCCACTGAATCCAGCCCGGGATCCTCGGGAACGGCACAGGGGGATCCCACTGAACCCAGCCCGGGATCCTCGGGCTGATCCCCTCAGGAATCCCCATCCTCACCCCGTCCTGGGGATTGCGGAATTCCCCAATTGCGGCCAGAAAGGGGCGGATTTCACCCAGCCCGTGGAGCGGGACGGAGCCCCAGGAGTTTGGGAATTATTGGGAATTAGGAACAACCGGAGAGCGGAGCTCCCTGGCCAGAGCCAGGCCTGAAGTGTAGGGAAGGGGGAAGACAAGCTGAGGATGTGCTGGGAGGATGGCTGGGATACAGGGTCGAACATGCTGGTAAACGTTAAAACAATATATTCTCCATGGAAAAACAGTTCCCCAGGATTAGGATAAACCAGGAACTGTCTTTTATACCAGCAAAGGCTCCAGGAGCAGCTCTGAAGCAGAGTGAGCCTGGCCCTCTCCACACCATCTCCTTCCATCAGTTTATTTTTTGTGCAGAATGCATGCTTATCTCTGGAAACAGGAATTCCCATAGAATCCCCCAATGGTTACCTTCAATCCCACCCCATCCCACCTCTCCAAGGCAGGGACAGTTCCCACAGCCCAGGTGTCCTTCACTGCATTGTCCAGAACAGCCCAAACAAAACAACACCTGAGTCCCTCTGTGGTGCAGAATAAACCAACAAAGCCCATCAATAATAAATAACTTTATTCAAGAACTGCAGTTTCAGGTGATTGTACAGAGCACAACTCGTGCCTCACATGGAGAACAGTCTTGGCTGAGCAAAGGGGTCTGTGGGGAATAGTCACCTCTTCCCACTGGCATTCCAAAACCCAAGGATGTGCTGGTTTGGTTTCACACAAGAATCCGAGTTGTCAGGTGAATTTTCCATGTAACAGCAGCGCTCCAAGATTCCTGCTCAAGTTCCAACATAGAAAACTTTGCTGTTGTTAATTACTGAGAAGGTATTCCAATAAATTATTGCAAAATCCACGTTGTCTCCAGTGTATGGGAAATGAGCCCCAGGGTTGTGCTCTGACTTTAGGGGGTGTCAGAGCCCCCCCGACCCCTACATATCTTCAGTGCTCATTAAATGGTTCATAAATAATTAAATTATTGCCATTAATATTGATCACATCAACTTATTGCTACTGATACCTCTCTAATTCAGGAAGAGACCACTGCAGTAACAAGCAAATAATTGTCCTTCCCTCTTCAGAGCTCAACGAAAGTGCTGCTGATTGCGTTTGCATATTAATATACATTCATTAATTAAAATTAAATAATCTGGGAAAACTGCAAGAAGATTAAATATGATTTAAAGGCTTTTTGGCTAAACAAATATTACTTCTAACTGAAAACATCCTATTTTCTTTTATCATACAAAGAGTGCTTTTTAGGGCTACATTATAATGAAGACATGAATCTATGTAATGCTTTAATGATATTAAATTAATTTATATGATTTCATGTTATTTAATGTACAGAAATTCTTTATGTTACACCATGGGGATAATTCTGTGTGACAGAGCACCTGAAATACCAGGATTTTCCTGCTCTCAGACACTGCTGGCTCTTCTAGACTCAAATCAAACAGATTTAGGGTCATTCTACACTCAGTAAAACAAAGAACACAGTGAGAGGAGATGGGTTCCTGTATCCAGACCTCTCCTGGCTCTTTAGAACACAAGAAATGGTGAAATCATTCCAGTTAAACTCATTTCTCCCACATATTTTTCCCATTAATAACTCCTAGCTGTAGCTGATCTCAGGACACTGTTAATTACTACAGGGTAATTAAAAGCTGCTACAGACAATCCTCAAATGAAAAATGACAGGCCAGCTACAAAGAGAACATACAAAGGATCAGGAATACAAAGTTGACAGTTCAGGCACAGGAAACGAGGTGCAAGCACAGCTTATAAACATTCAAATTCTGATAAATTGAAAGTATTGTCATATTTCAGTATTTCCTCCACCTTCAAACCAAGGTGAATGTGGGGATTCTGTAACAATTTATAATTTTAAAGCGATAGATAAAAGTGCTTAATAGTGTGTTCAAATTATATTAATTAACCTAGAAACTCAACCATTATTTCAGCAACCCAAGATAAAGGAAATCTATTTTTCTGTGCAACTTTTAAGTGGGAAGGAGAAGCTGCAATACCAGGCTTAGTAAAGCCTGAGATTGGTGCAGCTGGAGCAGAAAAATGGCAAATCAAAGCTGTTTTGAACAGAACCAGAGCTGATCCATAAAGTGCTTTTAGGCAGATGGTTTTTAATTGACTGAGGAGCTGAAGTGTTAATTGAGGAGCTGAGGTTTGACAGACATTCAGAAGCAGGAGGAGCAAAGGCACAACACAAAACAGAGATTGGTCACAAATCCGGGTGTATTTGTACGGACACGAGCGCTGAGCACCATCATCTGCTCCAGGCAATCTCCATCCCCAGGGAATGGGGACAGTTATTTCCTGGAGCTCTTCAGGGGAACGTGTGTTCCTTTCACACTGAGAGCTTCCAAAGAATCCTTGGGCATTCTGGATCCTGGAGCTCCAAGTGGCTTCTCTCTGGAAAAACAACAACCACAATCACAATCTCCATGGAAAAAGGAGGGATAAACCCTCCAGCTCTCCCTCAGGTTGCCAAGGCAGAATTGGCTGCTCATGACCACCACTGCTCCAGAACTGGATTTTCCTTCTGCTGCTGGAATTGCCTTATCCTGGAGGATAACAAGGAATTATTTTTACCTTCTTGATCTGTTTTCCCTGGGACTGTAATGGGTACTTCTGGATCTTGGAGCTTCCACAGCTCCTCTGCTTCGGCAAGGCCTGAACTTCATGATCTCCCTCTGCCACTCCTCATCAAAGGTGTCAGCCTCAGCTGAAAAACAGATACATTTATTGGAGATGTTAATAAAGACAGGAAAAACATTTAGGGGGTTTCAGTTGTGATGTTAAACTTTGTGCTCTGCAGTTCTCCATGTTTTTGGGGATCTGTAAAAGAGATTTGGAGACTTTCATCCTAAAAGTCCCTTTTAAGATATCTCAAACTGGAGCTTCAAAATCAATGTGAAACAGTAAAGCAATTAACTGCCTAGAAAGTCCAACCTTCATCCATGTTGATGAATTCTTGGTTCATCTCCTCATCCCCAGTCTTGGAGTTCTTGCATTTTTTGATGACATGAGCCCGATCCTGGAGGTGGTGACCAATGGCCATTTTCTCCAAGCCACTTTCAGAATCCTTCATTGCTCTTCTTGTCTCCTTAACCTGTTTGAAAAAAAGGGAAATGAGTGTTTTTGCAACTAAAAATGAAGCTAAAAGACTTCATGGAATCACAGACTGGTTTGGGTTGGAAAGCCCATCCAGTGCCACCCCTGCCATGGCAGGGACACCTCCCACTGCCCCAGGCTGCTCCAGCCCCATCCAACCTGGCCTTGGGCACTGCCAGGGATTGAGGGGCAGCCACAGCTGCTCTGGGAAGAATTTCCTCCCAATATCCCATCTGAACCCTGCCCTCTGACAGTGGGAAGATATCCCTCCTTTTCCTGTCACTTCAGGCCCTTGCAGAAGGTTATTTTCTCCCCTAATAGTTTTATATCTTTCCTTTCAAAATGTCATGTTTTCCGGGCTTTCCCAATTCTCTCATTTACTGTGTTAGTTCAAAGCACACCAGAAAATGCAAATCAAATATATTTTCTTCTCCCACCAGACAGGAAGATGAAACAACACCTGAAGTTTTTTAAATTTGGTATTAATTACTGAGGGGAAAAAAATCTGTCTGAAAATGCTACAGAGCCAAGTCTCCAACACTCTCCTTGGAAACAGAAGGAGCAACACCCAAAGCCAAAATTCCCAGCATGAGGAACAACCAGTGATGAGGCTGTGGTGTCGAGTGGCCTGACCCCCAGGCAGCCCCTATCATAATGCCCATGGTATTATTAGAAGGGCTGTGATAGCTGAGTGTGTGGGGCTGGCACACCTTCCCAGCCTTTAGGGATCACAGCCAGGCTGTCACAGCCACTGCCAGGGTCACATTCCCATTCCCAGTTCCCGGCAGGATTACACACGACAGCTGCAAGGCAGCTCGGGCTCCCTGTTATGTAAGTGCCTGGGCACAGGGGGTGATTTCAAGGCAGGGGTTGAGTAAATAAATCAGTGCCTGTCCTGGAGTTTCAGTGGACAGGAAAAGGATTCATTACAGCACAGAGGGAGGCACTGGAAAATTGCAGCTCTGTGCTCTGTTTTTCCAGCATTGGATGGGTATATCATTTATTTTGGGGTGTGCTTAAAGCATCAAATGACAGGGAGGGAATCAGACCTTTAATACAAAGCAGAGTTTGAGAGCCCTGGGTTTCCTCAATTTCCTTTGTGCAGTCGGGAAGGTCGGGCTCTGCTCCCAGGGAACAGGGACAGGAGGAGAGGGAACGGCCTCAGGCTGGGCCAGGGGAGCAGCAGGGGGGAATCAGGAGGAATTTCCTCATGGAAAGGGTTGTTAAACATTGGGAGGGGCTCTCAGGGAGCTTTGGAGGGCCCATCCCTGGGGGTGTCCAAGGAAGGACTGGATGTGGCACAGGAGGGGGTTGGGCACAGGTTGGACTCGATCTTTTCCCACCTCAGCAATGCCAGGATTCTGTAAATTCTCAGAGGTGCTGTCTGCAGTAAAAGCAACTGGAGGGCACTGGTTTGGTGTGGCTGCCCCTCCATGCCCAGGATTACTCACCCCTCCTGGAGCTGTGCGGGTCTGGGCTGAGGCCTGGAACACTTTGGGAGGTTCATCCCCCACTTTGGAATAGGTCATCATGGAGGAGGAGCTGAACGAGTGCCCGTCTGGCTGGATGGACAGGTCATCCTGCAAAGCAAGGCAGGCCCATTAATGCCACCTAAACCTTGGGGACAACAGGTGTTCCTTACTATTTTATCCTGGAAAATATCCCTCCACAAAATTAACCCTCCTGGCATTGCATTAAACTTCATTTTATCTTCAAAGAATAAATTATAAACACAATCTAATATAGGAAAAAAAAATCTTACTCTCTCCTTTAGTCCAACTTTTCTTGGCAGTATTTTCTAAGGAATATTTTAAATAACTGTCACCCTCCAATACAATGAATTTGAGAACAATTTTTAAAAAGAACTCACAAATTTCCTCTGCATTTCCAGCATGTTGTTCCTCATGTTTGACATCATCCTGTCCATTGCAGAAAATGGATCCCCAAAATCTCCATCCTGCCAAAAAAAAAGGAAAATAAGACTCCAGTTAAAACAGTCTCTTGACTCCTCCAGTCCTGAAGCTGGTTTGTACATGCAGTTTCAACTCAAAAAGCTTTTCAGACTGCACTTCACACACAGACAAGCCAAAATGCATTGTTTTAGATTAAAATTGAGGGAGCTGGATTAAGTTGGAGATATTGGGAAGATGAAAGGGGAAGATTTGTCACTCAGATGTCAAACTGGCCGCACAATGAGTTTATTTTACAAATATGTTCATTGGATATTTGGATTATTTTACAGATGTGTTCATAAACCTTCTGACCTCACCAGCTTCTGCTCTCAAATCCTGTGTGACCCTTCAGGGCTTACTGAATTAACTTTACTTAATTAAATAAATTAATTTCCAGAAATATGTATTTTGAAGCTGCAAACTTCAATCTGCATTTAAGCCCAAAACAAAGTCAAATACAATATAGAAAATCTTCAACTTGTTTTTCGAGTACAAGAAAATAGAATTCTCTGGGCAAGAACTCTGATGGATGTTTTACAGGATTCCAGCCCCCCAAACTAGAGGTGGAAACCACCTCAAGCCCATGTTTCCAGGGGCAATCCCATCTCCAAGGGCTGTCTGCCTTAGCAGGGATTATTCCATCCACATCCCAAAATCAATGCCCCAAAAAAAGATTTTTTTCCTGGATTTTATCATTCCCAAACTGCAAACAGCACCAAAAGCAGGACACAAGCACAGAGCTCAGCCTCTGCCATGCTCTGCTTTTCACACAGCTTACACAGCAGCTACTCCAGGGATACTAACCCCTCTCCCAAAGCCTGCAAAGGGCAGGAGGGAGAAGCTGGTGCCCTGGAAAAAAAAAGGAGCAAAATCTGGAATTATTATCAGGAACAGCAGATATAACTTTTATACACAGCAGATGACACCAAACATTTCCCATCAAATCAAAATCCCTCAGGAGGCCTTTGATAATTAATGAAGCAGTGCCTGGGTCTGTGGAAATAGAAATCTATTTATACTGATGATATCAGACAGTGCTGAGTGCCACCACATCCAGTAAATATGAGTAAGTGTGTGTGAGAAGCACTGAGAGGTTGGGGAACATTTGGCCACCACAAGAACCTTCACACTGAAGGGATTGCAAACTTCAGCCCCACCCTGCAATGCTCCACTGCAGCCAGGAGCAGAACCCAGCACGGAAAGCTGATTAAAATCAACAAATTAACAACTCCAGTGATGATGAGTGTCCCTGCATGACAGTGGGATCCTGGGAGACACAGGGATGTTTCCAGGAACCCGAGATTGGGGAGTCAGATAAGGCAGGCACACAGACAGGGTGCCACAAGGAGCAAACCCTGTGCAGGAACTTTTAGTGCAAAGGGAAGGAATTCTCCAATTCAGGAATATCTTTAGGAACTGCTCAGGTTTCTGTCAGGACAGATCTTATAAACTGTTTTATAATACTAAAAAGCCATTAAAAGCTGTTCAGCATTTGCCTGATACACAGGATAATCAGATATCCCAAAAACCCTGATTAACAATTTCTCTTAGTATGTTTTAGCCATTCCTGCTCCTCCCCTAAAACCTGAACTGCAAATGGACTGGAAAAAGAAAAAGCAGTTTCAAATCTGAATCCTACAGTGACACACACTGAATTTTCCAACTAATTTTGTTCCTTTTAACACAGTTTTAGGCCTGCTGCAATTTAATTAAACTCAGAACTACAACACAATAATCACTGTAAGTAATTTGAATGAAGTCTGTTTGACATGGCAGCAAAGATCCACCTTTTCCTACATAAAAATCTCATTTTAAGGGTTTAAATCATTTATGGAGGAGCAGTTTGGGATTACAAGGCAAAGCAGTGAGTCCTGTGTGACATCTGACAGCCCTTCAGTGGAACATGAGGGACATCAAAAGATGCTGGGAAGGTTTGGGCAGGTGTGGAATTCCTTTGTGCCTGTCAGACTAACACTGCTCTTGTACCTTTAACTTCTTGCTGCAGCCACAGACAAAGGGTTTTTTTTTGGCTTCTCATTTGTCCCTCGCTGCAGGAACAGGGACACAAGCCCTGAGCTTTAAAGGCGAGGTCTCACAGGTCTATTTTCTAAAGGAAAAACTGCTCTGGCTTTAGGCCCCACTGATCTGCTCATGCCCTGATTAGATGCAGCTCCTGGATCTGCCAGGAACTGGATGAGCAGGGGAAGGAATGTGCCAGTTCCCCTCTGGAGGTGCAGGTGCCAGGCTCTGCTCCAGCTCTGTCACCTGCCTCTGTGTCCCAACGGTCCCCTCAAATCTGCTGGGATTCATTAAAGCAAGAATGAGGCAGCTGCTGAATGTTTGGAGGGAAAGGACTCAGCTCCCAACGTTTATCCTCTATAAATACAGCTCCAGATAAGGGGCAGTATCATTACCCTGCATGCCCACAGTTGAAAAAACACTTAAAATAAACAGAGATCATAATTTTCACATTGTAACACACAGGAATATTGTGTTTCACAGCAATTTCCTACAGGTCTGTATCTAAGGGATACAACAGAGTGTGAAGTGTTTACTCCCAGCTGCAAAGTTGAAACAGGGTTTCAAATCCATGGATAGACACTCCTGAGGTGGTGAAACCCAGGCTGGCATAAATCAAACATAAATAGCTGCACACAGGGCACTGAAGTGCACAGGGAAGCCATAAATATAGCATGGGATTATGGAATGGGTTGGAAGGGACTTGAAAAGATCAGCTGCACCTCCTGCCAGGGCAGGGACACCTTCCATGGCTCCAACCTGGCCATGAACACTTCCAGGATGGCAGCAGCCACACCCAGACACCTTTTTAAATCCAGTTAGCATGAAAAGGAAATGCATGTGCAGAGAATGTGGGACATTTTTAGTGCCTTTGTGTAATAGAAATATGTAATATGTAATATATATTAAACCAAGCATTAGATAAATGATCATTTGTTCATTAAATGTTGCCTATTTGATGACCAACAAAACCCAGACTGCTGATCAGCCCTGCCAGATGTTTCTCAGAGATAAGGAATGTGCCGTGAAGGATCCAAGAGAGGAGTTATTCCCATTTCTGGGAGGTTCCAAGAGCTGAGCCAGACGTGTTTGCCAGGCAGTGGCTGTGCCACGGAGCAGTCCTGGAGCTCAGGGACACTTACCCTGCGATTGCCCCTCAAAGCCATCTGGGAGTCCTGCTGTGCTCTCCTGTCTGCTCTCCTGCCCGCTGGTTTCTCCCCCGCCTCCGGGAGGCTCAGGAATGGATCCCGCCCAAAAGGCTCGGAGAAGCTCCTCATCATCTGCCTCATGTGCTCATGGTGGGCAGCGAAGGGATCCCTGCACAACAGAGGGTTATTCCATGGGATGGACAATGGCTCTTTCCAACTCCAGTTACACCATTCCATATGGGCCTTTATCCAAAACCTTTAACAGGACCCAACTGAGCAATCTCCCAATCCTAATGCACTCTGATTTTCCCTTCCCATCTTTAACTTGAGTGTTTGGGATCTGTTTTCTCTCGGCTGCCCTCACTGCTCTCCTACAGTCCTGGATGTCCACTTTTCCATCTTTTCCAGAATTACCCCATTCTCAGCAGCATTTTTCACTCCAGCCTATGTTTAATACCTGCCAAAACTGTAAAACTGACCCATGATTTATTTATCACTATTTCCACCTCCAACACCTGACATTAAAAGAATTTATTCTTTATTTTCCCCCTCCCTTTTTCCCTTTCATCTTCCAAAGCTTAGCATGGTCCTACACACTGAACTCCTCATATCCCACTGGATCCCCCTCCTCATCCCTCAAATTTATTTTCCTGAGTGTTTCCATCCTACTTTTCCTTCTCCTTGTCCTACATGCTTAAAAATATCCACTTATCCTCCAAATTCAGGCCAATTCCATCTCATTTAACTATCCACTGCTGCACCTTTGCCTTCCCTCCCCACAAATCCTGTTCCCACATCCCTTTCCTCTGCTTGGGAAGAAGACTCTCACTGGCTTTTTGTTTTCCTCTAACTTCCTCTTCTCCCCAAAAACCTACAGAGCCCCACTGGTATTCCCAAAGCTTGGCTTGCAAGGAAAACATTGCTCAACTTCCCAAATTCTCCAATATGGACAAGACCTGATATTCCTAATTGAGGTCAAAAGAGGAGCAAAGCAGAATTTTTTCAGAAGCACAAAGTATGAGCAGTGTTGCTGTCTAAGGGCCAGGCTGCAAATTAACGATTCCCATACAAATTAACACTTTCCATACAAATTAGCACTTTCCACACAAACTAACATGGCTCATTTCCTCCCTCCATCTCATTCCCCTCTCTGCTATTCCACAGAAAACCCCTTTATTAACAGTAAGAGTCACTCCCAGGTAGGGTTACTCAGGCTCCACATCCCTCATCCTCTTTCCTCTCAATTCCTGACCCTTCCCACACCCAGGACATCAGAGGCTTTCCCAGGATATTTCATGAGGAAAAGCTTCAGGCTGTTCCTGACTTCTTCCATGCCCACTTATCTCCTGGACAGCTTTTCTGCTCCCCACCCCTTATCTCCAGCCCCACAAAAAGCAGTTCCCACATCACGTGGCTGCTTTGATCTCGTGCCAAAGTTACATTTCACTTTTATTTTTTTCCTTTCCAGTGAAAAAGGCAAACATGAGGCTGGGTTCATTATCAAACAAGGTTTTTTAACATAAAAATATCCCTTTAAGGTACACCCAGACTTCAACTCATCCCAAAAGTGATTTTTAAAGTATTTTTGTGTTGTTGTAGAGCAGCCCCCACCCTGCTCCCAGCTTTGGCTCCAGCCCTGCTGTGATAAGGAGCTCACCCAGACGTGTTCCCTCACTCCAGGATGAAGAACAGATGGAAAAAGTCCTGGCATGAGCCAAGGGGAGGGAATCACTGGGGCATCACCATGGGCTGTGCACAATTCCAGCAGGTCTCAAACCTCACCCAGCTTTGGTTATCAAACACAAAAAGCTCTTTAGTACCAGGGACAGGGCAATCAGCTCAATCCTGGGGAATCAGGATAGGTTTAGGAACAGAAAGGTAGGCTCCCAATTCCCAAATTGCCATAAAAAGATTGCTGCTGAGCCTCAGAAGAAACACCCCAATTTTGGTATGATCTGGAGCAGGGCAAAACCAATGGAAAGGGAACAGAAAATCCATTTGGAAGACAAAGTTTCCAAGGAATTAAACCCTGATGGCTCCAATGACTGAAATTCAAACTGTAATTATGAGAGGAAGAGGTCACCCTGACACAACAGAGATGAACTGAACAAGGCAAATCACTGCAGTGGAGATGCTGGAGTTTAGGATCCTTGCTCCAAGCACAGCTTTTATGGGATGGCAGCAGGTGTAGAACACTCTAATTTAACTGTCTTTGATCATGTCTGTTTTAAAATCTGACCTTTTTTGGGGGGAGAAGACATTTTTGATGAGAAGGACATGATTTCTGTTACAGCATAAGAGTGATGAGGAGAAAGCAAGGTGTTCCACAAGGGGTTTGAATCAAATTTGTGCCCTTCATGTGTTAAACACAAAATTATTTTAAAAATTAAATTCTGGATGGAGATAATTTATACATTTATTGTTCCAGCAAGCAGTCTGCAGTAACAGAATTTTGTCTAATACATGTTAATGACATTAAACATGCAAATATAATGTTAATATTTACTTCAGTGCATGAAAAATCAGCCCTAGAACAATTAATTCCACTTATGATTTTTGTAAACTGCACTTGGTATTAGACATATTTCCTTTTATTAGTTATTAGAGGTAAGTATTGGATTCTTTTCCCCACTCAGGAGTTATGTAAGGCTGAAATTGCAGATTCCCTCAGGAGAGAACACCTGGCACAATAAACAAAAGCTGTGCTTTGGAGAATTAAATCCTGAGTGTGCACTTGGCAGGGAAAACACAGCTCCTGCCCTGTGCAGATCTTCAGGGATGGATCCCAGCACCTTTGGGTGAGTGACTGGTGCTTCCCTGGGACAGCTGCTCACACTGGGGGACTCTACCCCAGGCTCTATTTCCAGTTCAGCATCAAAACCTCTCCTTATGAGGCAACTGGAGCCTATTATGACACTATTTTGGAAGCTAATCTTATCTGGGGTAATCAGCTCATTTCCTTAACTATATGCAAAACAGACTGCCAAGCACAGTGCCAGGAAAATGAGTCTCAATATCCAGCTCATCTTTCACACACACTCCCTTCCTCCACCTCCTGCAATCCTTTTTTCCCCACCTCAGTGCCTACAATAACAAGAGATAAATTAATAAATAAGCAACTGCTATTTTAAACAAGACTTAATTTCCATTATTAATTTCCCACAGAATATTTGCAAAGGGATGCTTCCTGCACAGAACTCAAGAGTTGTTATAACAGGATGAATATTCCTAGAAACCAAGTGTACCAATCCACGTGGCGGAGTTTTGGGAATGATCCTGGAATGTGCTGGAGCTCAGCAGGAGATTCCCCTTTAGGCAGCCCCAGCCAGAGCTCCCTGTAACCAGGAGATGCAAACAAACCACACCACAGGGCCTGCAGCTCCCCTTCCTCACCCACCCCTTAGCCTGGCTGCTCAGTAAATTCCTCATAGCTTTTTAAAAATATTTAAAACAATTATCGAGGCTCCTCAGAGTGCTCTGATCTCATTTTCACCTGCTACAAATTACAGATTCTGACCAACAATAGCAAATGGGGCCAGAGCAGGTAACTCAGCCGTTCTGGCTGAGGGCAGAAGTCTTTGCACGACTCACTGCTTAGATTCAGATTCCAGTGGCAACAGAAGATTCCCACAGGGAATAAACTGAGCTCAGACTTGAACACACAGACACGACCCACCACTGTGCTCATGGCATGGAAATAGAATCACAGGTTTGGGCTGGGAAGGATCTTAAAGATCATCCTGTTCCACCCCTGCCATGGCTGGGGCACCTTCCACTATCCCAAACTGCTCCAAGCCCTGCACAACCTTGAACAATTCCAGGGATCCAGGGGCAGCCACAGCTTCTCTGGATAACCTGTGCCAGGGCCTCATCTCCCTCTCAGGGAATAAGAACAAAAGCCATTCTGCTGAGCTAAAGCACCCCCATCCCCTCGGGAAATGAGCACAAGCAGATAATTTGCCATCCGTGCTCTCACACACACGCTGGCAAAGTTTTAATTGAAAAACACGCGGTGTTCTAAGTAGTGCTGGCATTGAGAAGAGTTCAGAGACAGCCTGCGGCTAAGTAATTAATTAAATACCTACATAAATCCGGATGAGCTACACTGCTCAGAACCTGTACTTAGGAAACCCAAGAGCAAACAAACTCAAGGATCTGCAGCCAAGGAGGTGAAGATCCCCTCTGTATGAAATGTGGATTAAGCTCTTCCCGGCTGCGAGGGGACACAGACTCAAATCTCGGCTATTGAACCTCGCTGGGAGCGTTTAACCCCTGCGCGGCTTTAGGGCGGCTTTAGGGCCGGCACCGGGAGGGGCCGGGTGCGGACAACGGGCGGTTAAACGGCCCCGGCACCGACCCTTTAACCGGGACAGAGCCCCGGTCCTGACACCGGCACCGAGCCCTTTAACCGGGGACAGACTGCCGGTCCTGACACCGGCACCGAGCCCTTTAAACCGGGACAGAGCCCCGCTCCTGGCCCCGGCACCGAGCCTTTAACCGGGACAGATCCCCGGTCCTGACACCGGCACCGAGCTCTTCAACCCGCACCGATCCTCGGTCCTTTAATCCGCCCCGATCCCATCTTTAACCCGTCCCAACCCCCTGGTTCTTGCACCAGCCCCGACCCCTTTAACCCGCTCCGATCCCTTTAACGGGCAGCGATGCCGTGTCCTCCCACCCGCACCGACCCCCGGCTCCTTCAGTCTTTACCGACCCCTCAACCCGCACCGACCCCCGGCTCCTTCCAGCTTTACCGACCCCTCAACCCGCACCGACCCCGGCTCCTTCCAGCTTTACCGACCCCTCAACCGGCACCGACCCCGGCTCCTTCCAGCTTTACCGACCCCTCAACCGCACCGACCCCCGCTCCTTCCACCTTACCGACCCCTCAACCCGCACCGACCCCCGGCTCCTTCCACCTTTACCGACCCCTCAAGCCCACACCGACCCCCGGCTCCTTCACCTTTACCGACCCCTCAGCCCGCACCGACCCCCGGAACTGCCTCAGCCAACGGTCGCTCTCTCGCACCCACCCGCCCGTTTACAGCCCCGGATCGGTGCCTCGGAGCCCCGCGCCACCTCAGCCTCCCCGGCCGCTCCGCCTCCGCTCCCCCGTTCCCCGGAGCCGCCCCCCCTCACCTGAAGAAGGGATCGTCCTCGAAACACCTCCGAACCCCCCGAACATGGCGGCGACCGCTGCACTCTGCGCGCCCCCGCCCGAGCGGCCCTCCTCACCGCGCCCCGCCCCGCCCCGCGCAGGTGACCCCGCCGCCCGCTCCCCATTGGCCGGCGCGCCGCGAGGGGCGGGGCTCCCCCACGCGCCGCCGTTGCCGTGGCGACCGCGGGACCGCCGCTCCGGAGATTCGGAGATTCCCGGGGATCGGGAATGGGGGAACGGGGGAATGTGGAAATGCGGGAATGGGGGAACGGGGAATGGGGAACTGCGGGAATGGGGGGGAATGCGGGAATGCGGAAATGCGGGAACGGGGAATGGGGGAAATGCGGGAAACGCGGGAATGGGGGAACGGGGAATGCGGGAAACGCGGAAAATGCGGGAATGGGGAAGGGGAATGGGGGAATGGGGGAAATGCGGGAACGGGGAATACGGGAAATGCGGGAAACACGGGAATGTGGGAACGGGAAATGCGGGAATGCGGGAATCACGGGAATGTGGGAAATGCGGGAATCGCGGGAAACACGGGAATGTGGGAACAGGGAATGCGGGAACCGTGGGAAACACGGGAATCGCAGGAATGCGGAAAATGCGGGAATGAACGAAATGCGGGAATGCACGAACCGCGGGAATGCACGAACCGCGGGAATCACGCCTCGCTGCCCCGCGGGTGCCTCTCCCGCAGCCCCGGCTCTGCTCCGCTCCGGTCCTGGAGGGTTTGCGGGGTCAGCCCCGGGCTCAGCGCGGCTCTGGCGCGTTCCTCTCCTCGGAGGTTTCAAAAATCGTTCCGGTTTTCCCAGTAGATGGCGGTAAAATAAAGCTGCGGCCTCTTGCCGGCGCTGGGAACTGGCGGAACGTGGAAAAGCATCGAGAACTGCGATCTGCGGGAAAAGCCGGCACTGAGCAGGGCTCGGGATGGAGGAGGGACAGGGGTGGGATGCTCTGCTGTGGAGGGTCAGGGTGACAGGACAGATCCCTTTTTCCCGGCTTTGGGAATGTTCGTTATTGCCTCATGCGCTGCCTCGGGAGCGGGAAGGGTTGGATTACAGTTAAACGGGGAAAAGGAGCTCTTGGTTTTAGCAGGGAGAAAAAATAAAGGGAGAAACCCTCAAAAAACCTTTGGAATAGTCATCAAAGGGAGTTTTCAGTGAAAGCGTGGATTTGGGAGATCTTTTCCAACCTTAATCGTAGAACATTTTGAGAAGATAAAAGTTCCAGGAGCAGGAGGATTGGCAGGATTTTGTATTCAATGGACAAATGATGTTAGAGAAAAAAGTCACCTGGCTGGTTTGTGACAAAGGAATGGGTGCTCCAACATCCCAGGCTGCTCCAAGCCCTGTCCAACCTTGAACAATTCCAGGGATCCAGGGGCAGCCAGAGCTTCTCTGGATAACCTGTGCCAGGTGAAATGAAATTCAATTTAAACCACAGCTTCTCTGGATAACCTGTGCCATCTCCCTCACAGGGAATAAGAACAAAAGCCATTTTGCTGAGCTAAAACACCCCCATCCCCTCGGGAAATGAGCACAAGCAGACAATTTGCCATCCGTGCTCTCAGCTGGCAAAGTTCTACCATTGAGGTTGGGAAAGTTCTCCCAAATCCACGCTTTCACTGAATCCTCCCTCTGATGATATTCCCAAGGTTTGCTGAGGGGTTCCCCCTGTATTTGTTTCTCTCGCTAAAACCAGGAACTCCTTTCTTTTCCCTGTGATCCCATGAGGAATTTGGGCTGCAGCGGTGAAGGAGCTCATTATGGGATGCAGGGCTGGGATCCCTTTCAGTGCTCAGCCCCTCTCAGCTCCGTGGCTGCTGCAGGTCCCGTTCCTTTGTGAGATTAAAAGGTTCTGTAAGAAACTCCTCGTGCTGCAGCTCTGCCGGCCTGCAGGGCATCTCCACTCCATTAATGATTCCTGCCTTCACAGAGGAAAACTTTGCATAAATGAGATTACGGTTTCTGCTGAAACCTGCCAACTCGTATTCATCTGCAGTAAATATTATCTTTAATTAAAAGTTTTAAGGTATCTTGTTCCTGAGCTAATGAGATCTACAGTGATTTCCCTTAGGAATTAATTTACCTTCGTAATTCTTATTCATTTTGGTGATAGGAGTATTTAAATCTGATCCAGACCTCAGAGCTTTGTTGAGCACATCCAGCCAGAACAAAAGGTCATTTTGCCATATTGATGTTCTGTTGGTATTTTTAATTCCCTTGTTCTCTCTCCATCCCAAAGATCCCTGTTTGGGCTCCTGCCCCAAACATTTCCTATTAACCCCCGAGCTCCTCTTAACTCCTCATGCTGAGAGGTTTTTCCCCACAGCCATTTCCCTCTGGATTTGTGTTTTCTCTTCCCTCCAGAGTCAAAATCAGTCCTGGTGATGCTGCAAGAGACTCGATCAATTTATTTATATAAAATACACTAAAATCTGTGGAAAACACTTGGGGTAACTGCTGAAAACCACAGGAACATTTCAGCCTTTCTGCCTGGGGAATCATCCACTCCAATTCCTCCACAAGGATTGTTTTGAAGCAGCAGGGATGCTTTTAACACTTGCAGGTGAAAATTGCATTCCTGCACGTGTTTAACTGGGAAAAGTGCCCAGATGGGCTGGGAAAACCAGAGCCAGACCCTTCCTAAGACTGGACACAATGCTGCTGGCCAGATTTAAATTAATTCCTTATCAGAACCAAGTGTCGAGCTTCCCTTGTTTTAAACATAAATACAGATACAAATTAGAAAGGAAATTTCAAAGGAAATACCTGGTTTGCACATACAAAGAAGAAACCGAGAGAAAAGGAAGAATTAATGCTCCTCAGCTCATTATCAGCTGCTTTTTCTGTTGAAATTTGATCTGAATCCTGTGAGTCTCCTCTGAAGATGCTGGGTCTGACATGGGTGGTTTAAAAGGTGGGTAATTAATGACCCTAATGATGAAAATGGAGCAATCAGAGCCAAGCTGGCAGTGTTGACCAGAGGTGGTTTTGTTCTGCCTCTGATGAAATATAAAATCCCTCTTCAGGATATCTTTCTCAGCCTTAACTGGATAAACCTTAACCACATTTTATATAAGATGCAAACCAGGGAAAGACAATTCCTGCTTTCTATAGGAAGAAATTAACTTTTTTTTACTGTTATTGCAAAACTTTCCATTTCCCACCCAACAATTTGTGTTTAAAAACCTCCCCACGGCCACTCTGCAGCTCACTTTGTGTATAATCAGGAATTATCCCTAAAAACTGCTCTGGTGCCTCTGCACTGATAAAAGGAGTCACTTGGAGGCTGCAGGAACCGCTGACCCTGAACTTGCAGCACCAAAAAAGGGGAACAGACACATTTTGGGGCCGAGCTATAAATAGAGCTGTCACCAAGTCCTGCCTTTTATAACTCCCTGCAGCCCAGCTTCCTCCAGCCCACACAAATTAGAGATTATCAATTATGGATGAGTTAATAAATAATGCTGGCAGGGCAGCAAATCCCCTGGGAGGGCAGGAGAGATCCTGGGCTGTGCCACGGGTGCTCCCACATTTCCGTTCCCCATAAAGGCCCAGCAAAGCAGGAAAATTGTATTTTTGTGGTGTTTCTGTGAGGAAGCTGAGAATTGGTGACAAATACCAATATCAAACATCAATCTGAGTGCAAAATACCAATAAATGTTGGAGTTGTCCCACTGGATTATCTGGGGTGTCCCCACGGTGTCTTCTTTAGGATTTTTGGTAAGGAATGTTCCCAAGAGCTGGGTGTGAAACATTGGCACATCACTGCCATTCCATAATCATTCCTGAGACATTCAGGATCAGCTTTTGTTTATTTTTAAAATTATTGGGATGTTGCTTTTGAAGTAATTGAACAAAACAATAATCCATTGGGGTGCTCCTGAGCTTTGGGCTTTCAGGAATTCCTGAGCTCAGTTTCCCCTCCTGTGAGCCAGCATTTCTGCTCATCAGCCCCAGTTTGGTGACCTTCCTCTTCTCCTCCTGTTTTTGTTGAGCAGAGAAAAATATTCTTAAAAATCATCACAAGCAAGAGCTGGCTGCAGTGGGAGCTCCATCATCGATTCCAGGATCTGATCCAAACCAAGATTTGTTCAGATGGGCTCTGCTGCCATCATGGGCAGGAACTATTGATGGGTGAAGCTTGGGGACATCCAGGAGTAGAGATCCTGCACTTTTGGGTGCCATTTGGGAGGCTTTTCCCAGAGAAAATCTGTCTGAGGTTCATGGTGAAGGTCATCAAAACTGAGCCAAGGTCTGGCCACGGCCTCAAGCTGGAAAATCAGACAAAAATACAGAAAGGATAAAAACTCCCATGTGGGCAGCAGGAACTGCCGGAGTTCCCAGCTCCCAGGATCCCTTTTCCACATAGATCTAACCTGATTTTCCTGTGAGAGGAAAGGAGAGGCCCCTTCCATCCCCATTTGAGCCCGTTCAGCCCCGAGGGTTTGTTCAGCTGCTCTGGAAGGGCTCCCCCACCTCAGCAAAATCCCATTAATTCCACGTTCCCATCAGTCCTGGACTAACTCCACACATGAGCTCCCACCTTGGGGTGCCCCAGCTCAGGCCCTGCCCCATCTCAAAGCAGGATGAGCATTAATTGCCATTTCTAATCAGCAAGGCCAGCTTTCACTGCTCCCTTCACAACAAACCCAAGCTTTTGTTACACAGTCACTTTTAAATTCCTTTTCTTGCAGCCCCAAACTTCCAAACACTGAGCTGTTTGCCCACCTAGTGAGAGACAGCAGAGTTATTAAAAAGAGGGGTTTTTCCAAATATTTGAGGGAAAAATGGGAGCACTTTGGGGCCCCTGCTCCCTTGTGTGCCCAGCAATGTCAGGAGCAAGGTTGAAGGAAACCTGAGAGGGCTCAGACGGTCTGGGCTCCGTCCCCAGCACTTCTGGAGGGATCAGCAGTTCCTATTTCCATTTCCCAGGCATTGGCAGAAATCCTCGCTCCTTCCCAGGTGGGCTCAGAGCTGCTCTGCTCTTCCCAGAGGCTGAAGGGTTTTTTTTGTTGTTTTTCTGGAGCTGATTGCAGCCCACGAGTGACATCAGCTTTTGTAAATGTGGGATAAAAGCAAGGGCTGCAGGGAGAATATAGACATCAATATTTGATTGAAATGTCTCCTCAGGTCCCAGCTGCCCAGCTCAGTGATTTCAACAAGGCCTGAAATGAGATGACAAGAATTTATAACAAAATCGAATTAAATTCAGAGGTACAGAATCAGAGAATCCTGGAATGGTTTGGGATGGAAGGAGCTTAAATCCCATCCAGTGCCACCCCTGCCATGGCAGGGACACCTCCCACTGTCCCAGGCTGCTCCAGCCCCAATGTCCAGCCTGGCCTTGGGCACTCAAAGGGATCCAGGGGCAGCCACAGCTGCTCTGGGCACCCTGTGCCAGGGCCTGCCCACCCTACAGGGAACAATTCCTGCCCAAAATCCCATCCATCCCTGCCCTCTGGCAGTGTGACCCCATTGCCTGTGTCCTGTCCCTCCATCCCTTGTCCCTTTCCAGCTCTCCTGGATCTCAAGTGGTGAATATTTCAACCCTGGTTAATGATGTTTGTAGGGTTTTTTATCCCTCCCAAGCCCAGGAGCCACCCCAGGTGTGGGTTGAACACTGGGATCCAGGTGATCCCTGCTCAGAGGCTGCTGCAGCTCAAGAATCCCACTGAAAACAGCTCCCTGTTGGCACCTGACAATGCCAAATTGTCCCCAAACAGGGCTGGCTTTGGGGTATTGAGGAGACAGGACCATGGGGTGCTGCAGCTCCTGACCCCAAGTGTTGGCTTTGGCAGCAGCAGAAACCTTCCCAAAATCTGGAACTCAAAAATAACCACAATAACCCAAATAATAAGCACAATAACCCAAAACCCAATAATAACCACAATAACCCAAATAATAACCATAATAACCCAAATAATAACCATAATAACCCAGACCCCAATAATAACCACAATAATCCAAATAATAACCATAAGAATCCAAATAATAACCACAATAACCCAAATAATAACCACAATAACCGAAATAATAACCCAAAGAAACCAAATAATAACCACAATAACCCAAATAATAATCACAATAACCCAAATAATAACTACAATAACCCAAAACCTAATAATAACTATAATAATGATGATGATGGTAACAATAATCCCAATTTCCTCCTGTTTCCAGTGGGGCTGGGAATATCCCAGTGCCCATTTTCACTCAGCTGGGATTATCTAAATGCTGTTTCCATTTTCTTTTCAGCTCCTGCTCCCAACTTTTCTCCAGCACATCCAGATGTTGATTAATAAGCAATAAATAATAAATAAACAAACCCGACTTTCACCTGAAGCCTATTTACAGACCAGTTTGTAACATTTTCTGTTATCTTACAGGGCTGCAAGTAAAAGGAATCATCCATCCAATAAAAGCACCAAAATTATCCAAGAAAATGTGGGAAAACAGGAATTTACACCTGGACCTTCCATGGACATCCAACAGTTTTTATTTTCTACGAAAGGAACATACAAGGCATTTAAAAAACACAGCAATGACAAATATTTACCATGTGAAAATGCTGAAATGAAACAAGGAAAACTAATTTTTTCCCTCTTCTTCCCACAGGCAAGGCCTTGGAATATTTTAATGCACGACCAAATCAAACAAACACTACATAAAGGAGTAAAAATGTGTCAGAATGCAAGTTTCAGACATTTTTTCCTTTGACATTTAGGATCTAAAATAAAAAATCAGACAAGCAAAGTCCATTTCCAGAGTCAGCCTCGATTTTTTATCACCACAGGTCTGAGAACCAGGAGAAATAATCCCAAAAAGCAGCTTCCCAAGGGAAAACTGATGCAGGGAGTCCATCCAGAGCTGGGGCTCACTTCTCTCCTCTCCTGAGGGAACAGTTTCCTCCCAGCTCTGCTGCAGAAATACCTCTGGATTTGATTTGATTTGATTTGATTTGAATTCCTGCACTTAGCTGGATGAAGGGCAGATTTTTGAGGAAGTTTATCCAGGCTAAATTCAGATGTTCAGATTAATCTTCCATTGCTGGGAAGTCCCACGTGCCTGGGCTCAGAGCAATCCCTGGCCAGCTCCAGGGTGTCAATAATGACAGAATTCCATCATTCTGGGCAGGATGAGCTGGATAAAGTTCCCCATTTGGAGCTGCAGCGGTGGCAAATGCTCAAGGCTGAGTTTTCCACTCCAAGTGAGGAGCTGGGAGCAGATGGATGAAAACATCCATGGAGGAAGGAGATCCCTCAGCCCATACCAATCAGGATTGCAGGGAAGGGAGGAAAATGGGATAAAAGGGACAGAAGGACAGAAGGGACAGCAGTGCTCTCCCCTCCCTGGATCCCCCAGGGCAGGACACGAGGGCCCTGGATCCCAGCCCTGGGCCTCCCTCCTCCCCTGTCTCCCACCTCCCACCCACTTCTGTAAAATATTTGGGGTTGGAAGGTATAAAATGGTGTTTTATGGGCTGCCAGGTTTCTCCAGCTGAGGAATTCCCTCAAAAAAAAAAGAAAACAGGAAGCCCCTGCTCTGCTGCCCTGCCTGGACAGAACATCCCTGGTACCCAGGTGAGCAGCACAGAACACCCCTGTTTTTCCAGCTGAAACCCTCCCTGCTCCACAGCTCATTAAAATCTCCTCCAAGAGGCAAAGGGAACGATGGAAGGAGGGAACTCCAGGTGGGAAGTGGTCTGGGATGGTCCTGGAAGCTGTCAGGCCACGGGGCTGCCCATCAGCCTTTCCTGGCGGAGAGCAACCAACCTCTGGAACCACTTCTGCTCTGCTTCAGCCTTCTCGATGAACAGCTGGGCACAGGGAGAAGGGACAAGAGTTGGCACAGCTCAGCAATCCCGTGTCTGTGATCGTCTCTTGAAACACCCCACGCCCCTTTCAGGACCCAAAGGAAAAGCTCAGGGGGTTAAAAGGTAAAGGGCATCTAAAAATATCATTAAAAGCAGAGATTTTTCATGGAATCCTAAAGCAGTTGGGCTTGGGAGGGGTTTAAAAATGATAATTATTGGGAAGTCAGGACTCCAGAGCAAGTTCATCCCTGCACATCGGGATCTCTGCTCTCTGTGTCCATGTGCACAACTCACACTCAGTCCTTTACTTCTTTTAACTTCCTAATTCCTAAAAAACTCCATGTAAGTCCTTTCCTTTCCCCTAAAACCCTCCCAAAGGAATTTGCTGAAGTTTAACCACAACAATTTAAAATTATCTCCATTCTGTGCCGTGTTTAAAACTTCTCAAGTTGGCAAAACGGGCAAGTTCAGATTTTTCCACCGGGCTGCCAACTACAGAAACCAAAACCAATTTGCCCTGAATTTTTATTGAAGGGGATTTCGATTCCCCTGTGATACATTAATTTGCTTTTGTTCTAATTTAATTTGTGTGAACTCCCTGCTGGCTGTGGGAGGAGCAGGATCCCCTCTGTTTCCAGAGCAGGGATTTTGGGAGGAGCAGCACAGCCCCATTCCCACCCCAGGGCCCGTCCCAAAGCTCAGGATGGGATCCAATCCCCTCACTCACGTTGGGATGTGCCAAGGAATTGTCATCCTGGTATTTGATGGCCGTGGGGATGTTGGCAGCTGGGGGTTCCTTCTCAGGAGGTGCCACCTCCGTGGCTGCCCCGCTGACGGGCTCGTGCTGCGGCTCAGGAGCTTCTGCCACCTGGAAAAGTGAGAAACACACCAAAATCAGAGTGTTTTACCCCAAAATTCACAAATGGGGCAATGCAAAAACCCAGAACTTAGCTGGAAAGGTAAGGAATTAGGATTGGGAGATATAAAATGGTGTTTATAGGCTGCCAGGTGTTCTCCAGCTGAGGAATTCCCCCCCAAAAAAAAATCAGGAAACGCCCCTGGCTCTGCTGCCCTGCCTGGACAGAACATCCCTGGACATCCAGGTGAGAAAGGAGAAAACATCCCTGGGTATCCAGGTGAGAAAGGATGGACATCCCTGAATACAAAGGTAAGAAAGGATGGACATCCATGGGTATCCAGGTGAGAAAGGAGAAAACATCCCTGGGTATCCAGGTGAGCCAGGATGGACATTCCCGTCTCAATGTACCTTTTGGGAAGGAAAATGTACATTTTTAGGAGGAAAATGTATCCTTTTGGAAGGAAAATGTCCATTTTTGGAAGGGAAAATGTCCTTTTTGGAAGGGAAACGTCCTTTTTTTTGAAAGGGAAATGTACCTTTTGGAAGGAAAATGTCCATTTTCGGAAGGGAAATATCCTTTTTGGAAGGAAAATGTACCTTTTTGGAAGGAAAATGTACCTTTTGGAAGGAAATGTACCTTTTTGGAAGGGAATTTACCTTTTTGACCTCCTTGCTGGAGCGGAAGGTCTGTGGGACGAAGGCGTCGCTCTCGATGGCTTCGATTTCCTTCACTCGCTTCACCTGGTCCAGGAGGGAGGATTGGTCTGGAATGTGGGATGGGAAATCAGGGATCAGTGGGATCCTGGAAAATCAGGAATCAGTGACATCCTGGGATCCAGACCTGTCCCAGCCGTGCCCGGAGCAGATTTTGGGACACATCAGGAAAAGGAAAAGCCACTGGTGCAATGCAGCCCCAAATCCTCTCTGTTAATGGGAAAATTTTGAGTGAAAGCATCGGTGAGGCCATTGCTGGGAATGCTCTGAATGCTGAGGGAGGGATTTGTGGGATAAATGGGGAAGGGAAGGATCCAGGGAGAGCTCAGATCCCCTTTTGGGGCTCCAGGAGAGGGACTGGGGACAAGGGATGGAGGGAGAGGACACAGGGAATGGGGTCACACTGCCAGAGGGCAGGGATGGATGGGATTTTGGGCAGGAATTGTTCCCTGTAGGGTGGGCAGGGGCTGGGATGGAATTCCCCAAGGATGCCTCATCCCTGGCTGGATCAGCAATAACTGCAAATGTCACTTGAGAACCAAAATCTGCAGGAATTCTTGTGATGCCACCCCAAAAAAACACACACACAATGGTCAGAAAGAGAAGAAAATCAGATAAAAGAGTCAGAATTCTGTGATTCTACAAATCTGAAAAGGAAAAGAAACAGAATTCTATGATTCTAAAAATCAGGTAAAAGAAATAGAATTCTGATCCCACAAATCAGATAAAAGGAAAAGAAACAGAATTATATGACTCTACAAATCAGATAAAAGAAATAGAAATAGAAAACTCTGTAATACTACAAATCACAAAAGAAAAAGTAACTTCCCCGTGAGCTCTGCCTAAAATATTCCCATTTCTTTGCTTATTTTTAAAGACAAAATTTATCCCACTCGGAGTTTTCAAATCAATGAAACAGAAGCATTAAATGACCAATAAAACCCATTAAATAAAAACATATTTTAAATATTTCTTGGATAATCTTGGGGTGTAAATTTTGTATGGATTTGTTGCTTATCCATAATCCTGACCATGAACATGAACTTAAAGAGATTTTTTCCAGCAGGTCTAACTCCAGAATCAAAGCAATGACAATAAACCTCAGAAATTCCTCAGAATCTGCTCCTTCCTATTTTACTAATTAGATTTCAGGGGTTCATTTAATTTTAAAGTCGAACATGTTTTACATAAAATGCTTTGAAATACAGAGAAAAAGTTGCTATTTTCCCCTGCTCTTTTGAGCTGAGGATTAAAAGAAGGAAACACCCCCAGATCCCAGCCTAAACAAACAGCTCCAGCAGAAAACGCTTCCCCTTTGATCCCATTTTATTTTGGGTTATTGGAAGTGATATTTTTATCCAGCTGCCTTCAGAAATGTGTGTTTTCCAGCAGAACTGGGCTTTCACACATCCCAGGATTTTTAATTGATCCCAGTTTTACTTAAGCTGCCCAAACGGACAAATTAAAAAGAAATTAAGTTTTCCCCGGACAATTCGCAGTGGAAGAGACAAAAACCTCCCAGGCTGTGGGAAATCCTGAGTTCTGCACTGCACAGAAGGGAAACTGGGAAAAGGAGGAACAATCAGGGTGGGATTCACTGTGCTGGCTCTGGGCTGCCCCAAATGCAGAGCTCTGGATTTTAGGGATTCACTGTCCCACCTCCCAAACGTGTGGCTCTGGTTTTTAGGGAATTCTGCCTCCAAGCCCTTCCCAGGGCAGGAGAGGCTCGGCTGTCCCGATCCTGAGCCCGTGGAATCCCTGACCCCCTGCCCAGCCCGAGCGCTGCAATTCCAAGGATCCGCCTGGAAAAGCCCCCGGAGCCCCGGGAGTCGCTCCCGGAGCAAAATCCGGAGGGAGCAGCCCAGAAATTCCCGTTCCTGCAAGATCTGAATGCAACAGTCCCGGCACTCCGAGCCCTCCTGCTCCTGCTCCTGGAGGGAGCAATCCTTGGATAAATCCTGGAATAAATCCGGGATAAATGCCGGGATATCCCGCGGCTGATGGCACTCCCCGGCTCCGGCTGCCGTTAGAGGGAGGCACCGCCTCACTCAACAGCGCCCGGAGCCGCGGCTGCTGCCGGCGGAGCATCCTGTGGGAAAACATCCCGGAGCATCCTGCAGGAAAACATCCCAGAGCATCCCGAGAACATCCCAGAACAGCCCAGAACATCCAGAACCCAGAGCATCCCAGAGACCCAGAACATCCCGAGAGCACCCCAGAGCATCCCAGAGCATCCTGCAGGAAAACATCCCGGAGCATCCCTCCGGCATGAGCACCTGCAGGAACATCCCAGAGCATCCCGGAGCATCCTGCAGGAAAACATCCCAGAGCATCCTGCGGGAAAACATCCCAAAGCATCCTGCGGGAAAACATCCCAGAGCATCCTGCGGGAAAACATCCCGGAGCATCCTGCAGGAACATCCCAGAGCATCCCTGGCATCCCTGCAGGAACATCCCAGAGCATCCTGGAGCATCCCGAAGCACCCTGCAGGAAAACATCATGGGCATTCCTGCAGGAAAACATCCCAGAGCATTCCTGCAGGAAAATATCCCAGAGCATTCCTGCAGGAAAATATCCCAGGCACCCCTGCAGGAACATCCCAGAGCATCCTGGAGCATCCCTGCAGGAACAGATCCCAGGCATTTCAGGCATCCCAGAGCATCCTGCAAGAGCTCATCCCAGAACATCCCTGCAGGAACAGATCCTGGGCATTCCAGGCATTCCAGAGCATCCCAGGCATCCTGGAGCATCCCTGCAGGAGCACAGCCCAGAGCATCCCAGAGCATCTCAGTGCATCCCTAAACATCCCAGAGCATCCCAGAATATCCCAGAACATCCCAAACCATCCCCCAGCATCCCTGAGGAGCCATGCCACACATCCCCCATTTCGGGATCACCTTCCAGCCCCTCACCCCTCACAGCTCCAGGATCACAATTCCCATTCCCGTTCCCTGAGCTCCAGCAAAGTTCCTCTCCGACACTTGGCCACACTCTTTCCCAGAGCTGGGATTCCCAGGACAGGAACTTTTCCCAGCAGGAGCTCCAGGAACAACAAATCCCTCTGAGAGGGGCAGCTGTGGGCACAGGGGGCTCTGCTGCACCTTTGGGTGCTCCCAACCCCACTGCAAGCACTAGAAAATGCAATTAAATGTAATAAAATAGCAAGGTGTGAGTATTCCTACTACAGGGAGTGCACAGGATTTACAATTAAGCTGGAAAAATCCAAATTGCCAGGAAAAACTTTGTCCAGGTTTTAAAATCCTGTGAAAGTGAGGTTATTAAAATGCATTAAAATAGCATTTTGTGAGTACTGCAGTGCTCACTAGGGAGAGCACTACAGAGAGCACCAAGTTTGCTATTTTAGTACCTTGCACTGATAGTAACCTCATTTTTATAGGATTTTTAACAAGTCTGGTCACTAACAGCTTTTCCTTTAAAAACCTGGGAGCATCAGGTATAAAACGCAGCAGGAAACAGGAGGGGCAAGTTCGGCAAGTGAGCTCTGAATTTAGGAACTTTCATTCAAAAACCTTTAAATTTAGCACACTGAATTCAAGAACCTTTAACTTTAAATTTAAGAACTTTAAATTTAAGAACTTTAAATGTAGGAACTTTAAGAAGGTTAAATTGCTGCTGGAGTTTTTCATATCCTGTGTGCAGGTCGCCTTCACCGCTGCCCTCCTCACACCCCTCTCGCTCCTGCACCCCAATTTTGGGGGTTTTTTGGGGTATTTTTGAAAACATCCTGGGCATGAGCCCCCCTCAGGCAGTGGAGGGGTGGGGACAGCCCCGTCCCAGGGAATTGTGCTGGATTTGAGGCCACCCCCCGTTCCGACACCGGAGCCGCCGCGCTCCTTCGCGGGCACACAAAGCCAGGGCTGTAATTCAATGCTCAATTTACCCTTGTCTCAGTGGAGATTTCTCCCCGCTAATTGATAGAAATTAAGCCATTAATCAAGGCCCCAGCCATCATTCAAGCCGGGGAAGATGAATCCAAACTTTCATCATAACCACCTTCCCCATTTCAGTGTTCATTAGCATTAATTTTTAATGCAATTATGCTCTTCTTTTACGCTGAGCTCATAAATTACGGCTCTTTTGTTGCTCGCTGGCCTTGTAAAACCCAAGGTAATGCTTTGTGCTCTGATCTTAAAGGCAATTACTGCCTGCTTCCATCTTTTCCATGCCCAATCCCAAATAACCTCTGCGCTGGGGTGCGGACAGCGATGTTTCCCACGGAGCGGTTTGTCCGTGTTAAACCCACACGGGCAGAGCAGGAATTCCCACTCTGCTGCCAAATCCCAGATTCCCCCAGCAGAGACAGGGCAGAGTTATGGGATTGTGTGCTGGACAGAGGGCCAGAGGGGTGGGCTGTAGGGGCAGGAGCTGTGGGTGAGCACAGGATGCCAGACAGGATGGCAGAGCTGCCCCTTGGAGCCTCTCTGGCTTTTCCGTGGATCACCCGCTGCTGGCACATCCCAAAGTGCTGCTGGCACATCCCAAAGTGCTGCTGGCACACTCCCAGGGCTGTTCCCTTCCCCATTCCAGGGTGAGCCTTTCCAAGGGATCCTGTGCTCCATGGGATCCGGGCTGGGATGACACTGGGATGGAGCTGGCTCCGGTTGATGAGTTCCCTCCCTGAGGGGTTTTAACAAAGATTGGATGTGGGCTGGGTGCTGTGGGTTAGGGAGGTGCTGGGCATGGGCTGCAAGATCTTGAAGGTCTCTTCCAACCCTGATGATTCTGTGATTCCGTGAATGTGTTGATTCTGTGACGTGATTCTCTGATTCTGTGACTCTGTGATTTCTGTGATTCTCTAACTCTGTAATTCTCTGATTCTGTGACTCTGTGCCTGTGATTCTGTAATTCAGTGATTCTCTGATTCTGTGACTCAGATTCTCTGATTTTCTGTCTCTGTGATTCTGTGGTTCCAGCCCTTTATTTCCACCCCATGCCCTGATCCTCAGGAGCCCAGCAGGGGAAGGGCACAGCAGCTGCAGCCTCCTCTGGCTGCCCCCAAATATCCTGGAGGGGTTTGGAAATGCAAAGGAAATCCCTATTTATTTTCCCCATACATCCCTGTTTATTTCCCATATATCCCTATTTATTTTCCCCATACATCCCTGTTTATTTCCCACACATCCCTGTTTATTTTTCCCATATACCCCTATTTATTTTCCATACATCCCTGTCTATTTTCCCCATAACCCCATTTATTTCCCATACATCCCTGTTTATTTCCCATATATCCCTATTTATTTTCGCTATACATCCCTGTCTATTTTCCCCATAACCCACTGTTTATTTCCCATACATCCCTGTTTATTTTCCCTTTAGAAGCAGCTTTTCAATACCCAACTGTAAATCTGTGTCTCAGCTGACTGAAGTCCAATAACCAATCCCACGATGGCTCCACAATCCCATTCCCTTAAGTGACTTCTCCTTTAGCACAAATAAATGCCGTGGAGATGACAGCACAACACACAACATTAATGAACTACAGAGATCAGATTTGTTTCTCATCTCGAAATTTGAAGACTATTTCAAGAGTTTTAATTTGTAAATAAAGAAGTCATAAATTTCCCTGTTAGGGAGATCATAAATTTCTGTTTCAGTTGTGGAACAGTAAAACTTTAATGCCACCAGCTGTGATTGCTCAAATAAAACCACTCAAATATCAGCTTGAAATCTATCTTGATATTTATCAAAGGTTCATGGAATGGTTTGGGTTGGAATGGACCTTAAATTCCATCCAGGGCCACCCCATCCATGACAGGCACACCTCCCACTGTCCCAGGCTGCTCCAGCCCCAATGTCCAGCCTGGCCCTGGGCACTGCCAGGGATCCAGGGGCAGCCACAGCTGCTCTGGGAATTCCATCCCAGCCCTCCCCACCCTCACAAGGAACAATTCCTAATTCCCAAAATCCCATCCATCCCTGCCCTCTGGCAGTGTGACCCCATTCCCTGTGTCCTGTCCCTCCATCCCTTGTCCCCAGTCCCTCTCCAGCTCTCCTGGAGCCCCTTCAGGCCCCAGAAAGGGCTCTGACTCTCCCTGGAGTTTCCCTTCCCAGGTGAGCACCCCCAACTCTCCCAGGACACCGGGATTGGGACCCCAAGAAAGGCAGGGAAGCAAATGAGGCAAGTCCGGAATGCAAAGGGGCAGGAGAGGATGGGAGCAGGGTGAAATTTCAGGAGCACATTTAAAAGTGATTATTAATTACAGCAGCTTTAATAAAAAGCCTGGAATTGATTCCTCCAGCAGCCAATATCCATGGGGGACCATCGATCCCCTTTCCAATCCCTTTCCCTGAGCTCTGCCCAGGAGGAGCACGGACACAGAGGGTGGCCAAGACCCCAAATTCCCGTTAATCCTCCCCATCCCTCATTAGCACAGTGTGGCTGCTCTCCCTAACAAACCCCGCTCTGCCGCTGCACCCAAACTTGGCCGTTTTGATTTTCCCCTTGATTTGCTCCTGCCCCCTTTTAATTCCGAGCCATCGATACAAAGATTAAGCAGAGATAAAAGAAGATCACAGGGTGTGCCAGATGCTGGTGCAGCCTCCTGGGAGCAGCAGTGCAGCACCAGGTGTCGGTGTCAGCCTAATGAAGTGACATTGGCACACCAGGGACACCCAGGGCGGGGCTCCAAACCTGCCAGCAGCCCGGCAAAAACCGGGAATGTTGGCAATTCCAGCTCGGAGGAGGCAGGGAACAATCATCCCTGTGTTTGTAGAAATGTCTTATCTGGATGAAATAATTGGGGGGGTCAAACAGATTGGATTTGGTCTTTGCCACCACAATGAACTTCAGGAAAATTTACTGGAGAGAAAGGATGACCTCAGGCAGTAAGGGATGAACCCGAGGGCATCCCAATAGAGGGCTGAGAGAAGCACTTTAACTGATTACAGCTCCCAGCCTGACCTCACCCCAGCAAATCTCCTCCTGGCACATCCAGCCCTGGGTTTAATATCCATTACACCCAGGGAACGCCTCTTCACCCTCCCCGAAGGAAGAGGGAAGGGAAATCAGAGTTTTGGGGTGTTCTAGGCAGGGCCAGGGGCTGGACCCGATGGTCCCTGTGGGTCCCTTCCAGCTCAGGATGGGCTCTGCTGGCCATGGATGAGATTCCTTGCAATGCCGAAGAGATATCCTGCCAGCTACGGTTATTTAGCAGATGAACATAAATAACATTAAAAACTTGTTACATTAGGCGGGTTATATAGGGGTCTTCATTAAGTGGAAATTTCTTAAAATTGACATCCTTCAGTGGTTTTTACACATTCTGAGTTTGATTCCATGACCCAATATCACTCAAAATCAGGGATTCACACATAATTATGGAGTCAACGAGATACAAATCACCAGAATAGTTGGATCACAGATCACTAGTGGGAAGAGACCTTCAAGATCATGGAGTCCAACCCATACCCTGACTCCTCAACTAAACCACAGCACCCAGTCCCACATCCAATCTTTGCTTAAACACACCCAGGGGGTGACTCCAGCACCTCCCCGGGCAGCCATTCACTCTACTCATCTTTTACATACTTTTATCACTCTTGTCATGAAAACTTTTTCTGATCCACTCATATTTCCCTGGGTGCAGCTTAAGACTTTTAATGCTTTGGTTTGGAGGAACCTGAAGACTCGAAGGATTGAAGAATTGAACCCTAAAGTCCCCCCAGCAGCACTCAGAGCTGAGTCTAACCTGGGAATGACCCTCGGGGATGGGGTTTATTCCCGTTCCAGGGCCGCCTTCTCATCCTCATCCCCTCCCTCCCACGTGGCCGTCATTCCCCAGCCCGTTTTAAATGACATTTTCCAAGCGTGTGCCGCACAAACGGAACAAATTAAAGCGTCCGTGCCCATCTCCCCCCGATCGCTGCCACGGCTCCGCGTTATCTCCCGGCCGGGCTGACCTCCACAGATTGGATTGTGCCACGGAGCTCCGCGGCACCGAATGGCCAGGAAGGGCTTCATCACCCCCTCCTCGGCAGGGAAAAAAAAATAAACAACTTGAAACGTGTCCTGATGAAAAATCAATGGAGCGGTGATCGGAGAGCTTATCGGAGAGAGCGGGGAACGCGCGGGGTTTGGCATCGCCGCGGAGGGAAAGGGAAAGGAAAGGTCTCGCAGTGATAATTAAATCTGCTTGTGATGATTTCTGCCAAATTTATGTCCCCGGAGTGTATCAAAATGTTGCAGTGATTGCGAGCGGGGGGGCTGAGTTAATCAATTCAGCAGCGGCACGGGATAATGCAAATTCCGGCATGAGGATGACGATGACCGGATCGCGCCGGCCCGTCCAGCACCGCCTTCCCATCAATCCACTGATCGCCAGATTCATATTGTGTTCTCACATACTCTGCAACTGCTTTTCCCTGGTTTTCTGTTGAGCGCCGACACGCAGCGGGAGCGTCCCAGCTCCTCCTTCACGCGGCCCTGAGGTGATGGATTTTAAAATGAATATTTAAAAATGTTATTATTCACTGTAGGATAAGAGAAACGAGCCCAAGATCCCTCCCTGATATCATCCAATCTTTCCATTGTGGGTTTCATTCCATTTTTCTCTTGTCCACTTCACCTACTTGGAATTTCTCCGGAGTGAAACCCAAGTTTGGTGGCAAAACTCCCTCCAGATTTTGTCACTTTTCAGGTGGTCCCAAAGCGAGCAAACAAAAAGCAAAGTATGAAAATCCAACCACCAAAAACACTCCTGGAAAAGCAGTGTTTTTTGTTAATAGACCTAATTTCATGCAGCAAATTAGCATAGCTCCAATGGAAGTGCAAATGTAATCAAACTGAAAAATTCTAATGAGGCGGGGGGAGCCTTTTCTTTCTTTCTTTGCTTTTTGTCACTTAAAAAAAAAAAAAAAAAAATCAGCATTTTGTGTGTGTCCTTCACGGGGCTGGAGGGACTGTGGTAATTAAAACATTTAAAGCAGCACAAGCCCCCAGTCTCTAATCTGGAGCTGGGGTCAGCTGTCTGTAGATTCTAATTTGTCCTCAATTTTTTATTCATGCTGGGGAAACGCTGCATATTGAACAGGAAACCAGCGGGAAGGGGCAGCGCTGGGCTTGGAGGTCAAATAATTTGATTTCCAGCAGATTACATGGAACATCCAAGGTCTAATCTCACACCTGATTTGGCAATGAAATGACAATAAAAGGAATGTTCAGACACCCTCACTATGGGGTGGTGAACAACCAGTTTTATGGGTTGGGGAAGGGCTGTTTTATTTGGATTATTATAATAATTTTGATAATTAGTTCAAATAATTTTGATATATTATTTTTATTTGGATAATTATTTTTATTGCAGCTCCTGGTAAAGGAGTCACTGTAGAGCTGCCTATGCAAGCTGGAATTTCCTTTTGGATAGTTCCAGTTAAGAAAATAAAATGAGGAATCTAAGAGAAATCAAAATTCTTTTGAAAATTGTAATTTTTAATTTTAAAAAAAATATTTTTGCTGTATTTTATTTCAATGAATGGCCATGGTACTCTGCTCTGGGCTGGTGATGAGATGGGGGATTGGTCAAGGGTTGGAATTGATGGTGTGGGAGGTTTTTCCAACCTCAGTGATCCATAGCTCAAAATGGGTTAAAAACCACTCAGAGATGTTGTGTGAGGAAGGAAAAAAAAGAAAAAAATCCAAAAGTTCTTTATCTAAGCAAAGATTCCACTGGAGCCCAGCATGGCTGGGATAGGGAAGGGAACACCATCCAAGCACTGGATAAATGTCCTGTTTGCAAATCCATGGGGGACAGACCTACCTAAAACTGGAATTTAAAATCCATATGGGACATAAACCTACCTAAAACTGGAATTTAAATTATATATGGGACATAAAAACCTACCTAAAACTGTGTAATTTTAAATTCAATTGGGACACAACTACACTAAAACTAGGAATTTTGAATCCAGTGGGACATAAATTAACAAAATTGGAGTTTCCATTGCACAATCCCTGGATGTCTGGGAATGCTGAAAGCTTCCACACAATTCAATAAGGCTTTTGTTTCCAGTGCAAATGAACTCTTTTATTCCTATTGGGAGCCAACTCCTCAGCAAATGGAGGAATTTGAGTTATTCAGAAAAATCTTCATTTTCAAGCACTGTGACATCCTTACAACGCTCCAAAGCCACCCCAGCAGAGTTTCCATGACTTTTTATTGAATTGGAGAATTTTCCTCTCCATTTCCCTGGAAATGCTCGTTGTTCCCAAGCCAGGATTCGCCCCTTTCCTCCTCCCTCTGCCTTTCCCAGCTCCCCTCCCCAATCCCTGCGGGCACAGCGATTCCAAGCCCGAGTGCCACTCACAATGGGATGCAAGGACCCAAAAAAATGTGGTTTTTTCCAAACATTTGCTGCAAATCGGTGCCAGCAGGACCCACCCACCCATCCCAATATCCCAGGAATCCTGGCTGGGTGATTCCTGCAGGTGGAAAGGCTCCCTCTGGAGCCCCAAAATCCAGGAATCACAGTGGGGAGGGGGCAGAGTGGCTGCTCTGCTCCCTTTTCCAGCCAGGACTGAAGTGCCCCTTCCCCTCCATTCACGTCTGGGCGATCCCATTTTTCCCTTGAATTTCCTTCTTTAGGATCACATGAACTTTCTTCAGGCAGGATTAATTGGGAGCACTAATTCATTCCTCCCAGCATCCACAGGCCCAAGGAAAACAAGCTGAGGATCAGAACATTCTGAATTTGACTGAAACTCACAGCAGATGCCGTGACAAAAATGGGGAATTTTCCTGAGTTACCTCTTGTGTAAATCACGGAATCCCAGATGGATTGGATTGGAAGGGACCTCAAACTCATCCAGTTCCAGAGCTCCTGTGAGGATTTGAGGCTCCTGGATCGTTGGGATGGTGTTGGGAATCTCCTCCCATCACTCCATAACATTTCAATCCCTTTGGTTTCATTATTGCTCCTCCTGGACTGCCAAGGACAGCTCTGATCCCATCCAGGGCACCAAATCCCATCAGCAGCTGATAATTAAAATCTGCTTGTGATGATTTCCTGCCAAATTTATGTCCCCGGAGTGTATCAAAATGTTGCAGTGATTGCAGCGGGGGGGCTGAGTTAATCAATTCAGCAGCGGCCACGGGAAATGCAAATTCCGGGATAACAGCACCGGGATAGCGCCCGGCCCGTCCAGCACCGCCCTCCCATCAATCCACTGATCGCCAGAAATTCATATTTTGTGTTCTCACATACTCTGCAACTGCTTTTCCCTGGTTTTCTGTGAGCGCCCGAACGCAGCCGGGAGCGTCCCCAGCTCCTCCTCCTCACGCGGCCCTGAGGTGATGGATTTTAAACTGAATATTTAAAAATGTTATTATTCACTGTAGGATAAGAGAAACGAGCCCACGATCCCTCCCTGATATCATCCAATCTTTCCATTGTGGGTTTCATTCCATTTTTCTCTTGTCCACTTCACCTACTTGGAATTTCTTACGGAGTGAAACCCAAGTTTGGTGGCAAAACTCCCTCCAGATTTTGTCACTTTTCAGGTGGTCCAAAGCGAACAAACAAAAAGCAAGTATGAAAATCCAACCACCAAAACACTCCTGGAAAAGCAGTGTTTTTTGTTATAAGACCTAATTTCATGCAACAAATTAGCATAGCTCCAATGGAAGTGTAAATGTAATCAAACTGAAAAATTCTAATGAGGCGGGGGGAGCCTTTTCTTTCTTTCTTTGCTTTTTTGTCACTTAAAAAAAAAAAAAAAAAAAATCAGCATTTTGCTGTGTGTCCTTCACGGGGCTGGAGGGACTGTGGTAATTAAAACATTTAAAGCAGCACAAGCCCCCAGTCTCTAATCTGGAGCTGGGGTCAGCTGTCTGTAGATTCTAATTTGTCCTCAATTTTTTATTCATGCTGAGGAAACGCTGCATATTGAACAGGAAACCAGCGGGAAGGGGCAGCGCTGGGCTTGGAGGTCAAATAATTTGATTTCCAAGCAGATTACATGGAACATCCAAGGTCTAATCTCACACCTGATTTGGCAATGAAATGACAATAAAAGGAATGTTCAGACACCCTCACTATGGGGTGGTGAACAACCAGGTTTTATGGGTTGGGGAAGGGCTGTTTTATTTGGATTATTATAATAATTTTGATAATTAGTTCAAATAATTTTGATATATTATTTTTATTTGGATAATTATTTTTATTGCAGCTCCTGGGTAAAGGAGTCACTGTAGAGCTGCCTATGCAAGCTGGAATTTCCTTTTGGATAGTTCCAGTTAAGAAAATAAAATGAGGAATCTAAGAGAAATCAAAATTCTTTTGAAATTGTAATTTTTAATTTTAAAAAAAAATATTTTTGCTGTATTTTATTTCAATGAATGGCCATGGTACTCTGCTCTGGGCTGGTGATGAGGTGGGGATTGGTCAAGGGTTGGAATTGATGGTGTTGGAGGTTTTTTCCAACCTCAGTGATCCCATAGCTCAAAATGGGTTAAAAACCACTCAGAGATGTTGTGTGAGGAAGGAAAAACTAAGAAAAAATGCCAAAAGTTCTTTATCTAAGCAAAAGATTCCACTGGAGCCCAGCATGGCTGGGATAGGGAAGGGAACACACTCCAAGCACTGGATAAATGTCCTGTTTGCAAATCCATGGGGGACAGAAACCTACCTAAAACTGGAATTTAAAATCCATATGGGACATAAACCTACCTAAAACTGGAATTTAAATTCATATGGGACATAAAAACCTACCTAAAACTGGAATTTAAATTCATATGGGACACAAACCTACCTAAAACTGGAATTTTGAATCCATGTGGGACATAAACTTAACCAAAATTGGAGTTTCCCATTGCACAATCCCCCTGGATGTCTGGGAATGCTGAAAGCTTCCCACACAATTCAATAAGGCTTTGTTTTCCAGTGCAAATGAACTCTTTTATTCCTAATTGGGAGCCAACTCCTCAGCAAATGGAGGAATTTGAGTTATTCAGAAAAATCTTCATTTTCAAGCACTGTGACATCCTTACAACGCTCCAAAGCCACCCCAGCAGAGTTTCCATGACTTTTTATTGAATTGGAGAATTTTCCTCTCCATTTCCCTGGAAATGCTCGTTGTTCCCAAGCCAGGATTCGCCCCTTTCCTCCTCCCTCTGCCTTTCCCAGCTCCCCCTCCCCAATCCCTGCGGGCACAGCGATTCCAAGCCCGAGTGCCACTCACAATGGGATGCAAGGACCCAAAAAAATGTGGTTTTTTCCAAACATTTGCTGCAAATCGGTGCCAGCAGGACCCACCCACCCATCCCAATATCCCAGGAATCCTGGCTGGGTGATTCCTGCAGGTGGAAAGGCTCCCTCTGGAGCCCCAAAATCCAGGAATCACAGTGGGGAGGGGGCAGAGTGGCTGCTCTGCTCCCTTTTCCAGCCAGGACTGAAGTGCCCCTTCCCCTCCATTCACGTCTGGGCGATCCCATTTTTCCCCTTGAATTTCCTTCTTTAGGATCACAAGAACTTTCTTCAGGCAGGATTAATTGGGAGCACTAATTCATTCCTCCCAGCATCCCACAGGCCCCAAGGAAAACAAGCTGAGGATCAGAACATTCTGAATTTGACTGAAACTCACAGCAGATGCCGTGACAAAAATGGGGAATTTTCCTGAGTTACCTCTTGTAAGTAAATCACGGAATCCCAGATGGATTGGATTGGAAGGGACCTCAAACTCATCCAGTTCCAGAGCTCCTGTGAGGATTTGAGGCTCCTGGGATCGTTGGGATGGTGTTGGGAATCTCCTCCCATCACTCCATAACATTTCAATCCCTTTGGTTTCATTATTGCTCCTCCTGGACTGCCAAGGGACAGCTCTGATCCCATCCAGGGCACCAAATCCCATCAGCAGCCTTGGGGGAAAATCCCACAGCCCCTGGAGCTGGGACCCTTAAAAATAATAATTTCTGACCTCCTGGGCTTTAGTTTGTTATGGAATCAAAGGAAATTCCTCACCTTCTTCCTTTCTTCTCTTGGCTTCTTCTTCACTTCTCTCCTTGGCCTTCAGCGCTTCGTCTGCTTTAGCTGAAAAGGACAAAGAAGAGTCAGAACGAGTGAATTTATCCAAAGAAATCACAGAATCATGGAAAGATTTGGGCTGGAAGGATCTTACAGTGCCACCCCTGCTATGGGGACACCTTCCCCTGTCCCAGGCTGCTCCAGCCCCAATGTCCAGCCTGGCCTTGGGCACTGCCAGGGATGGGCTCTCATCACTCCCTTGCCAAATTGTATTTCCCAGGGTTTAAACCCCATTTTGTGCTTCTTCTTTTAGGTTTCACTACGAAATTCATGGGCATGAAAGGCCAGAATTTGGTTCTTCACGTTATTTCATTTAAAGTTATTCCCACAATTAAGAAATGCCATAAATAGGGTTATGGAGGATATTCCCAGGTCATTATCAGTGGCAATGTTAATTCAACACAAATCCCTGCGTTCAGTTTGTGTCAAGGGAGGCCTTTAAGAGACTTTCACGAGGTTTTCTTTCTTTAAACACCGATCTCCCCTCCCCAGCTGCCCCAAACCAAACTGGAACGACCCCAGTGTGGGCATTTACAAAGTGGCAGATTTGCTGCATAGGGAGTAACCCATCAGACCCATTTTGGGGATAAAACAGGAACAAAACAACATTTCCAGGGCTGTAGACTCTGCTCAGAGAGCAGCTCCTCCTCAGGACTTTATTAGGGAGAACACAATTTCCTCTTCACTCCAAATCACAGCAGCAGGACTTAATCCATGTTCCAACAACAACCTTTAAAAAGAATCTTTTTCCCTCTAGAAACCTCTTCCCTTATTACTTAATTATCTACCAGTTGCTCAACTGCAGGGGTTTTCAAACACTTTCCTACAGATGTTAAAGAAGATTAAAAATATACAGCACAGTAACAAGGGACTATCAATATACTCTGTAAATTAATTAAATTTCTGTTCTAGCACATCATTTATTCCAAAGCATTAATGTCTCAAAGGAGCCATTCTCTTTTATTGCCATCTCACTGCCTGATGAGTGAACTAAGTGAGAATAAGTCTCTAATAACATTATACTCGATGAAATATTAAGTTTTCAAAAGTATCACCAAGCCAGAAAGAAAAGAACCAACAAGGAACAGGAACCCAGCACTAAAACCAGGCCTTCTCGGGGAGGAAAATCACTCCAAACTGTGGCCTCAGTGCAAGAGCTGGGTCAGTTCTGCAGATATTTCATCCCAACACCTCCTGAATTAAGCAGTGATTTATGAAAAACCAAATTCAGCTCAGGAGGGGCAGAAGGGGTCGTTCCTTTTTGGGGCCAGCAGCTGCACACTAAAAGGCACAACCCGACCAGGGTGTCACAGTGAGACCATCCCTGCACAGACATCTGCTTCCCTTTCCACACTTTTATCCATATTTAGACAACACTTAAAGCCATGAAATATTAAAACTTTTCTGCCACTGAAGATCATTACAAAAATCTATTAAATCCCATAATAAAACCAAATGGCGAGTAACTCCACCGACTTTTACTTCATTTACACTTTATTCTCCTTGGTAAAAAGACGGGGATAATAGAAATCCCATTTAAATTCAATTTTGGTGATATGTGTAATTGTAGATATACCCCTTGAGTCATGTAAAATGCTCAGCTTATGTTTCTTTCAAATTATCCCGCTCCGATTCCCATTCTGCTCCTTACAACTGTCTTCAATATGTATTAGCAGAGCTCATTAGGCTGGAATTTAATAATGCAAACATCAGGTGGATTTCAAGACCCTCCATTATCAGCACAAGATGGATTGCTCATATAGCTCGTGGGCCAACTGGGCACAATTTAGATTCAATAAACTACCAGGCCGAAATTTGATTTATCTATTCCACCGAGCGACTTTGTTCTTCCTCCCCGATTTGTTGCTGTGCAGGAACAATTCATTGGGCAGCTCAGCGGTTAGCCGAGGCAAAAAGATATTAAACCACCCAGGAAAGATGGTGCTGGGCAATGAATAAATTCTGAGCTTGTCTTTGTTAACTTGGAATCGCTGATTTCCAGCGCTCGGAACCCGAGCTGGAACCGTGGCCCAGGCGAGCGCGGCCCTTCGAGCTCTGGTTAATTAGAGGGATGGTTAATTAGAGGGACAAGGGAGCAACTCAGGAAGGATCAGCAGGACAATTCTCCACCCAAAACTGCTCATTAACAACAATTTGATTTGGCCATAAATGCAGGGAGCAGTCGGTCCCTGAGCTCCCAGGGCGCTGTCCACGATGCCCGGCAGAGGCACCAAACCCCTGAGCTGCTCTCGGGATTGAACACCAGGGATTCCTTTCAAATATTTCACATTTTCTGTCGTTATTGCACAGAATCCCAGAATGGCTCGGGCTGGGAGGAGCCACAGCCACCTGGTACAACCTCTGTGCTCCAGCAGGGTCATCCTGGAGCACACGGCACAGGACTGAGTCCATTCTTCTTCTTCCTCTCCTTCTCCTCCTCCTTTCTTCTTCTCCTTTTTCCTCATCTTCTTCTTCATCTCCTCCTCCTCCTTTCTTCTCCTTAATTTCTCCTTCTTTCTCTTCGTCTTCTTAGTCTTTTCTTCTTCCTCTTCTCCTTTATTTCCTTCTCCTTTTCTTCTTCTGCATCTTCTCCTTCTTCTTCTCCTCTTTCTCTTCTTTTCCTCCCCCTCTTCTTCCTCTTTTCTTCTCCTCCTTCTCCTTTTCTTCTTCCTCTTCTTCTTCCTCTTTTCTTCTCCTCCTCCTTTCCTTCTTCTTCCTCTTCTCCTCCTTTCATTTTCTCCTTCTCCTTCTTCTTATGGTGTCATTATTATTATTATTATAGTGAATCTATTGTCGTTCACTGCCCAGGTACCGTTAAAAGCACTAAAAGAGATTCTCTTTCCCAAACCAAGCTGCAATTAAACAACATCAAAAGATCTTTACAACCTGAAGGTTGGACTGGAAGGCCTGAGAGGGCTTTTCCAACCCAAACAATTCCCTGATTCTCTGGAACCTCTGGAGGTTTGGGAACAGGAGTCACTCTGGGATGGATGGTGATGCTGGAATCATCGGCCTCACTGTGCCAAGGGGAAATTATTCCAGATAAAGCTGCTAATGAAGAGAAACCAGGCAAAGCATGAAATATTCCAAGGCAGAATCAGGGCAGGGCTGTTTTGGGGTGGAAATGAAATTCTGGAAGTGTGGCCCAGGCTCATGGCAGAGCCCCTGCAGCAGAACCCTCTCCCAGTGCCTGGGAAAAGCTGGGAAGGTGCTGGAAAAGGCTCAGCCCTGCACTAAGAGATTTCATTTTCCTGTCAAAATGAAACAGAGAGGAGCATCAGAACACCCACAACTGCAAACCACAAGAGGTCTGGAAAAAGAAATTAATTCAATGTAATTGTGGACTTTCCAGCTCCTCCAAGCTGAAAATACAAGATGTGTTTGGGGAAAAGAAAGAACAGAAACTGGAAAAGCACACACGGACACCCCATTTAAAATGCAGCCAACCATCCACGCTGCTCAGCAGAAACACTTCACCAGGGTTTTTTTAAACACAAACATTTTTGCACTTATGAAATATTCAGTCAGCTCAGATATAAAAATAAAGTGCAATCCATTATTAATTTACAAGGCCCTGTTTAATTTACATGCTATTTTTCTCTGGTATATTAAATTTATCAAGGCTGGTGGATATCCTCTCTGCTGAATATTCATAGGCTGACGTGTAAAATTATCTGTTCTCCATCCGACAGATTCCAGCACAAGCTCCAAACAACCACTTGCTCAGAGAATTCCTTTGACAGGAACACAAGGAGCTGCGTCCAGGAATTGTCAGCTCCAAAGGAGAAGTGACAGCACCACACACATTTTTATCATCCCAGATTCAAGCTGGTTTTCTGTATTTTTGCCTTGAGTAAGGCATTTCACCCCAAATTTAAACATTCTTGGAGGTCTTCCCATCTTAGGGGGCTTTTCCAGCCTAAATAAGGGTACGATCCTATAAACCCATGGAATTCTGTGATTTCATAAATCCATGGAGTCCAGGTGGTCACTTGCCCAGTCCATCATGCCCATGGCCATGGGACCCCTCAGTCCCAACAGCTCTGCCCTCCCTAATTAAATTAAAACCCCACAATTCCCAAACATGGGAAGTTCTGGCCGCTGCTGTCCCATAATTTAATTACAGCAGGCTCTAATTACAGATACTGGAGAGGCCCCAGCCCTGCTGGCCACACTGAAAAATTCCCTGGAAACCCAAATCTGTTCATTTTGAGCTTTTCTGCATTCTCATGGGAACATTCCCAGCGTTTGGGGGGGATGTTATCCCATTGATTCCTCCCTGCACAGGGATGACATTCTTCACTCATCAGCACCATTCCTGCTCAATTCCTTCAATTCCCAATTTTGGAAAGCATTCCTCACTTTGGGATAAAGGTCCCCTTACCTGGCAGCTCGTGAGCATCTGGCTCACAGCCAGGAGGCTTTTCCCAAACCTGAAATGAATTTTTGGGAGAAGATAAATCCAGTCACGTGCTACTCAACAGAAAAAGCAAACCCCAAATGCTGTCTTGTTCTTGTTCTAAGCTGCAATTGAGATATTTGTAATTATTTGGTGTAGCCCAAGTATTTGTATTGGGTACAACCAAGATAATTGTGACAATAAATCCTTTCTTGCCAACCAATTTTCCACCAATTTCTTCCATTGTTGCCATTTTCACTTTGTGGCTCACCTGCTGGACAGAAACGGCACAGGGCAGGGGGAAAGCTCAGCAGGGAAGAGAGAATATCCTAAATCCTGCAAGGTAGAGAGAATATCCCAAATCCTGCAGGGAAGAGAATATCCCAAATCCTGCAGGGAAGAGAATATCCCAAATCCTGCAGAGAGAATATCCCAAATCCTGCAGGGAGAATATCCCAAATCCTGCAGGAGAGAATATCCCAAATCCTGCAGGGAAGAAGAAAGAATATCCCAAATCCTGCAGGGAGAATATCCCAAATCCTGCAGGGAGAATATCCCAAATCCTGCAGGGAGAATATCCCAAATCCTGCAGGGAGAATATCCCAAATCCTGCAGGGAGATATCCCAAATCCTGCAGGGAGATATCCCAAATCCTGCAGGGAGAATATCCCAAATCCTGCAGGGAGAATATCCCAAATCCTGCAGGGAGAATATCCTGCAGGGAGTGGGGCCCAGCTCCCCGAAGGCCGCCCCGATCCCGGTGCCTGCCTGCTGTATTAAGACTGCCTTTCTCATCACTTAATGCTTATTTTCATCACTTTGCTTAAAATATTGATAATCAATTAGGGCTACGTCTGTTTTGCCACAGAATCTGTGTCACAGTCTATCAGCCTGTCAGGGCCAATTCAATCCTCATTCAAAGTTCATTTTTTCTCCATAAATCCGCCTTTGGAGGAGTCATTAGGCGCAGAACATAGCCCGAGGTGCAATCACCTATTCCCTTTCATTAGAGGCAGGCAGGGAAGGTGAGGGAGATTATTAGAACTTTGGAATGATCACAAAGCAGCGTGCTGCCTGTCAGATCCCCCCAACATTTCATTCATCTCGCCAGCTCGCTGCCAACGCTTCTAAATGGACATTATTCATGAACATCTGTGACACGCTGAATATTCCGAGCCGGGCGCCGATGAAAAAGCCGTGCCCCCCCTCGGACTGGGAAATTAATTCTGTGGTCACAACAATTAGCAATAGAACAAACTTGTTTTGTGGTGTTATTTCTAGGCCTTCCAAGATTCTCTGCTCATTTCAGAACTGTGGTTTTTAACCATAAAGGTGGAACCTCCAAATGGCTGAAAAGTGGATTATGTGGTACGGGAGAATGACGAAAAAGCCACGCCGCCCCTCTGATTGCAAAATTAATTCCGTGGTCACAACAATTGGAAATATAACTTGTTATTTTCAGTCCTTCCAAGATATCCCACTTCAAAAGGTGTTATTTCAGAGCGGGGTTTGTTTTATTTCCACTTTATCTGGTCAATCACTGGGTTTTAAGGTCCTGGGGAATGATGTGCATTCCCTTTGCATAGAAATAAATTGTTGGGTTGAGTTTTTTAAGCAATTAGTGAATGAGCAGCTTCACGACTTGATTTGTTGATACATTTCTAAAATGCAGCCAAATCACATGGTGGATTTGAAATCGCTGTCATCTGAAATCACAGCCCACTTTACTCCTGGTGGAAAAGCTGAGTGGGAAACAGATTTCCAAAATCAAATCTATTTATTGCCATGTCCTTCCACTGTACACGTGATGGCCATGGAGGCACTTTTTGGGTCAGAATGGCAGAAATGCTGGTGCAAGAGACAACCATGCACAAAATTAGCTAAAGCACCACATTTTCCATGCATATTCCCTTCACACATGCAGGGGGTTAAGATGAAGCTACTTGGAGGAAAAGTCATTCCCACCTAATGAAATCACACCAAGAAGTTCCTGAATATCAGTATAAAATTCAAAAGCACAGTAATTTCCATTCTTCTCCTGATATTACCAGGAAAACAGCGTTACCATCACCAAACTTCTCACAGCCCCACCACTCTCCTCCCTAAATCTCCTCCTTTTCCATTTCCAGGGCCAGATCCTGAGTGAATTCAGGCTGGCACAATTCCACTGACCCGAGCCGAGCCCGCTCACTCCAGCTGAGGATCTGGCACTCCCTGTTTATAACAATAATAATCCTAAAGAAGACTCAATCAGCAGATCCTGGCTGGGCACATTCATTCGTTATTTAGTGCATCCCTAATTTCTTTCTTTCTTTCTCCCAGTTTCCCCCCTCAAACACACTTTGGAGAAAAAAAAACCAACCTAAATATGGTTTAACACTGAGGATTAATTGGCTTCAGTTGTTCTGTGGCTCCTGACTCATTGCAGGGGCTGCTGCTGAATATTCCAAGGATTTGCTTCCATCCCAGAAAAGGCTGTGCTTTATCCACCTTGACACCCTCTAACCAAGCCATGTTTCACCTCGGATGGGAATGATGGAATGATGGAGGTTGGAAAAGTCCTCTGAGATCATTGCTGCCCCAGCACTGCCCTGGGCAGCTCGTTCCAATGCCTGACCACCTTTTCCATGGAGAACATTCCCCTCAAATCTCATCGAAATTTCCCCCAGTGTAACTTGAGGCCATTTCCTCCAGCTGATGAGAAAGGAAGAGCTTCCTCTTCCTCAAGGAATGAAGGAAAAGGACAGCCTGGAGTTAAACATTCCCCTAAACCACTGAGCATTTAGGAGCCAAAACATAAATTCCATATAAAAACTGATGGAGTAAAGAATGATTTTATTGCTGTATCCTACAGGAATAATTTCCAGCTCACCTGGACACCAAGAAGAGATCCCTATGAAAAACTGCAATTTGATTCAATTATAGGAATTGGTCTCAGGCCAGAATTTGTTCCAGAGCGGTTTCTTTCCTCAGCCCACTGTGGATGGAGAAAGGAGAGGACACTGAACACGGATTTGTGCAGGAAAAAGGAGGGAGGCCAGGCTGGACAGGAGGGAGCACCCTGGGATATTGGGATAATATTACAGGTGTCCCTGCCCAGTCCTGGTGGAAAAAACGCCTTCAAACCATCACACAAATTCTGAGAGAGAACTCTGGGTCACTTTTCCCTCCTTGGTGACCTCAGTGCTCCCTCTCCTGCGAGGATCTGGGACCAAACCACAACTCTGGCTCTGCCTCCTGCTGTAAGCAGAGCCCAACAAAGCCTTCACCCCATCCTAATCCCCTTCCCAGAAAACTCTCAATCCCCACAGAATGTACTGACCACTCCATGAGAGATCACCTTGATGCTGTACTGCACTACCCTCACATGAAACAGAGCAGCTCCTCCATTTAATTCCACAAATAAGTCATTTTACTTCAAAAAAACACCGACTTGCTTAAAATATAAACTACTAAAAATTATATAAATGATTTCTGGGGGAAAAAATGGCCCCGTGCCTCCGATACAATTGTCATTCCAGGCTGTAGATTGGGAATGACAGTCTGCTTTTCTTTCTGGGGTGAGGGCAGGATTCAGCCTGACAGCCTGTCAGCAAACTTGAAAAATTCACTCCCAAAACTTCGATTCCAAACGAGCCCTCCTTTCATCTGCCAATTTCCCGACGTCAGGAATCGCCACGTTCAGTGAAAATGGAGCAGATGACAACTCGTGTGGCCACGGGAAGGAAGCAGCAACCCATGGAGCACACAGAGCTGGTTCCAGGGAGCAGCTGAGAGGGGCCCCAAAACCACAGGAGGGCTCCAGGAATTCTCAGCTCCTGTTTTCCACCCCAAATAAAAACATAAGGAGGGAAAACATAAGGAATAAAGCTGGGGAAGCGGCTCCTGTTGGAGCATACTTCATCAAGAATGGAGCACAATTAATATTCAAATAGTGGTGCAAGAATCAGGAAGCATTTTAGGGGATTTTTTGCAGGAAGAAGGAACTTTGTTCACCCTGTTTATGATCATTTCCCACTGTGACCACGATGTTCATGAGAAAACCTTCGTGAAGCAACCAAAAAGGATCCAAAAGTGCTTTTTAAAAGTTTTTTTTTAAACCCTCAAAGTCATAAACACCAAGACACGTTTAAAGAAGAAGAATATTGGCACTAAGGAGTGTTAATTGAGAAAGATATTGAGAGGGGCACTGGAAAGTCAGGACAGGCCGAGGTGGAAAACTTTGGGGTGGAGGCGCAGCGAGTCCCGGGATTTATGGGATCAAAAGAAATGCAGCTGAAGGAACTGACATGTGGCACCAAAAGGGGGAGTGAGCGTCACGGGAAGATTGGGGGGAAGGTTTCCAATGCTCCCAATCCCATCCTACAGCAGCCCCAAGAGCTCATCCCAGCAGGAGGAACACAGGAAACGCCGCGTTCCCAACCCACACCCAACTCTTGTAATCATTTACTGCGCTCAGCATCATTAAACACTCCCCCAGGATAAAGCAGGGAAACACAGCGCTGCAACGTTCAGCTGGCTGTAAAGTTTCATTGCAGATTAAGTGATGAAGATGAAGGAACGCTGCTGAAAACAAACAATTTATCTTGGCTGGGGAGCGGCCCTGGAACGCTGCCAGAGGCTCTGCGGGTTGGAATCCAATCACGGCTTTAAAAAGAAACTACAGCCCTACTACACACCCGGCCCTGAGTGAAACACTCACTGCAGTAGCGTTTAAATAATTCAGAGAGGAACTGGGGCTATCAAAGGCTTTCTGCAGTTACTGCGTTTCTCAGTGTATTTCAGACAAATGCTTGTTTTCCAAAGTTTGAGCAGAGCCCATTAGAGCAAACGGGAAAACAGACAAATCCAAGGAGGAAAACCACGAAGGGCTGATTTCCAGGAGAGGAGAGAGCAGAGATTTGTCATCAGTGAGGAAATCACCTCCAAGGGCACGGAGCTGGTAATACCCACACGCATGGCACAGCTCACCTGCACCCTTGAGAGATTCCAGCAGCTCCCTCTACACCTGGGCAGCATCACCCTCCGCAGACATTTCTATAAATCTGTCACATGTGATGAATAAACCAGACACGAGTGCACCCCAACATTTCTATAAACCTGTGATATGGAATGAATAAACCAGACACGAGTGCACCCCGACATTTCTATAAAAATCATCCCTTTTTTACAGATAACTTCCATCATTGCACTTTCTGAAATAACATCAAAAGATTAGTTTTATAATTTGTACAGCTGCTGCAAGCAGGGTAACAACTGTCTCCAAAAACTCCATTTAATTGCTTTAATCCCTGTTTTCTGATTTTTCATATTGATCCCTATCCCTTCTTCCTAAAGGAACATCCCAATATCCAAGGCAGGGAACAGAGGCAAGCAGGGTTAATGGTTTTAATCTTACCCAGCTTTGTGTTGGATGCGCTAAAATACCACTGATTCCATACAGCAGCAAATTGAATTGTTTTCAGCATTTAATACTTAGTATTTTTTATTTCAGTATTTTCCTTTTTTTCTAGAATTGTCCTGGAGTAACATTCACTACTTTGTTACCAGCTGAATATTTAAAAAACATCCTAAACATGCACATCCACTATTTTCACTGAGACTAACAAAAATACTAAATAAGTTTAAATGAATAATGAACTTGAGTTTTAATTAAGCCTAATTTACTAAAAACAAACTAACGAAATTATTAAGGTTGGAAAAGACCTTCAAGACCATCCAAGAATTATTTACATTGCTGTTAAAAGTTTCTTTCAGTTGGTGACTAAAAGATTTCAATATGAATGACTGGACATAGAATATAGTGCCATACTGACATTTCAGGGACATGAGAAAGGAAAACGAGATGCTGCTCCTGAAATCATGACAAAAATGACAAGTATTTTCAATTTTGGAATTTTTCCCCTACATTTCCAGTGCAGCAGGGATGTTCCCTGTTACCAGGACCAGTTCCACATGGATCAAACCAAAAATTGGGAAAAAAATAGGGAAAAACTGAGCATTGTGATGGTTCTAAGGAGATTTTTGTGTTTAAACACACTCATACTAGTAAAAAAAAATTGGACACTTTTAATAAAAACCACATTACATTAAAAGTTCTGCACTAGCTATATCCCGTAATATTTTTAAGGTATTTGGTATTTCTCTGTGAACACCTTGGTTTTATTGCCATACCCAGGCTGCTCCGCTTTTCCCTCAGCCAAAGCCCCACTCCCTCGGGATGAGATGATTACAAACCCCAACCCAGGACACCCCCAGGACTGTTAAACCAACAAAATTCATGGGATTTGTCAGCCTGGGCAGGAGCAGCACCCAGGGAGGGAAGGACACATCCCAAATCAGCTCCCGAGGAAAATCCGAGCTCGGGATCCAACCCACGCAACCCAAAACCTTTCCCATTTCCTTCCTCCGCCCTCCCAAGTTTAATAAACAACAAACCCATCACTTCCTAACACCTTAACCAGCGAGAGCAGTGATTCATAACTCTGTCATAATTAAAATTTTATGGCAAATGCACACAGCCATCAGTCATCCAGGCGGGAACGTCCGAAAAAAGCGCAATTTCAATTTATAAACCTCTGCAGGTTGTAGGAGCTGCACTGTATAAAAGCACATTTCCAGGGAGTTATTGAACTGGGGAAAGCAAAAGTTGGTTGGGTTTATTTTTCTAAAATCAAGTACAGAGGAGGTTATGAATTTGTTGGCGCAGAGGATCCCAACAGTGACGGATGGGTAAAAAGGGAAGGAAATATTGTCCTGTGTCCCCTTCCAGAGCTGCACTAACCAAGTTTGGGGCTGTCCCCGGCACTCCCCAATGCCACATAACAGAGTTCCTGAAATTATTAAAAATTCCAGACCAAAAGGGCAAAAATACACATCAGTGCCAGGGGATAAAAGGGGTAAATTGTGAATACACACATGTAGAGAAATATTCTAACATAAAATAAAATAATAAGAATCCCATTTCAAGAAATTTTATCCGTGCAACAACATGGAATTCTCCGAATGAATGAGAATAATGGCATTGGTGATTTGGTATAGACACACTTTGTGGATTCCAGAATTCGGCCTTTGGTCTCCCTGCAGATCCATCCTGGATCCAGACATAAAATGAAATATTCTCTAAAACACATACAAGGTGATTTTACTGATTTAATATGCAGCTGGTGTTAATTAGAAGACAGTAGAAAATAAATAAATGTTTGCAGATCAGTCTCACAAGCTGCTTTTTGTTTAGAAATACAAGAAATCCAAAAACTTTCAGTAACTATTCCTCATCCATATCCTTAAAAGGAATTTTTCCTAATCCCATAAATATTCCACATCACCTGGGAAGTCCCTTCTACTGGCACATATCCAATTATTAAACCAGTTGTGTTCTACAACGATTTAACAGGCAGTGGATGCTCCATGGATTTCCAGGAAAAATCCATTTTTAAGACACAACTGACATCCCATTCCACGATCTGCACCCTCAGGCCAGGTGATAGGAACTCTCTCTAAGAATATTTAGGGATTCCCAACAGTCTTTGCAACTATAACACTGTCAACATTTGAGTTTTTTATCCACTTTTAAGATGAGAAAAATACCAAAATACCATGGGATGTGCACGGAGAAGTTGGATTAAATTTTCCAGTGAAAACGTTGAATGTGGCAGTGCTTGGTTAAGGGTTGGGCTCGATGATTTTGGAGGGTTTTTTCCAAACTTACTGATTCCATGATACAATTTCATGATAAAATCCCATGATATCATTCTGGAAAAAGAATCAGTTTGTATTTTCACACCAAAAAAAACCCAGAAAATAAAAGAAAGAAAAAAGCTAAACACGAGACTTGCAGCTTCCACCAACTGTTATTGCAGGTCTGCCCAGTCCATTAAAGGAGGTAATTGAATCAGTTTGCGTTTTCTGGGTAAAATCTCATTCACAGCAATGTTATTGCCGACCATCTAAATAGTAAATAGTGCTGATGCTGTCCAGATGAGGTTGTGCTTGCCCAGGGCTGTGAGCGTGGCTCTGGCAGAGGCAGCAGGAGTTAAGGAGGTTATCAGGGCCCCATTAATGTCACGGCAGCTCCGTAATTGAGCCCTTTACGCCCAGGCTCAGGCCCCGCTAATGGGACGCTTTAGGGTTTTTCTTTGGTGGCGGCCCCACGTAATCACCCCCAGCAGCTGAACGGGGACATTGATCTGCTGGGGAGCACGGCTGGGTTCAGCAGAGGCTGAGCCCTGCAATAAAATGTCAATAAAGGGCAGCTGAAGGGTCCAGAGGGGGCACGGCCAGCGGGGCCACCAGGAACAGCCACGCTGGAGAGGGCACCAGGCAGGGGGTCCCACTGCAGAAACGATGGGAGCAAGGGTGGGAAGGAAGGTTTTTAAAGTCAGCCCAGACTGCAGGGAAACCTGGAATGGTACAGGCCAAAAGAAAACAGTGAGATTGATTAAAATAATGTATTTGTCATGATGCTGACACAGGCTGCCCCTGGGAGTGTCCAAGGCCAGGCTGGAAGGGCTGGAGCAGCCTGGGACAGTGGGAGGTGTCCCTGCCATGGGATGGGTGGGATGGGATTTAAGGTTCCTTCCATCCCAAACCATCCTGGAATCCCACGTGCTCCTCCACAAGTGATTTCCTTTACCCCTTAGCTTTACTCAAACTTGAGAGCAGAAAATCCCAAAATGAATCCAGTGTCTCTGCAAGCCAGGGATGTGCAGGAGCAAACCCAGAGTGCAGAGGGCTCATCCACCTGAGTGACAATCCCAGAGTGGTTGGGATGGAAGGGACATTGAGCTCCATCCATTCCCACCCCCTTCCAGGGCCAGGTTCCCTCCCACTGCCCCAAGCCCCATCCAATGGAATCACAATTTCCTCTTGTTTAGAGAGCCTCCTCACTATAAAATCATTCCCATCTCTCAGAGCAAACCCTCCAAAGGCTAAAGATCAGCAGCATAAAATGCTCAAAACCTTTGAGAAGCTGCTGTGATTAAATAGTTTTTGGAAGAGTGTGCAAACTCACTGTGACAGAAGTTTAACACCTGTTTTTCAAGAGTGTTATTTCAGCAGAAAACATTGTATAAAATCCTTCCCAAGTCACTACAGTTACCAAACACCCCCAGGAAAATTTTTTGAAAAATATATATGTTAAATATTCATAAACGTGTGTACACAACAAAAAGGAAAAAAAAAAAAGGCTATTTTAATAGAAATTTTCCCTATTAGTCTCTTAAAAATGAGGAGAAATGCTGCACTTACAAAAATATGGTGGGGATCTTGTCTTTATCAACCTCTACGATGTCCCATATTTGCAAAAGTGTGAGAACTCCCCTTAACCCACCCCAAAATCCCTGCCCACGACAGGCAGCAGGTTATTAAAAGCCCACCACAACCAAAAAAGTCCTTGCAAAACCCCTCCCCTCCGAGCTGAGATTTATTCACCGACACCTCATAATCATCCCTAAATCTAATGGGACACGAATGCATTTCATCACAGATGAAAATCTTCGGCGACTGCTCAAATGAAAATCAAGGAATTATTACAATCCCGTGGTTTGGCTTGCAGCAGGCATTAATCAGAAATCATAATAAATCCACACGGCACATTCAGCCGGCGCATTAGTCAGGAGCTTTTGCATGATAACGACGTTGACTAATGGGCTCCGAGTTGGAAGGGTCAATCATAAACTCATCAAATGCTTCATTTAATTTCTTAATTTGGACAAACACGATTTGTTTATGGGAAGGATATCAGGTGTTGCTGAATGAATAATGGCTGTGGAACCAAAGTCCATTAATCAGCGCTTGATTACAAATGACTCGGAGATTGTTTGTTCTAATTTCATTCATTTGGGGCAACAAAGAGAACACGGGCGAGCGAGAGCACTTGGCGAGAACGGCACGCTCCGCTCTCCGTGTTTAATAAAGTTGTGATAAATGGGCTTTCAATGGCTAAAACAAGGGGGTTATTGCCCATATTAAATACTGCCCCTGAAAATATTAATATTGAGGAGCTGCGAGAGGATGGAGTAGGCACGGAACAAGGTGGGGGTGACTCCTGGATTCGGAGCTGTGTGATGGCATTCCAGGTGTTCCTGGAAGGAGGAAAAACACAGAGCAGCAGGGGTTTATCTGCATTTGCTGGGAACTATTTAAGAAAATGATTAAATGATTCAGGTTGGAAGGTATCCTAAAGCTCATTCAATGCCACCCCTGCCATGGCCATGGTCATCCCACTGTCCCACGCTGCTCCAGCCCCAATGTCCAGCCTGGCCTTGGGCACTGCCAGGGATCCAGGGCACCCTGTGCCAGGGCTCACCACCCTCCCAGGGAATTATAATTAATTTCATCTAACTTAATCCATACATTCCTTTCAGCAAGATGATTCCAGCACACTTCCCATCCGGAAATTGGGAGATCCCAAACATGGGAACACCAATGTGAGCTCATCAGTGACAGAAGATGGGAAATTTAAAGCCTTTTTCTGGGCACTGATCCTATAAAATCCACAGCTGGAATTTCCATCCAGGTACAAAAACACTCTCCACTTTCACTCATAGAAAATCTAAACATCCAAAGATGTGCAAGGGAAACTGCTGGAATAAAAAACTCTTGGACACCCATTTTTGGGAATGCTTGGATGGCCAGAGCCCAGAGAGGGGACTCGGACAGGGAGGAGCCTATGAACACATCAAGTAAAACATGACAAATAAATATTTCCCCATCAATATTCAGAATATATTCAGAAATACCATTCCCCAAGAGAGCTGCAAACAACAAATGAGCCCCACGACCACATATGGTTTCCACAGCCAAACCAGGGGATAATTAAATTACAGCAAAGTTGCTAAATATGAATTGATATAAAACTTAAGCTAACTGAAAAATTGTCTTTGACTGCAGATCAATAGCAGGCCTGAAAGATTCATCTGCACATAATTAGCACCGAGATTTGCATCAAAATCCTCCATCCCATATGCTGCAATATTACTGAAGCCCATTAGTCACCACAGAAGCCTGAGATACTTTTGGTAGCACAAAAAAAAAAAAGGCCTTGGATAAAAATCTGACAGAAAAACCAGAAATTCTAAAAGCTTTAGAGCGATTTCTGAAGGCAATAAATGTTCATTAATTAATAAAGTTACTCTAAAGTCTGCTGCTAGGCTCTGGTTTGTATCATGGCATCCCTACAACTGCTCATTGGCTCCTGACTCTAAAAACAAATCAATATTCTACAAAAATGGTTCAAAGCAATTTTTTTTGGTCTCTTATAAGAATCTAAAAGAGGTCCCTGAAGTGAACAGCTTTTAGATACCAACACAATGATATGCATTGCAAAAGTAATTATTTCGTTTCAAGCACATTTTATTCTCTTCTTCAATTAAAATCCTGTATTTTTTCAGCAATCGTGAACATTAGTTGTAATTAATTATTTAATTAATTACTACTATTCAAATGTTTATTTGCTCACCAACAACACAAGCTAGCTGCACTTCAGAAATCCCCTATTTAGGAAAGACAAGATTGTCAATATGTTAAAAAGGGCAATGATTTGGAGTAACAACTCTCTTTTCTTTGTCACTTTGTTGTTGCATTTAGTTGTCACCTTGTGTGCAGAAATGATTATTTTTTTAGAGCTCTAATGAGATGATGAAGCTTTGCCAAGAGCTCAAGTAATGGCTGAGCAAAACTGTCTCTGTCCAGCGTGGATGTGACACTCACTGGTGTGGAGCTCAAACACTTCCTGCATTTTCTGAGATTCACTCCTGAAACAGCTGAAATTCTCATAAAATACATAAAATTAAAAATATTCTAATGTAGATTACTCTAACGTACATCTTGTTGATTTTTCAATTAATTGTTTGATTATTCTATCGCTCAGAGTTTTTTCAAATGTTCGAAATGCTGACGCTGTCACTGAAATGGGTTTTGACACCCAAATCTGCTGAGTGGGAATCAGCAGTTGACCAAAAACTGGGTTCATTGACTCCATAATTAGATGGATTTCCTAAATTAGCTGGTTTGCAAGAGCAGGATAAAGGAGGCGAGAAGGATCCAGGGAGAGCTCAGAGCCCCTTTTGGGGCCTGAAGCGGCTCCAGGAGAGCTGGAGAGGGACTGGGGACAAGGGATGGAGGGACAGGACACAGGGAATGGGGTCACACTGCCAGAGGGCAGGGATGGATGGGATTTTGGGCAGGAATTGTCCCCTCTGAGGCTGGACATTGGGGCTGGAGCAGCCTGGGACAGTGGGAGGTGTCCCTGCCATGGCAGGGGTGGGAATGGATGGGTTTAAGGTCCCTCCAACCCAAATCCTTGTGGGATTCTGGAATCTCGATGGCCCCACAGCAGAACACACAATGGTGATGTTGGAGCAATCCTGAGGCTCCTCCCAGGTGTAATTCCCATTTATTTTCCTTTGCCCCAGGGAACAGCACAAACTTCCCTCACTGCTGAAGACTCAGTGGATGAAAATCTCTCTCCTTGCTGGGGCTTCAGGAAATGCTGCACAAAACACCTCCAGAACCCTCTGTAGCACCTCCATCCACGTTTGTCACAGAGAGAAAACACCGTTCAAGGAAGACACCTTTGCTCTCCAAACTGAGATTTTTCTATCAATAAAATCCAACTTTACATCAAATCCCAAGTGTCAATCAACACTATTCAAAACAACTGCTTGAAACAGATAAAAATAAGGATTTTAAATTAAGTCAAACTGAAAACACTCACACAGCAACTAAATTCACCTATTTTTCAACATTCAGAACTTTGAAGCTTGCTAAAACTGCAGATTCTTGCGATTTCTGGCCCAAGCATTATTTTAAAAGCTGGTTTTAAATTTCCACAGAGCGAGTGAAACCTTTTAAGCATTATTTCCTCCTGTGTGCACGTAGAGCAACACATGTTACCCACGCTTCTAAAATTCATTGCACAATTAGAAATTCAAATTGCAGTTTTCAGCGGGAAGAACACAAACGGCAAAACCCAAAGAAGAGCATCATCAAAACGAGAAATCCATAAACATTTGATAAATTTGGCAGCTGAAAAGGAGCCCCGATAAAAGGAAATTTTTCATACTTGTTGCCACCTGCCCACCCGACTGCTTTGCATAGCCAGAAAAGAGAAAAACAGAGGCCAAGCTATTTAACTAAACAGTTTTTATGAAAGTGAAAGAAAAGCAAGAATCTATAAAGTAGTGAGTGATCCTATTAGTTCCACCAGACTAAAATCATACAGTCTACGTATGTGGTCCTTTCAGCCACATCTGTTATGAGCCATTTTGATACCCAAAAGCAGGGAATATTTGACCATATTCATCAGGCACTGAGTGCAAATCAGGCTTTTTCTCATCAATAACTTGTGGTAGAATGGGCAGATTCAAAAAAAAGGAGCAGCCAGAATTATAAAATATTTGGATTTACCACGGTTAAGGGCAAAGAATCATTTATTTCATGGTTTTCTCTGGAAGGAATATGCAAAATGCAATTATGTACAGCATTAAAGGCAGCAATCTGACAGGATCATTCAAAGATAATGAGTTAAATATCCAGTATCCAGAACTGGATCTGATAAATGTTAAATGCTTGGGATTTGTATTCCCCCATTTTCATCACCTCACGTTCGGTGCCGAAGTTTCCTTTAAATGAACTCGGGTGAGTTCTTTGCACAAAACGCCCTATTCTTGACTGTTCTTTCAGCCAGAGATTGAAATGCAGATCCCAAAAATACATCAGTCACTTATTTCAACTCTAGACCTTTGAAAATCCAGATCAATTGCCTTTTGTCGCCGTCTTTATATGCAGAGTAAGAAATTTCTGCTCAGCACCGTGGAAAAGCTCCCAGAGCCCTTTGGAGGAAGCAGCAACATCGATAGTTTGAAACGTCCGCACATTATTTCATAGGGATTTATCGACATTTTGGGAATATTCATCCATATTTTAATCTTGATGAGAAAGCACAGGTGCCGTATCATCGACAGCACGTACCGAGCAGCTTTCAAGTGCCGAGTTTAAGCTCGGGATTTAGGATTTGAAACAACTTTCCCCTAAAATCGGCGCCGGGAGCCACGTTTAACGCCAAGCCCCGGCTCTCTGGGATCTTCCCCGTCCCTCGGTAATGAAGTCTGGGAAAGGAATCACAGACACCCAAGTGGTTTGGCAACTGTAAGTGACAGAAGCCGAGCTAAATCCTCTGTTTACACTGGGGATTATCGGGGTGGATTGTGCGGCGCTGGCGGAGCCGGCGCTGGTCAGGGGACGCTGCTCCCCGTCCGCCCGTGGGGCAGCGCCACAAAGCCCCGGCCTGGTAGGAAGTGACCCAGAAAGAGCTGCCGAGCGGGGATTTACACAAAGCTCCCAACAAACCCCATAAAAAACCCCATCTGACCATGAAGTGGCCGGCCAGGCCTGCCAGGAGGGCTAATTACAGCCCTCCCGCGCCCGCCAACAAAGGCTGCGGGGCTTTAGCCCAGGGATGATCTGCTTTATACCGACTTGAGAGAGTCCATCTAGAGCCCCCGAAAGAAAGAGCTTTAGCTTGGGAATTCTCCCAAGGGACCAGGCATTGTGGCTCAGTCTGGAAGGCCCACATGGAACGCACTTCAGATGGGTTTAACCATCCCATCCTCTCCAAATTAACATTCAACTACTGCCTGCTAACATCTGCTGGCGCACGGCGCGCGGGGGAGGCTGCCAGGGGAGCCTTGCAGGGCGCCCTGGCACCTCCACACTCAAAAATCCCCTTCAATAAACTCTGCAAATATGAATTTATAGCTGGGACCAACCACTTCTCAGCAATGGGGGGGTTTATGGATCAAAAATCAGTTGCATCGTTAAAGAGTTTCAGTGCTGTCAGTATTGCCCTGCTTAATGAGATCAAAATACTGATATTAATCTAAAACCACCAAGGAAAAAAATATTTAACAAAGTCAGCATGAACACAGGATGTGGAGAAAAACCTTCCTGTCAGCACTGTATTACCTGAACATAAAAATGGTGATCTTACCCTCCTCCCTCACAGACACAGGTTAATTTTTATTTTACCTACTCTCATAATGAGAGACCAGAAGTCACAATTCCTATCTCCAAAATACACCAGGAAAAAAACCATCTGAATAATAAGTGGTAATAATAATACTTATTGGTTTCAGAGAAAGCAGTTGCTATTTGTTAAAATAATATCTAAGTTAAATTCTAAAAGCAGAATTTTCTCAAGATCCTAAATATTTCCGAAAGGGAAATTTAAATAGGAAAATAAAGACATGAAGTTGAAGAAATTGCCCAGAGAGGCTGTGGACTCCCTGGCAGCACCCAAGGCCAGGTTGGGTGGGGTTTGGAGCAGCCTAGGATAGTGGGAGGTGTCCCTGCCATGGCAGGGGTGGCACTGGGTGGGATTTATGGTCCCTTCCAACCCAAAGCATTCCCTGATTCCAGGCTGTCAGTGGGGATGGGGCAGGGAGGGACTGTCCCAAACGTCCCCACGACCCTTGGTGGTGATTTGGAGCCCTGGGTTTGCCCAAAGCACAGAGCTTTAACCACGGGATCCACGGAGAACAAACACAGCTTTGACCCCACTCACTGGGGCTGGAGCAATTCCTGGGCAGTTCACAGCCAGAAATTCCCAGAGTTCATTCCCAGGTTTGGGATGGACCTGCACTGAGCCCTTCAACAACAGCTCTGCTCAGCATTACTGAAGTACAGAGTTATTCAAATTACATTCAAATGAAGCATCACCACAGCAACAACAACGAACCTGTGGATCCTGAGCTCCTCAAAAAGCTGCTAACGGCTCAGCACAAATTTATTACTATATTTGGAGATTAAAAAGTAGAAAAAAAGTCTAATTTTGAAAGGATTAAACATAAAAAAATACATTGAAACAATATCAGAAGCATTTCCAACCTATTCCCACAGCAATTTAATACAAATTAAATGTAATTAATGATGCAGGACTTGGGGAAGAAGGTGGGGAATGATCCCATCAGTGCCTGGGATGACCAAGACTTAAATAAAGCCAGGGAGAAGCTTAATTCTGTATTTTGGATGGTAGGAGACACAGAGAGATTCAATCTCTTGTGTTCTTTATGAACAACTTACAGCTTCAATCTGAGACCCAGCCCTCAACGGTGAATATTTAAATTGAACAATGTCACAGACCTTTGATAAGCTTTGGAAAATTTTGGAGCCCAGGTCATGATGCTACACAACCCCCAGTTATCTTCTGTACATTTCCCAGGTGTGAAATTAAAAAATGAGATGTGATCGATGGCAGCAGAATACACAAATTGTGCTTTTGAGGTCAGGGCTGTCACATCCATTTTATAATTACATGCTTCAAAGATTTATTAAAAGTTCTGGAGAACAAGGGATGTACTGGAAGAGAGATGATGCAGAAGGCTGGATGGATTTTAGAAAAAAAAAAATATAACAGCCATGTGAGGAGATTGCTCAGAACAGAGAGTGGAAAATGAAAAAAAAAGTACTGATTTAGAATAGTGTTAAAAAATAAAGAGGAAAAAATAAAACAAAACCAAATCTCTGAGAGCACAGAATAAAGCCTCAGTAGCAGCAGCAGCCAGAGGACAAAGGTGTGAGGTTTTGTGTAAAAACAGACTTATTTTTATTTCCTTAAAGGGCTTTTCTGAGTGCCAATGGTGATGCAAAGCAATTTCAGCTCAACCTGAAATTTCAGTGACAACGGGATCGGCATCGGCCAAACACAAACGGATCAAACCCCACCTGACCCCACAGAAATGAAGTGAATTTTGGAGATTGTCTTTTACTCACCAGCTGCCTCCAGCACCAGCTGCAGCCTGGCCTTGGCCTGTTCAGCAGGAGTCTGCAAGAGAGGAGTGATCAGCTCGTACCTGGATGGACATTGAACCCCCTGGGATCTGCCATTCCCACCCATGGAATTCCCACCTCAACCAGCCCCTCCACACCCAGAACAGCCACAGAAACCCCAGAGAGGAACCAGCACTGCCACAGAGAGGAACTGTCCAAGGAACCTGCAGGACTGACCCAAACTCCATCCCCACGAGGTGCCCGTGGCACCAGGACCAACCTGTGCCAGCCCCGTGCCAGCCCTGCGACCCCAACCCGGCTCCTGCTGACCCCACTGCACACAAACACAGCTCCACAATCCCCAAACTGCCTTTAACATGGGTCATATGTGAGTTTTTCCCATTTTTCTCTCATCTGGGGTGATTTTCGCCCTCCTGAAGGTTTTGCTGCACATCTGGCCGGGGCCCCACTGTGCTGATGAGCCCCACGATGCTGCACTGTGCCCAGTGTTCCTGCCACCCCTCTCCACCTGCAGCCACAGCTAAACTGAGACACACACCCATTTGTCACAGAGTTCAGAGTTGATTATTTCTGGAGAAGTTTGGGAGGTTACTGCTCGGCGCTAAAAACAAAACCTGACGGGAATTTTTGGTGGCGTTTTACAGCTCAGGAAACTCTTCCTGAGATCCTGAACAGCTGCAAAAGGGAAATTGAAATGGGAAAATAATGACGAGAAGTTGGGGCTGCCCCTGGATCCCTGGCAGTGTCCAAAGCCAGGTTGAATAGGGCTTGGAGCAGCCCAGGACAGTGGGAGGTGTCCCAGCCCATGGCAGGGGTGGCACTGGATGAGCTTTAAGGTCCTTTCCCACCCAAACCATGCCATGATTCCATAATTCCATGATTCCACGATTCCAGTCAGGCAAAACTCTTTGCCATGGATGTCCCAGCTGAGGGCCTCACCATCCTCACCTACACCCACAGAGGCTGACAGTGACAGAACAATTCCATTTCCACTCCAAGAATTTACAGACTGCTCCTCCCATCACCATCCAGTAGGAAAGATTGCATTCAAATGCAATTCAAATGAAGATCTATTTTTAGTTGCGTAAAAATAAAATATTTTTAGTTCCGAATTTTTCTGTTTGCATAAACCCAGAATTACCAGGCAGAATTTATTACTATAGCTGCTAAATGGATCCTACCACTAGGCCTGACCACCAATCCTGGTGGCAGCAAGAAAAATCTGGAGATTTATTATAAATTATCATCTGATTTCTTCTCCTTGCCATGAACTAATAGTTGCAAGATGTTTTGGCATCTTAAACACGTCGTGGGAGGAAAGGAAGGAGAGGAAGGAAAAGATCTGCTTTTTATCCAGAACCAACCTGCCCAGCTCCAGTTTCAGAGGAGCTTTACTTGGGTTTGTGGTTGCTCCATCCTGTGACAACTTTAAATTAAAAAAAAACCACCAGGACTGGTTGAGTTTGGCAAAATTCTTGGCAAAAATTCTGCAGGACAAGGAGAAAAGGAGAAGTGTTGGGTGTCAAGCCCCACCTGAGACAAACAGCCCAGGTCTCTGTGCACCCCATCCATCAGGAGGTCTCTGTCATCCAGATCCCATTCCCTATTCCTACAGCAGTTTCCCAGTTCAGATATTGAACAGAAATCCCAGATATCTCAGATCCCTGAATCTCCTCTTGTTGGTCACACAACCAACACCATTCAGCACCAACGACTGCAGAAAACATTCCACTGACTGATTTTAGGATATCCCCATCCAGCACCACCACACCCACAAGAATTCCATGAAAAATGCCAAGGCAGGCTCCAGAGGAGGAGAGAACCCAGAGCAGCTGCACAAGGGTCACTCCAGCCCTGAACACGGAGCTCCACAGCAGCAGCAGCAGCACCGACCCCGCTGCTCCGAGGAGCTCCACAGCTCCAAACGCCTTTTCCCACTCCCTCCACAGAGGTGTGGATGTGTCTTGTTGGTTTAAGGTTGGGAAGACTCAAATTCCTCTTTCCCTCAGCGATATCCCACCGGGAACAGTCCAGGCAGCTGCTCTGGAGGCACCTTCCCCTCTGCCCTGGCTTGGGGTGTTAATTACTGCAGTTAATTGAGAACTCAGCACAGGCACCTTCTCACCGATCAATCCCCCCAAAGAAGGAGTGAAAGGAGGGTTCTGAAATAAAGGTGACTGGCCTGGCCCCAGAAAACATCCCTCCAACTGCTGGAGGAGGCCAATACTGGGAGGAAAAACAGACAGAGAGGATTTCAGCTGAAAATCACAATTAGAGCCTGGAACGAGCCGGGAGCAACGTGTGAGAACAACCAGCTACCCCAGGTCAGTATTGATTTAGGGACCATTAAGTGAAAAATTCAGCAAGACCCTCAGGAAACTTCAAAATGGTGAAATGATTGGTGAAGGAAACATTACCAGAGTGATTTCGAGCAAAAGAAAGCCTTGTACTTTCCTTATGGTCAGAAGCGTAACACAGAAGGAAAAGAATTCAAAGGGAGTAAAAAAAAAATAGAATTATTTCTAGTACCAGCTGAAGGAGTCCACTGACCATAAAATCGGGAGAGGAATTCCCTAAAATTCCTTAACAAGCACTTGCAAAATGACCAGAGGTGTTTGGAGCATCCCCAGTGATGAATTTTACATGGGCCCAAAAGTGTCTGGGAAAGGCTGGAATCCAGCTCAGAAAATGATGATATTCCAGAGGATATCACCAGCCAGAAATATCCACAGGATTGGTAAATGTTATTAATATTTTAAGGAAAAAAATTATTAAATGTATTCCATTTTTAATGGCAGTTGCAAATATTCCTAATTTTGGTTTCTTTGCAGTTCATCCACTGCATTCCATCACTGCAGCTTTCCTAAATAGTTATTTTTAATAATGTAGTTATTTTTAATAAAACTACACTAAACCAGCATCTCATAACTTGAAATTTAGTGGGTTTTGGGTAAAAATCCCCCCAGATTTTTATCTACCTTTTATCACTTTTAAAATTCTGCTGCATTATGCTACAATGAAGTCGTGTGAGAATACAAAAATAGCAAGAGATAAATCCAGGTTCTGAAATGAAAATTTTTAATTAACACATCTTAAATGCTTTGGAAACAGCTCCAGCCAAGGATGGACTGGCTGGAAAAACAGGAGCACAACCAACAGGTAACAGGGATTAGTTAATTCCAGGAGGAGTTAATCCTTGAATTACTGTGTTTTCTACCACAAAAAAAGGAGCTTTCTCTAAATACATTTTTCAGAAAAATCGGAATCTTTGCATTGAAATGCAGCAATTAGAAATAATAGAAAATAAACCCCATTTTGAAAATGAAAAGCCTTTCAAATATCAGGAGGATCTAGGAAACTCTAAATTAGTAATGTTTCAAAATGTCATATTCTACCCCAAATCATGCCTGATTACCCAGGAATTAATCTGAATTTAATCAAGATTAGATACTTTGAATAAAAATGCATTTTCTCATTGCTTTCAGATTCAATGATCACCTCGCCCTCTGCACCATTTTCGGGATGTCACAGATTTGCCATTCCAACTTTTTAAAAAATCACTTGTGCTTCGTGCTTTTGGCTGCTTCTTTTGACAAATAAACACCACATAAAATGTGCAGGGCACAACGTAATTATTCTGAGGAGCACCTGCATAAAATCAGGGTGCAGAGATTTGTATTTTAGGTGCAGACTGCAGATAGTTGGGCAAATTTATGCTCCATCCCGGTATTGTGCCAAGATCCCTCTCCAGGATACGCAATAAAATATATTCCTATCAAAGATCACCACGCAAAATCCCCAAAAGAAGAGGAGAAAGAACCCCCTAAAAAGATGAATTCGATGGTGGCCTCGATAATTAGATGAATAATTAATTACATTTCTGCCAAAGTGTTTGTTTGCTGCAGAAAACCCTCCCGGGAAATGCATTTAAACTTGGGGACAGCCAAGCAGCCACTGCCCTCCATAAAGTTCCTTTATATATTTTTCCACAATATGCACAAAACCAGAATATGAAATCAGAAACATTTTACACATTCTCATACTTCAGAGAGCACTAACAGCATTTTACTCGTCGAAAGCACTTTATCTTCATGTCTCTATGAGGCAGAGTTGGTGCATAATAATGTAATTTATATTGCCTAAATGTTATTTTGGGAGCATTGCATCATTTCTCAAACTTCATGACCTTTACAATTTTCTAAACTTTTATTTCCCTCATTATTCTGAACAGATTTCATTACATATTTTGAATGTAAACAACCCTGAATAATGATGGCCCCCATTACGTATGTACAGCTCTGACAATCGCGCGCGGGGCCGAGATGGAAACCCAGTGCATTAATTTACCTCTCATCTGCCGTAACTGCACTCCCATAAAAAGTTTTATACTCAACTCACATAAATCACGGGGAAGAAAAATGAGAAAATCTGGTGGCTAACTCATCTTCCACCATTCTGCGAAAATGAAATTCACTGAAATACCTATCAAAACTGCAATCATCAAGAGATAATGTCTTCTTAGGTCTATCTGCACTTTCCGATTTAATTTCCTCCATGCCCTTGACATCCACAGATACCATTAAGATTAAGAGCAGAGAGTAACTGAGCAGTTCTCGGATTTTGATATATGGGGCCCAGGCACTAAATGTAATATCATCATTTGAAAATTAATGCAATATTTCTTTTGTTAGTTTTTCCACGCGGAAAGCGGGCTCGACGCTCGGGGTTCTCGGCGGTAATTTCGCCGTCACGACGCCGCGCAATTACGAGGAGACGCGCGCCCGGTCAGAGGTCACCCAAATTACTCCATCATTTAATGAGCACCGAGATCAAACCCCGGCGCACTGTTGCTGCCGAGAGACGCCTCGCAGCCTGCTACATCAAATCTGATGGAATCATTAGAGTAATAAGCAGGAAAATCTGTTTGCAGATTAACCTCTGGTTTCATGCTGCTTTCATCTAATGGGGCGCTGCGGAAATCTTGTCGGCTTTTCATCAGGCGCGATCAAATTACGGGAATTGCGAACAAACCGCCGGCGCGATTGGAAACAACACCCGCACGTGCCGGGGCTCTGGCGCAGATGCCAGGGAAAATCACGCTCTTTATATTTTACGGCGTTATTTACTCCGTCTGATCAGCGCTCCCATCCGTCTGCCGAGCCCCAGCGCCCACGCTCCCGTCGGCCGCTTCAAATTTACGGCGGAAAACGGGAGTTGGAGAATTGATGGAGTAAATATGAGCAGGGGGACGAAGGGAGAGCGGGAGGGAGGCACAGAGGGCACGGGGATGAAGGGTCCTGCACAGCCAGGGTAGGGGAGGCACCTCAGTGGGAAATGGGAGTGACCAAGGTTCAGCTTTTAATAAACACACAAGGACACGAATGGCCTGGTTTATGGGGAGTGGCTCTGGCTGCAGGGAAATGGGAAGTGATGGGGAAAACTCGGGGCCATGGAAAACCTCAGGAGAACTGATTTAGGGATTTACACTGGGAACAATTCGTTGAGCAACATGTACTGACCTTAAAGTGAGACCACCCCTTATTAATTAATGAGTGATGAAAACCAGAGTGGTTTTGTCATTAATTCATGGAATGATTGGGGTTGGAAGGACCTGGAAGATGATCCAGATCACTGTGCCACAGCCACCGAATTACAGCGAATATTATTTATAAAACTGATTTATCAGGAAAACCTCAGAACCACTGGGGTTGGAAAAACCTTCCAAGCCAAGAGTCCAGCCATTAACCCATCACTGACCACAGCCCCAGGTCCACATCCCCCGGGCTCTGGAACCCCTCCAGGGATGAGGACTCCATCCCTGACCTGCTCCAGGGCTTGGCCACCCTTTCCATGAAGGAATTTTCCCCAGTATCCAACCAAAACTTCCCCTGAGGCCATTTCCTCTCACCCACTTTACAAACAGGTGAACAGAAAAGATCCTTTTTAACAAAGTTTGATCAATCCTATGTTCTGGATACCTGAGAAGTGTGAGCATCCAGATGTGAGGCTCAGGAACGTGCCCCATCCCTGCTCTCCGGCATGTTTTTAATCAGGAATAACAAACCCCACAATTACGGGATGGCAATAAACCATTTCACACACTGATAACCACATTTCTCAGTGTGGTGGCAAGAATATGACGACAACTCCCATCTCTATTCCATATGCAGATAAAATTGATGTTTACTAAATGGACATAAAGTAATATTTCCCTTTCATCTAAAGTTCATTTTGCAGAAGGAACAGCAGGTCCTTCTGCACCCTGGGCCACGCTTTGGGCTGTAACCTCACACTGTCAATAACATTTTGGGCTCAATGCAACAAAACCAGACAAAATCCAACTGCAGAATTCAATGTTTATCTACAAAAATACCAATATTTACAGTCTAAATAGCAGGATTAAATACTAATCAGTTACAAATAATAATTTGTCAGCACAACTAATACTTAACACTATTTTATAAAAGGGCGCCACCTGATTATTTCTACAAATTCTTAAATTTTTTAAAACTTCCAAAAGATGAATTATTTCATTATAACCTTGCCAAAAGTACCTCAGCAGTGGCTGTGCTCTCACGCCTCCCACTCCATGAGGAATCTCCTACGTGTCCATCACATTCTAGGAAGGAGAACATCAAGCACACTCAAGTTTCCCATTCAAGCACCAAACTAAAGGTCAGGCATGAAAATTGTAACTCCCAAAGAACACCAGAGTGGTTTTCCTAAGGGAATTCTTCCAGGTTTAATAATTAGAACATGTGAGATAAAATTCCATTAAAAAAAATGTGAAAAATCTGATTTTTAAATAAATTTCAATAGAGGAAAATCCCAACCTTTCATTCAGCCTGGCACTTCCTCCGTAGGAGACAATTCGAGCCTGCAGAATATAATTGACCAGCATGGAATTTTGCCAGGACAGCAAGATAAACATAATTACTCATCTTAAGAGCGTTAATTAATTGTTTGTGAACACCAATAATTGGCTGCTTGGTTTGCAGCTCGTTAGGAAGCCGAGGACTCTGTCAGACACCGAGGAGCAGAGAGAGGAGACCCCGCAGGTCAGAAACTCAGCCAGGGTCAGGGAGGGGCAGCACTGCATCCAAACCCAGGGAAAACAGCCAGGGAATAAACAGGACATTTCATTAAAACAAACACCTCAGAAAACATCAACACCTCCTGAAGGAGCAGAGTTGGGGTTTTTTTGGTTGACCAGATTGAAGAAAGATGTGGATCTTAAACCCATCCAGTGCCACCCCTGCCATGGCAGGGACACCTCCCACTGTCCCAGGCTGCTCCAGCCCCAATGTCCAGCCTGGCCTCGGGCACTGCCAGGGATCCAGGAGCAGCCACAGCTGCTCTGGGAATTCTATTCCAGGGCCTCCCCACCCTCCCAGGGAACAACAATTCCTTCCCAAGATCCCATCTAAACCAACTCTCTTTCAGTTTGAAGCCATTCCCCCTTGTCCTGTCTCTTGTAAATCACAAATTGTAAACCACCCTTTTTTTACAGAAGGGGCTCAGTAACAGATAATCAAATCAGCAAAAAGATCCTCCCCTTAAGGTGGGAATAACTTCCTTACAAGCATTGGGAGAAGCAGGAATTAAACCAACGGAAATGGAATTTTGTGGTTTCAATCTTTTGAGGAATATCCCAATAAGTTATTGGAGTTCAAAAGCCTTTATGAACAAAATGCTGAGATATGGAAGTTCCAGCACGAAGATTCCTCCCTATGGGTGCCTTGGGAAACAGTTGGTTTCCTGAGCACCCATTCCCAGGATTTTTGAAGATCAAATGGAAAAGGGAAAAAAGTCTCAAACCTGGAGGTTTCTGACAGACCTTTGAGGGAAACGTTCCCTGTCCATGGCAGAGGGTGGAATGAGAGATCATTACAATCCCTTCCAAGGGATCTTTAAGGGCCCTTCCTGCCCAGTTTGGGATTTTAAATATGAAGCAGCCCATTTATTTAATGAGGGCATCATTTATTCCAAATTCCTGAAGCAGCAAACGAGAGGAATTTCCCAACTGCTCTAAGAACTCTGCTGATTCCCAATGTCAGGGGAACATTCCAAAGGGCACCTTTGGAAAGGGGAGCTCCTGACAACTGTGCCAGGGTATCCATCCTGCTGGGATATCCGTCCTGCCAGGAAATCCATCCATCCCATTGGGATATCCATCCCATTGCATCGCATCCCATCCCATGGATCCCATCCCAATGATCCCATCCCATCATCCACTCCACTGGGATGTCCATCCATCCCTCTGGGAGATCCATCCCATCCCATTGGGACATCCATCCATTCATCCATCCCACCAGGAGATCCATCCTTTCCATCCCATTCCACTCCAAGCAGATATGGGAACCTCAACTCCTACAAATCCCCCTTCCCAAGTGATTCCCAAGTGGGAAACACGAGGAAAGCAATTTTTCCCAATGTGATTTCAAAGACCAGCAGAGATTATTTAGACATTCCCTGTAAAATGGAACACTTCTCAGGATAGCTGTGCCATTAATAGAGAATATTTCAATGTGCTGGGATTTAATAATCCCTTTAAATGAACTGTTTAATGTTCCACTGATTGCTGGTACCAACATGTAAGCTTCAACCAGCTTCTGACTGGGGACAAGATTTTATTTTCTCTAGTTTTGATCAACTGAGGAGTTTTTCACGCTAAGCCTGGCACACCATCACTTGTGGCTTTCATATGTTTACTTAAACCAGAAATATTTTGCACCTCAATTATTATTTTCCACCGCAGCCCTGAATGGAATTTAAGTCGATCCATTATTCATAAAGCAAAGACAAGAGAAAACACAAAGCTGTGCACTCCTTTCAAAGCCTCCAAATGACTCAAACACACCATATTTATGCATGAAATATTTGATTGTGTCCCTGTCCCCTTTTTTTTTAAATTTTTTTAATCACAAGTTTGTTGTTTTCAGATCAGGATATGCCAAAAATCCGACACCAAACAATTTTTGTTTATAATTAAGGCAATCATCAATCCGAGGATTGTAGTCCAGTTTATTTCATCTCTACATCAAAAAAAAGTAATTTAAAAAAATTAAAACTCCCTTGAAATGGGGAGATAAATGAAAATGTGAGTGCCTTCACATAATAACAGTACCCTGACCCTCTGGGAAATGGTTGACTTTCTCAATTCAAGGTATTCAAAGCTCATTCAAAAGTGTTCATTTGGAATGCAGATATCAAAGATGATGCAAATGTTCAAGAGAAAATTAAAACTTACCAGATGTTCTAATCCAGCTTTGATGTTTGCAGAGTCCCTGTAAGAGAAGAACAAAAGTTCTAAACAGTTGCTAAACCCTTGTCTGCAACAATTTCTGTTTAACTCCGAAATGGCAAAGCTGGGTCATTTCTGCAGTGTAAAATTGTTATTTTTAATACAAATATTTACCTGTGACACCTAAAAAATATTGATCATCCCAATGCACAATGACAGAATTAAACCCTTGAATATCACCTGGCCTGAAATTGCTGTGAGCTGCAGCAATGCCACCAGATACACATTGAAAATCAACATTTTTAACCTCATTATGCCTCTAATTACCCTGGGAATAATCAGCCAGGCCAGGCATGGGACTGGTTAACAAACCCAGTTTTGGTGGCTCCTGGTTCTGCTTTGCCACCACTTCCACCATGGAATTTCAGGTGATGGAGAGAAGGAATTGTGATTAATTCCACGGTCAGCCATGCTGGAACTTGGCATTTAATTCCTGAAAGCTGCAAAAAACCCAAATGTACACAGAGAAAATGGGAAGAATTTAACCCAATGGCAGCTCAAAAAAAAAGACCGGACTATCCAAGCAAAAACATCAAAAAACAAGAATTCAGAGGGAAAATTAATCTTAACACATCCTGCTAAGGAAAAAAAGATTAAATCCAATGGAAAACAAATTAAAAATTCCCCAAATCCCAACCCACTGAACAAGATGATGGCTCCTGCTCCCATCAGCTCCAGGTTCTGCCTAATTCCAACATCACCTCTTGGAAGATGGGTCATTCCCGTGGCAAACAAGGAGGAACCAGTCTGAGGATTTCAGAGAATCAGTTGATACCACAATATTATCAATTACTAACACTAAAATTACAAATACTGTATTTATAAACACTAAAATTACCATTTACTTATCACTTCCTACAGCTTTTCCAAAAATCGACTGTGCAGGGGTAGCACTGGATGGGATTTATCCAGTCCATCCCTTCCAACCCAACCATTCCACGATTCCAGGGTCTGTTTTTTTGGTCTTTAAGGATGGAATTGCCAGGCCAGGGCAGGGAGGAGCTCCCAGGTCCAGCCCATCCCTGCCCTCAATATCTGTGCCCCTCCCCGGCCCTGTGCTGAAAGCAGCCTTAATTCAATTGCTGGACTCCAAACTGATAAAAAAGGTCCTGAAGTGGAAAATGTGCTGAGATTATTGGCAAATGAATAAAGATTTGTATCGAACCAACACACGGGAGTGGGGCAGGCTTTGGGAGGGCTTTTTTTTTTTTAATCATCCCCTGTCTGAAACCTTCTGGGAACAGAGAGTTTCCCTTCCCCTCCCGCAGCACATCGATCCCCGAATTAGGCTGCAATATTAAATAATTAATATACTCGCCGTGATTGATGCTTTGCATTAGTTGAATATTAGGTTATCAATCAAAATCCACTTGGTTTAATGCAATAATATTGAAAAAGTGTCACGGGCTGTTGAGCCAATTTGGAGTTGAGGCAGCCCAGACAGGGATCTCGGTGTAAGGGCAGCCCCTAAAGCAGGAACAGCCACAAGGAAAAACGTTATCAGAGGAGCAGGACAGGGCTGAGCTGGTCCTAAATAAACCTGGGGCACTGTCACTTCCAATGAACGCCTGGGCTCAGCCCTGAGCTGCTGGGCATCCATCAGCCATCCTGGCAGGGCTTTGCCTTTCACTCACCCAATAGATTATAGGGCAGATCTTACACAATTATGGTCTGGATTCTGCTCTGCGTTATATTACATTGTACATGCAATATGTTCTGTCATTACAGTCTGTTTATGTGAGCATATCTAATAATTACATATTTAAAAAACAAAACAAAACAGGATTTTTAATTTTTTTTGTATTTTTTATGTTAAATATCTTATTTTATATGTATTTTATATTAAATTTTATTTTATATATTTTATATACTATATTTTATATAATCTTCATTATTATCATTACTTTCTTATACTATTAATTATATTAATATATTAATGGTTTATTATAATACCTAAATTATATTCATTTAAATGATATTATTTAAATCATAAATTATCCAAATCACACTCCCATCAATGCCACATTTCCTGTGTTGTTTCGGGCAAATCAGTCCCACGGCCACAGCTCAGCTACCCCCACAGCCTCGAGTGGCTGAAAAAGTTCAAACCATGAAACACCACAAATAAAAGCCAGGAGCAGCTTTGTGCTCATCCAACACCCCAATCCTCATGTAAAATAAACCCTCAGGTTGTATTAATTTGATACCATTACCAGGTAATTTATTATATTTTGCTCCATTTTCCACCCCAGAGTTCCCAAAAAGGCCCAGATTTGCCTTCCTTACCATCTCCAGGGCAGTACCTTAATTCCTTTGGTTCGTTAGGCAAATTTGATTTTATTCCTGAGTTTTCCTTTTTTGCACCAGAGAAGCTCTGGAGTGGTTTCCCCACTTTAGTCGGGAATTTGCTGTAAAACACAACTTGACTTGCACCTATTTAAAATCTAAACCCAGTAAATACAACACTCAGGCTCATCCAAATGTTTCAGCAATGCCAGGGAAAAAACAATCCAGCTCCATTTGAATCCTGATCGTGAGGGAGATGAAGCAACAAGCTGAGAATTCAATTAGGGATTTCAATTAGGAGGCACCAGATGAGCTTTAAGGTCCCTTCCAACCCAAACCAATCCGGGATTCTCCAGGTTTTGCCAGTTTGGGATTGCTCAATGGAGGTGGTAAGAACTTCCCCTCCCAGTAAATTAAATTAAAAATATTCCCTAGCATTTGCTGGAAATCATCATTTTAACCTGGAATATATTCACGTTCCTAAAAATACTCCCCATATTAAACTAACCATTAATCAAGGGAGCTGAAAAATGTGCACTCATAGAGGCTTCAGGTCCGGTGTGAAATCCCATAAATTACAAGAGAACCACCCAAAATCTCCCAGTTTTGTTTCACAGAGGCTTCAGGTGTGAAAATCCCATAAACAACCAAAGCTGATTTCTCTGTTCTGGCTGCCTTAAAGCCACTCCTCAGCCCAACCTGGCCACTCCAAGGACATCGTAATGTGCAAGTCCTGGAAGTTTTCCTGCATGGACTGGGGTTGGGTTGGGTTTTCCTGCATGGACTGGCGTTGGGTTGGGTTTTCTTACATGGACTGGGGTTGGGTTAGGTTTTTCCCTGTTTTTGGCTGGCTGGGTGGGATTTCTGCTCCCGTTCCCTTCCCAATGAACACAATCCTGTTCCTCCCTGTTCGCACTCCCAGTGAATGCAGCCAATGAAACGCGGGGCTCTGGAATGTCACCACTGTCACCCAGCCCTAAACAAACCACACAGCTCCGGCCTCCTTCACCTCCTCTGTGACATGATTTTGTGGATATTCAATTAAAGCACATCCTGGAGGTGACAGTGGAAGGAAACGTTTCCACACTGGACGTGGAAGCGCTGCTGACGAGCCTCGAGCGAGAAAAGCCTGGAGGAGAGAATGCCCACAACACCGGGATGAATATTCACCAAAACCCAGCCAGTTCCTGCAGTGGGGCTGCAAAAACTCCCCGGACTCACCGAGAGTGCTGCAGGTTAATGAGGAACACAGAGAGAGCGCAGTAATTATGGTTCCAACACCTCCCATCTGGGCGGGACGGCTGCGGAATACAAACACAGCCATGGAACATGGACTCCATCAGCACGGGCAATATTGGGAACAGGAGCTTCCCCTCTGCTCCATGAGTGGGGAATATTAAATCCAACTGTAAATCAGGGAGGAAATTTAAATGTTCTAAGCACTGAAACAATTTGAGCACAATCAATTTTCCATTTTGCGAAAGCTTCCAAATCCCCCTCATTCACCCAATTACTACTGTACTTAACCTAATGAAACGTTATTCTGCAGGAACAATGCTGTTCTTAAACAAATTGTCGGGAAAAATATAAGATTAAAAACTTCGAGACAAAGAATAAACTCCCAGAGAAAAGATGCAAATAAAATTACTCTCATAATCTTTTGTTTTTTATTTGCAAGTAGAGGAGCGAAGAGAAACAAAAGCACGGAACATAGCATCTGTCATATCAGAATATAAAAAGATGATCCTGGCACCAAATGAAAAAGCTCTAATTCATTTGCAAATCAAGCCTGCCAGTTCTATTTCAAGCTGGCGGTAACTGTCAAGAGTTAACAAGATAATCACTTTCAATCCTGCCTTCAATGGTACATTACACTGTTATTCCATTCAATAAGGCCCTTCTTTGGGGCACTGGATGAATGGTTTTCATTTCGAACTCACACAAAAAGTTGCAAAAAAAAAAAAAAAAAAGGAAAATAGAAAAAAATCCATGGGGCTTAAGAAAGAAATCCCTTTATGGGCATTTATCTGCCGGCACTTGCTTTTAGGCAAAATGAGATATTTGGATACATTGGTGTCCATTCACTTCCTCTATTCCTTCAGGCCCTCAGTCTGGCGATAAAAAAAATCCCACAAGGAAACCTCAAGCCTGTTTAGTTTGGGGTTGGTTCTTTTTTTTTGAACTATCTATGCACATTAAATAAGTTCTGCAATAATCTTCGGTAAATACTTCACACCACGCTGCAACGGCATCATGTTTGAACAGCTCCATTTTTGTCTAAATTCATTATAAACTGCTCAAAAACCAGTAAATGCTCCTGAAAATTGTGCTTAGGGAAACATTTACCAGTTGCTCATTAAATATTCAATAAAAATAAAGTTCCCAATTAAAGGCTCTCTGCCTAGGAAACAAGGCAACCTTCACTTTATCCAAACTAATTATTTGTAATTCTTTTCTAAGACTCTGTGCCATGAATTCTTCCCAAGAGAAGAAAATCTTATAGAAGTTTATTAAGTATTTTAAAGTTATTTGCTGGCACCCAACTTTCCACTAAGAGCTGTGAAATAAAGCACTCCACACTTTTTCCCGATAATTACAATATTGAATAAAGAGTCTCATGAATTGGCTTTTCCCTCAGTTTGGGCTGGAAGTTTCAGTTTGGGCTGGAATTTTGCAATTTCAAGATAGAAAATTGTTATGTCTTGACAAGAAGAGCCACAAATGAGTGTCCCCAGAAAGTGGAACTGGAACTGTCCCAAGCAGCCAAACCCACTCATGGGTGCAGCACAAAGCTCAGGACTCAGGGGCCTTTCACACAGCACTGCTGAACTTTCTGTTCAAGAGAGATATTGCAAAGTTACAGCAACATTTGGGCACAATTTCCAGGCCTTTTAAACAGGGAAGGATGCATTAATAACACAAATAAATAATATCGAAAAAAAATTTAGAAAGATTTTAGAAAATCCCTTTTCTCTGATCATCACAGCTTCAGTCAACCAGCATTTGGATGAGTAACTGCTACACCAGTCCAAACAGCACAGAAGGGAAGAATCAACTGAAGAAATTTAAAAATAAAGTTGAAAACTTTGTACCTATGTACAAGAGGGAAAAACAGTTGAGCTCTCTCTACGTGTATATTTTTTTGCAACAGAAACACAGCACAGCCAACAGCTGGAGTGAGTAGTGGTCAAAATGTTCATAAACTGCACATAAAATGGGGGAAATAATTTCAGTTATGGGGTAAAATTTGCAAACTCTGCTTCATGTGGGTGATTTAAGGTAGGCTTTTCCTTGTAAACCTGTAATGACAGAAGCTGCACAAATCAATGGAAAAATGGCAGGAAAATGTCCAGTCTTTGTACACACAGCACAGCACACAGTATTTGTTGTACTACAAAAGTGCCAAAAATAATTTAAAAAAAAAAGATAAATTGGTCTTTTTAAACACTTCTGCCCATTCTGTCTGGCACTTCCCTCGGAAGGTAACGAGGAAGGGTGAAATTCGCCCCCTCTGGAGCATCTCCTGCACTTGCAGCATTCCCAGCCCTGACCATGCAACGACAAAAAGCCAAGTGCTCAGAAGCATTTGAGGAACTGCAACAGCTCAGCACCAGGCAGATATTTTTTTTTTTTTAAATTAAAACACAGCCCCAAGTCGAGCCGAGGGAATTCGCTCTCTCTTGGATGTGGAATTGATCTGAATGCAATTACTTCACTCTTTTCAGCTCTGTTTGACTTTGAACTAAACATCAATTAACGCCCAAACAGGACCTGGTAACTCCAGTGCTGCTTCTTCCAGGAGAGATGTGAAGCAAATTTATTGGGCCTCGCTGAACAGCTTCCAGCAATCACTGAAACCCTAAAACTCCCTTTAGCTGCAGTTTGAAAGCCCCTAAACCAGCTAGCCCATAATATCAGCCCCAAAGCTGGGAGCTTCCAGTGCTTCAGCTGCCACCGAGCCCCGGCCGTGGAAGCCCATCTGCATAATCAATATGACAACCTTATTTTTCCAATGCAAACGGGATTGCTGCAGTGAGGTGTCTCAGCGCCACATCACAGTCATGGCCTCTTTTAACCCCTAATTAGATTGGGGTGATTATCCCTGCTCGTCCTTACAAGTGTACAGGGTGGATAAGGGATGACAAAAGCGCTCTGCGCTCGCTCAGGCTGCGGGTTTTGCGGGCAGATCGGGGCAAGATCAGCCAGGGATTGTTATTCATATCATCTCCACTGGGGAGATAGTCACACTTGGCCATCCGGGCTGGGGGAAAAGCGCCCAGAGCTGCATTAGGTAAATGCAGAACTGCTTAAGAGCATCAGGGTTACACAGATGGAAATTCAAGGTGATGTCGGGGAATTATGTTTAATTCAAATTGGTTATCACAAAGAGGAGCTGTGGGTTTGTGCCTCCTGCCTGTTCAGGAGATCGCTGCTTATTGTCCGGGGGTGTGTAACGTTTTACATGGCTATTTCTAACCAAATTAAAAAAAAAGAAAAAGAAAGAAAAAAAAAAGAAATCAAAGTTAGAAACAGCAATCCCCAAAGAATTACATTGCTCGGCAAAGTCCGAGCAGACAGAGAAGATCTATTACAGAAATGTAATCACATTTCATTTACAAGAACTCTTATCTCAAGCACTTAAACGTAACATTTAAACAGTTTTCCATTTGATTGTGCTCAGTATTGGAGCTAATAAGATAGAGCAGCATAATCACGTTAGCAACATTTCTATTGCATTACACAAACACAGCGCGAGATTAAGGCAGAGCAGGGGAAGCGGCGAGAGGAGGCTGCAAAACGGAGCCCTGGATCTCTCCTGGCACACAGGAACATCACTGGGATCATGGGTGAAACCTGCCACGCTGAAATGGGATCGTGGGCTCCCAAAATGGCCATTCCCAGACCGACAAAATATGGGATTTCACTACATGTCTGTATGGGAAGGGGTTTTGGAGCAAAGGAGAAGTGCTGGCTCTTACTGGAAGATCATTCGTTCAAGGCAAGTAAAGTTTCCAGAACTGGTAGAAAAAACATTTGGACAGAGCCCTGAAAAGCCTTGAAGGGGAATATTTTGCAATATTGTATGAACTGTAATTAACCCCTGATGAGCAATGCTCTGAAGTGGCCCCAGTGCAATCCCTGTGCTTTATTCCTCAAAACTTCCTCCAAAACCAGCAGCTCAGAGTGAAAGGAACCACTTTTAGAGAAGGATCCAGGGAAGAGCTCAGAGAAGATCCAGGGAGAGCTCAGAGTCCCCTTTGGGGCCTGAAGGGGCTCCAGGAGAGCTGGAGAGGGACTGGGACAAGGTGGAGGGACAGGACACAGGGAATGGGTCACCTGCCAGAGGGCAGGGATGGATGGGATTTGGGCAGGATTGTTCCCTGTAGGGTGGGCAGCCCTGGCACAGGGTGCCCAGAGCAGCTGTGGCTGCCCCTGGATCCCTCTGAGTGCCCAGGGCCAGGTTGGACAGGGCTTGGAGCAAGTAAATTTATCAAAACCTCAGAAATTTTGTCAGAAGAAAACTGCTCCTCCTTAAGCAAGATGAGCAACACAACCTAAAAATAAGGTATTTCCATAAGCTAGAATATATTACAGTGCAGAGTACAAATTTCAAATATTAGATACACAGAATATATAATATATAAAATTAAAAGCCTTTATCTAATGATCTGATATAAATTCACTAAGTTATTGTAGCCTGAATGCTTAAAAATTAAGAAAAAAATAGCAGAACTTTTAAAAGAATTATTAAAACAACCTTTAAAGTTCATGGAAAGAGTTTCCAACAAGCTCTGAAGCCTAAAGCTTGTTTTGTTTTTTTAAGTAAATTAATTGATGGATTTGAATCTTTTGTCCTCCTCAAGAAAAAACACATTGTGACCTTTTAAATCCGATTTAGTGGCTCCCACTCCATACAAACCCCTTCCTTCTCTTCCATCTTCACGCTCCTGCCTCACAGGGGACCTGCGAATTAACTCCCAGCACAAACTCCATTATCCAAAACTTCATCTGGGTGTTTTAAACACTGTTTAATGCAGTCAGGAAATCAAGGTTTTTCCTTTGACAAGGCAGAGACAAGGAGGAAATAAAAAGGGAAGAGGGAGAAGGCAGAGAGAGGCACATGGAGCCTCCTGCACTCCCCATCCCTCTGCTGAACTCTCCCATAAATCCATATTTTCCCAATATTTCCCCAAGCACAGAGTGATGTCCACCTGACAGGAATCAGCCCCCTCTCTGCACGATCCCTCTGAGCAGCTCAAAAGCTTCTGATGGCAGCAAAGGCAGAAATTCCTGATCAATTCCTTAATCCATGTGCAGAGAATGGACCGGCCATCGCAGCCCAGGAAAAATCATTGCCAACCTAATTCACCATTACATGGGCCTTGTACTACAACAACTTCAGCTGCTGCAGCAGATGAGGAGCGAGGCAGGAGAATCCCCAGCACATCCAAAATGCTCCCTCTGCTCCCCTCTTTGCTACCCTGGAGGTCACACTGAGATTTCCCAACCTCGTCCTTCGTGGAGATTTTAAAATGCTGGATTTTGCACTGCAAATCAGGTAAAAATTGATGGATGAAGTAGAAACAATTCCGAGACTTTTCCTCCAGAAAAATCCCAATTAATCAGGTTGCAACAATCCATGGAAAACAGGGAATAAAGGCACCAGGATGGTGAGTTATTGTCACAAGGATGATTCTGCAGAGAACCAAAGGGGTTTCATTCCAAGAGGGGATCTCAGTGCATTCTCAGGGAACAGAGAAGGACGTGAGGACCAAGTGCACCCTCTGCATCTGGAAATCTCTTCTGGAATCAGACCCAGAAGGGCTCAGGATGAAAAATTTGGGATGGATGTGTCCATAGGAGGATCCAAGAACCTTCCCTCTACAGCAGAAAATGGCTCCAGTGAAGGGTGTGGGAGCAGAAATGCAAGCCCAGGTTATTTGTAGGGTTTTAATTGAGCAGGAACATCCTGCCCTGCACAGAACCAGGAGGGGCCAAGGGTGAAACCAGAGTCTGGAATTAAATCATGGAATCCCAGAGGGATTTGGATTGGAAAAGGACCCTAAATCCCATCCATTCCACCCTGCCATGGCAGGGACACCTCCCACTGTCCCAGGCTGCTCCAGCCCCAATGTCCAGCCTGGCCTTGGGCACTCAAAGGGATCCAGGGGCAGCCACAGCTGCTCTGGGCTCCCCACCCTCCCAGGGAACAATTCCTGCCCAACATCCCATCCAAATCTCTCCTCTCTTGATTTAAAACTATTCCCTTGTGTCCTCTGACTGATTGACAATTTAGATTATTCCATTCCAGTTTGTCACGTTATTTTATAATTCCAAATAACAGAAAGGTCCAAAATACGACAGGATTAGAAATACTTCCTTCAAACAAAGCTGCTCCTCTCCTTCCCAATCAAAGCCACAGACGGTTTATAAATAACCTCCATGGCAGGTGAGCTCCTTCCAGAAATGTCCAAAATAAGAGGTGCAGCAGAGTTTAACATTTTAGTGATAATTTACATTTTGCTTTCCCCCAGATTGTCTTTGTGATGGGCTGGCTGTGACCTGCCCCTCCCGTGCCCGCTCCAAGGTGCAGTTTGGGGTTGGTTTTTCCCTAAATCCTGGCTGGCTGGGCTGTTTGGGGGCAGGAAGCAGGAGCAGGGCGAGGTGATTACTGTATCTCTGCTGCTCAGTGTCTGCAGGGCTTCTCACAGCCACTCCTCAGAGCCAGTAAAGAGATTACAGCTCCCACTAACGGGATTTGCACAGCTCGGGATCAGGCACTTCGGATCCCTCCTGCCCAGATTAAGGGAGCCCATTAAAACAATAGTCAGCTGCTCTCCCAGCACAAGGTGTCCCAGGGAAAAAAAAAAAAAAAAAACAACCCCAAAAGTCCGTGTTTACATTCAGAGCGTGTGTGTGTTTGGACATGTGGGCAGACAAAACCTTCTTTCAGCGGAAAAACTCGGTGTTCGAGGAATGATCCCGTTAAAAAGCCAGGATAATGCAAATTATATCGTTATAAAAGGACAATCACGGTGGCTGGCAGTTTTAAAGGAGCGGAGAGTTTGGAAAATTTTAAACAGCTTAAAAGAATGTGTGTCTTTGAAGATACTGCCTGCAAATGCATTCCAAAACCTATTTCTGGAAATGGGGAGAAATATAATTCCCTCAGCATCTCCCACGAATTTAGCAGGGAAGCTCATTTAACAGCCATCACTGACTGACAGTCTGAACTACAGAATGCCAACACAAAACTTCCATTTCTGTACTTAGCACTAAAAGTACTTAATGAATGAAAATGAAATGGTTACTGTGAGCTCAAATCTATTTCTTTCCCAGAAGCAGTGGTTCCCCAGCACAGCTCCACAGGTCACACACGTGTCCCATCCACTGCCTTTCCTAGCTGTCTGGGGGTGAAAGGCAAAGGCACCATCCCATATGCTGCTGCCTACCCAATACATGGCCAGGCTTTTCATCCTAAAAGGGGCTTTTTAGCAAACAAAAAGAAAAACAAGGCCAACACAGCTCCAACAACAAAGGCAACAAATCTCAGTCAAAGGCAGGTGACCCTGGAGCTGCTCTGGCACACAGAGGGCTCTGGCCTTTCCAGGGACATTTTAGCAGCTCAGTATTTCCTGTTCTTCCAGAACCTACCAAAGACACCACAGAACTCAGCACTCCCACCAAGCACCTTCAAACTTCAGCACAAACACCTCTCAGCAGTGTGACTGAAGCTCCTGCAAACTCCTACTAATTTAGCCCAGACACTGGAAATGAACCCACTTGGATTAAGGAACCCCAGCAAATTCTCTTCCCCTCTGTCAAAAGAAGAAAGAAATTTCTCCTGTAAGCATCCAAACTATTTTCCACCACAGGATGGAGTAGTTTGGTTTCAGCATTCAAAAAGCAGTTGCTAATTTCAAACAGATTTTTAAAAGTTCTTCTCTAAGTTTTTCTATGAATTACCATGCTGAAGATGGATTTTTGGCTGCAGACTCTTGGATTCAGGAAGCTTTACAAATTTATAAATATCAACTTATTTTTGAGTGATGGGAGTGTTAGCAGTTCCCAATTGCTGTTAAACCCAAGCACAATCCAAACCAACAGAGCATTCACGTGACCTGTCCATGCAGCTGCTCAGGATGAACCATTCTAAGTTGGTTTTACTGCTCCTTTACACCCAGAACTGAAGGGCTGAGCTCCACACACTCCCCACACGTGCCAAAGGATCTCCCCCCAATCAAACACTGCTGCTGAAAGGCAACAAGGATCCCTGTTTGCCACACCGTGTCTTCCCCATCAATTTTGCATGGAAACACGTTCTCCAAGGCAGGGCTTGCTGCTGCCAGGCTGGAGGTGATGAATGTTTAATGCACACAACACCACCCAGATCGGTGTCAGCACAGCCCCTGTGATCTCAGCTTGTGCTCCCACGGAGCTCCGCGGGTGCCACGGAGCTCCGCGGGTGCTGCCACGGAGCTCCATCCCCTGCGAGCAGAGCAGGGATTGCAGCAGGGACCTCCTGTGCCTGTGGGGAAAGGAGGAAGGGGAGATGAACTGTGGGCTGAGCTCCAGGAGTGGCTGATGGCTGCCCAACACGAGGAGTTCAATATTCCCACTTCACTCCTGACGTTCGCTGCAAACAGCAAAAAACTCCTCAGCAGGCACTGATTCCCCATGTGGCATCCATGGGGATTTGAGCAGGGAAATCCCACTCCAGGGATTGAGGAAACACCACTGGAAAAAGGCCCCGAGTCAGAGAGACCTCGGTGAAGGCTGAGAGACCCAAAAGTGTGGAATCTGAAGGAAAAATGGAAGCTGTGCTTGGACAAGGAACTCTTCAGCTCCCTGCCAATGACAGGACACAGGGAATGGCTCCCAGTGGGATTTTGGGATGGAATTGTTCCCTGCAGGGTGGGCAGGCCCTGGCACAGGGTGCCCAGAGCTGCTGTGGCTGCCCCTGGATCCCTTTGAGTGCCCAAGGCCACCTGGAGCAGCCTGGGACAGGGGAAGGTGTCCCTGCCATGGAATGAACTGGACTTTAAGGTCGCTCCCAACCCAAACCATTCCAGGATTCCAGGATCTGTCAAAGCATTTCAGGAGCTGGGAAACAATTAAAGCCCAAATGTATCAATAACCTGATTAAGTGTCAGCAATTAAACCAGTGGTCAGGTTTGATTAATGGCTCACCACTTCTTTTCTCATAACAACTGAGAAGCTGCTCTTAATTTATTCCATTAAAAATTGTCAAAACCACTTGGAAAAGTAATCCAGAATTCCTCCACTACACCAGCAATGATGAGACCCATAAATCCAGGAAAAGTTATTTAAAACTAACAAGCTTTTTGTACCTTTTCCCCCACAGTTTAACAATGAACAAGGAGCCTTATGAAAAACACGTCTGAGAACAACAGGATTTGCATGTTTTGAAGCTGATCAAGACTTGAAACATCAAAATTCAACAGCACACCCAACCAGGTCAACAAAGACATGTTGGCAAGTTGTTTTAAAACAAGTGAATTTCAAAAAGCATAAATAAAAGATGAATGCAATGCTTTGATTAGCAAAGAAAAAAAATGTGGCAAAACATTGTAGTACTATAAACCCCTCACTTGTGCAGCCTTGGCCAGCTGGAGACTCCCTGCATGTAGATGGGGCTGGTGTGAATGTGGGGTTTGGGAGTGGAGGGAACTCCACAGAGCTGCCAGGAGCTCCCAACCCCAATCCCAAGCAGCTGTTGCTATAATTTCCCTCCATAACAGCTGGAAAAACAGAACATCCCTTAAAACATTTCAGGATATAAGAGGAGAAGAGCTGAACTGGATCACAGCCCATCCTCATGAACACCTGAAGAGCCAAGAAATTCAGTGTTCAGTGTTAAAGAATGATCACAGAAACAAAGAATACCCAGGAACAGTGCCTGGAATTCTGGTATTTTAGCAATTTTCAGTTTTTTGAAGTATCTTGAGATGTTCACTGTGATGACATCTCCCTTGAAAGAACCTGAACCTGCCCCAAAAAAACCACCAAGCACAGGTCAAGCAGCCAAACCAAGCAGGGGGCAGAAAATCCCCATTAGGGTTTACAGGACCCACAAACAAATCTGCCCCTTAATTAGTGACAAAGATGGATTCAAGACGGATTTTTGGCCAAAGACTCATTTTGCTGCTGTGCTTTAGAGCCGCAGTGAAGCCCCAAACCCACAGCATCTCTCAGAAAAGCTGCAGCACTGCTGAGCTGCTCTGTTTATGCAAAGTCAGCCCATAAAGTCAGGAGCACCTGAGGATTTATGGCCCTGATTCCCCAGTCTGGCTCCAGGCTGAGCCTCATCAGTGCTCCAAAGCAGCTACTTTGAATAAATCCATCCCAAAATGCCATGAATCCAACCCCAGAGCCACACCTGCTCCTCGAGGTGCCTTTGAGGAAGGAGCTGCTCCAAATGCAGGATTGGTTCCCCCACAGATTCCCTGATGGGAGAGGTTCTGGAAGGGCTCTGTACAATAATGACATTTTCAGTGCTGATCCAGACAGTGGATCTGGAAATTCATCTGCTTGGAGAGTCCACACTGGATCCAATTTAACCGTGGAATTTTCCTGCTGCTGCAGGGAACAAAGGGAAAATTCCAGAAGCTGACAGAAGCCCCCCATGTGGGTGGAAAATGCTGCTCTAGGAATTCCCCAGGAGCATTTTCCAGTGGGAATCCACCCAAGGGAAGGCCATGAAGTGATAACCCAATGTTTTCTCTTTTTGGAAGGGACCAGATTAACTGGAAAAAGACAAACACCCCAGTGAGGGCTGCATGAGATGGGTAAAGCAGAGGGAATTACAGGAATTGCCTTTCCTGAAACCTGTAATCAGCAATCCCAGTTATTCCAAGCAGGAATTGAGCTGACAACAGGTTCTCAAAGGTTCCCATTGCTCACCCAGGGCAAAGCTTGTGCTGAAACTGCATTTTTGAGCCTCAGCTGAACCCAGGAGGAACTTCTGCCACTGGGAGGAGGTGCAGGTGTGTGTGGACAGCAAAATCCATCATCTCCTAGCAAACAGTCCTCACACTCGCCAATATTCCCCATTTTCCCCTTAAACTGTGGCTATTATATACAGGAACAACAGTTCCATTAACAAACTGCTCTTCAGCCCACCTGAAACCAAGGAGGGAAAGAGTCATAAATGCAATGTGAAATGTTGCCACACTGCAGAATTGCCAAATCCTAAAAATCTCACTTTTCTAATATCCTTGAAATATTCATGTTTGGTTTATATAAAAGAAAATTTGAGGTAAAGGGAAATTATTATGAAAATAAAGAGAGAGTTTTTGCCTGGGTTTTTGGCAGTCCCATGGTTCTGTGTTCCACTTACCCGACCTTGGTGCTGTGGAGCTCCTTGTCCTTGCCCTTGGCTTTGCCTTTGTCCCTGTCCTTGTCCCTGTCCTTGCCCTTGCGGCGCTCGCGGGAGCCGCTGGCCGCTCGCCGGTGGCCGCTCCTCTCGCTGCTGCGGCTGTAGGATCGCTGCCGCCCACGGGAGCGGGACCTGCACACACCAGGGACATTTCACTGGGTTATCCTCAGAGAATAAACCATTATTTCATTCTTATTTCATTCCTTCTATTTATTATTTCATTATTTAATCATTTATTATTTGTTAGTGATTGACACATGGACTCTGCTCAGGGGTTTCTTGCGCGCAAAGCCGTTTATTGTGAAGAAGCCTCGTAATTTATAAGAATTCAATCAATTAACCATCAGTCTCTACCCATTCCATACATTGCATGTGAATAAAGCTCATTCTTCCTCTGCTCCCTTTCTCATTTCTGTCCTTTTCCCATGGTTTTCAGTTCCCTGTATCTGTCACTATTCACCCAGAGTTTTCCTGTTCACCAAAGCAAACAGATCTCCACCCTCCAGGGCCTGCATTCCCACAACTGTTTAATTATTACATTATTAAATGGCAATTATTTAGTAGAATGTATTACAATTTAATAAATACACATGTAGCAATTTAACAACTTTAAACTAAGTATCAAAAGATACTTATCAAAAGGAAAAGATACTTATCAAAAGGAAACATTGCTCCTACTCTGAGGAAAATGCAAAATAACTTCAATCATATTTCACTGGATTCATCCATTAACGAAGTAATCTTGGAGCTGCTGGGGAAGGAAAGGAAGGACATTTTTTTCCTTCAACATTAAACTTTAAATACCTGAATTCTGATCAAGTCAGCTCAGACCATAATCAGAGAATTTGGCTGGTACCAAATGCAGTATTTACACTGCAAATATGTTCTCACCTACAGTGATGTCCAACAAAAACCAGAAATGCTGTGGCCAAACCAATCTCTCCATGTTCAGATTTGGTTACTTTAAAGGTACTTTGGCAGAAAACCTGTCAATATTCCAACTCTGCAGATCCAAAAATGTAAAAACTGCACTCAGGGGGTGGTTGTGGATATATTTGGGGTTTGGTTGCTACCGCTGCCCTTAATTTTGGTTATTGAGTTGAGTTCCTGCATGGATAAAGGATATCCCATTCTCAACCCTGTAATCCATTCCTCTGCAATTAATTCATGTTGTTCCTGATACATTTGAAGGAAAAAAGATCAAGAAGCATTAGGACTGGCTCTCCATGGATCCAAAATGCTTTCACTATTCCCAAATTTCTTACAGAAGATCTTTTTACATTTTATTTAATAATTAATCATGGATCAATGCACCTTTTCTAATAAGTAGACAAGGGATATTTAGGAGAAATCAAGTGAACTTTTTCCTGGCTTCTCTCACCTGAGCACCCTGATCTATGGAATGGGTCCCCTCCCAGGGCAGGGGTTGGAACAGGATGGGTTTTAGGATCCCTCCATCATTCCATGATTCCAGAATTCCCCATCAAAGTTCTGATAGCACCTTACAGAAAAGTTTCACTAAGTAGTGAGGGAAATGGGGAGATCTTTAAAACAGTATGAAAAGTTTCTTTAACACCTCTTAGAGTACAAAACCCCCCAAGGCCTTTAAAAGCCAGTTCCACAGAAAAAAATCACTCATTTTCTAAAGCAACAACTGCTTAATAAAACCCAACAACAGCCTGAGAAAAAGCAAATCCTCCATCCAGATGAGGCCATGAATCACAGGGCTGCAGTTTGTGCAGCACATGGCAGGGAAGGGCCCTGTTCCTGCAGGAGCAGCCCCAAAGGGCAGTGTTGGGGTCCTGTTTTGGGTCCTGGTCCCTCCATCACCTCTGGACTGATCACTCCAATCCCACCCAAAACTGAGCCAGTGACCCCTGCAGAGCTGCATCAGCCACAGGGGAGCATCTTCTCTCCCAAAATGGATTTTTAGGGCACCATCACAAATTTCAAAGTGCTCCTCCATCCGTCCTTACTCCTCAGGGAGAGGAAGTTTTGTCCTTAAAGAGCATTGTGGATATGAAATGTAATTTTTGATTGGCACAAAAACACTGTACAAACATCCTGACCAGCAGTACACACTGACAGAGCCCTGCCCCAAATCCACCCTTCCCAGGTAACTCTGACTCCTCTCAACTCTGCAGGTCAGATGTAAAGTCCAAAACAGAAAAAAAACCCACAAAGCAAACCAAAAAAAGCCCTGTAGCAACACAAATCACCTTTAACTAGTGCAAGGCCTCTCCTCACTTAGGGGCATCATCCCCCCAACAGGAAAAACAGAAGAATCTAAAATATTTATTTGCTAAAGAATTTCAGTTCTCAGCTCCAACCTGAACTTCACATCCACCTTTTGCAGGTGAAGGTAACAAATTCAGCTCAGATAAGCTGGATGCTCAAATCCCAGATTTCTGCTCGTTCCCATGGCTAAGCACAACTGGTGGCAGGTAACATTTATATACAGGAAAACACTTTTAAAAATCCCTTTTTAAATACTCTTTAAAATAATTTTAAAGTATTTAAAAATATTTGCAAATGTTTTTTAAGAATACTTTTTTTAAAATTCAAAGTAGTTATTGCATCAAATTTGCCCCATCCCTGGGGGGCAAGGCTGGACAGGGATAGGGGAAGGTGTCCCTGCCCCTGGCACAGCTTCCCTGGGCATCACCACTCTCAGGGAAGAATTTCTTCCCAATATCCCACTTAAACCTCCCATTCTTCAATTTAGGGCCAATCCCAATTGTCCCATCACTTCTCATGAGCTGCCTTTAATTCCTATTAAAGTATCTTGCAAGAGCTACAGGACAGGAAATAAAGAAAAAACTTCCAGAAATGGAGATCCCAAAAGGCATCTGCGTCCCCAGCCCATCACTGAACCAGAAAAAAACCCCACAGATCTGGCAGAGAAAGTTTCCTATTTTATCTGCTGTTGAAAATTAACAAGAATCACAATTAGTCTTATTAAAGCAAGACCCAAAATGTTCAAATTATGGAACTACTTGGAGGAAAAAAAAAAAAAAAAAAAAGGGAAACTGGAGAGGAGATTTCCAGCACAGATCCCCTTCCCCCAAACACCACCCAAAACACCCACCCACCATGCCAAAGGTTAAGTCATTTAGTCAAGTTCAAAGATCTTCAAAGAGTCCTTAGATCCAGATAAGCCCATATGTTCCCAAAATTCTGTGAAAAGCCATTACTTTCCAATCTGCTTTTCATGTCCAAGTCACAGAACACCACAGATGCTTGGCATCGCTCAGGATCCCGAAATTCTCACACCAGATAATCAAGGCTCACCAATAACTTCCCCATCTCCAGCCCCAAGAAATAAATGCCTTTATTCACATGCGCTCGGGCCGCTTGTAAACATTGAAAGTCTCCATAAAAGCCCATTCAGTTATCGCACAATAAGTGTTAATTTGCTAATTTCTTCACAGGTAATCAATTTAAATGTAAAATATTGGATAAAATTAGTTGCACTAAATTTAACAGCTGCTCCATAAGCATATAGTTTCACAAGGGCCATATGTATTCCGAGCAGAGCCGAGTTGAAACAAATAAGCGGATTTTAAAACAAGTTTGAGGAAATCTGCATTTAATTAGCAGTGGGCACTAACACTGCATAATGTTTTTATACATTTATATTTATGAAGTGACAGAAGATCTGAAGGCTTTTTAAAATGGCGTTTATTGTTTGAATGGGAACTGTTTTGCTGCATGCTAAAGTGATTTAATCCTTATAGCCCCGCTTTGAAAAAATCATAAATGGTGAAAGAAAACATGTGGAAAACTGTAAAACTAGAAAGAATTTGCGACAAAAAGCAGAGCCACATACCATAACCAAAAGGAAACTACACTTAATTAAATGTACACTACATCTGGAATATCAGCCTAATAAAACGTGCAACTATTAATTTTCATTGTTCTGAAGGAAATGAGGTCAGTGGCGTTTAGTATTTCCCCAATTATATTGCACTAAAGCACTGAACTCTATCTTAGAGGTCCATCTAATCTTTTCAAAAGGCTGCAATTGCAAAAGAGAGACTTTTTTAAATGGGAAGAGGGATTAAAGCCCAAAACCAAGACAGGGCTTGTTTTCTTCTCTTTGAGCTCTTCCAGTGCAGGTCAAGTTTGGCAAAAATAATCTGTTTTTTGGGCAAATACAACCCCCACTCCAAAGAACACCGCTGAGACGTCAAGGCCTCCCCTGGAATTCTTCTCAGCATCTCTCACCTGACACAAGCCTTATTAATTATTTTTAGCTCAACAGCCACAAACAAAAGCCAACAAATTCAGGGCTTTTTAATACCTCAGCCATAAATCCAAGGGCTGGGCCAGAACAATGAAACACAACTGCACTGCATCAAGGCTGGGTGCTCAGATTGGCAATAAAGCCAGAGTGCAAACACACGAGTAATTGCAGCAAAATGCCATGTTCTCCTTCAAAGCACATTAAGAGAGAGTTCCTTGTTTAACTCAACTTCACCACCAGGAAAAAAAAATGAAAAAAAAAAAAAAATCACTGTACGAGTTATTGGAAAGGTAAAATAATTTTGGGTATCAATTGCAGTCATTCAGGCTGCAGAAGTTATTAAATGTATATATATTTATATTTAATGCAAATTTGGCTGGCTCTGTGAAATATTTCAGGTCATTATTAGTTTGTAATTTTAAAATGCATGTATTTGAGGAAGTTAAATATAGATAACATATAGGATAACACTTTTGTCATCACTCACCTTATATTTAACAGTAAATTAAAAAAAAAGTCAGCAGCAGCAGAGTCAGAGTTTAAACCTGAAATGAGACCAGTGCTAAGAGGAAAAAGTTCTTTCAAACCAGCAGTTTGGACAGTTGGTAAGTGACAAAATGTATTTCAGAATAAAGGAATATTTAAGATTTTAAAAAATATCATCCACAGTGCCAGAGAAAAGCAGGATGAAATAAAAGCAATGCAAGAAATAAAAGCAACCAAGACCTTTGCAGAGCTGAGGAAATGGATTCCCCAAAGCCCAGCAGCAGCTCAGCAATTCTCCACACACAGATTATGGGAACTACAGAATCAAACATTCAGGGAGACAGAATTCCTGTTATTTTGAAAATATGTCATTGCTGGAAAGGCAGCATGGAGAGAAGAACCCATGGCTGAGACACTCCTGGAATTCTCAGGCAGTTGGGTTGTTCCAAATCCAGTTTTCAGGAGTCCTGGTAAGACTCCTGCTCTGAGCTCCGAGGAGGATGGAGGAGCCTGCTCTGAGCTCCGAGGAGGATGGAGGAGCCTGCCCTGAGCTCCGAGGAGGATGGAGGAGCCTGCCCTGAGCTCCGAGGAGGATGGAGGAGCCTGCCCTGAGCTCCGAGGAGGATGGAGGAGCCTGCCCTGAGCTCCGGGAGGATGGAGGACCTGCCGAGCTCCGGGATGGAGAGCCTGCCCTGAGTCCGAGGAGGATGGAGGAGCCTGCCCTGAGCTCCGAGGAGGATGGAGGCTGCTGCTGAGCTCCGAGGAGGATGGAGGAGCCTGCTCTGAGCTCCGAGGAGGATGGAGGAGCCTGCTCTGAGCTCCGAGAGATGGAGGAGCCTGCCCTGAGCTCCGAGGAGGATGGAGGTGCCTGCTCTGAGCTCCGAGGAGGATGGAGGAGCCTGCTCTGAGCTCCGAGGAGGATGGGAGAAGCCTGCTCTGAGCTCCGAGGAGGATGGAGGTGCCTGCTCTGAGCTCCGAGGAGGATGGAGGTGCCTGCTCTGAGCTCCGAGGAGGATGGAGGTGCCTGCTCTGAGCTCCGAGGAGGATGGAGGTGCCTGCTCTGAGCTCCGAGGAGGATGAGGAGCCTGCTCTGAGCTCCAACAAGGATGGACGCTGCTCTGAGCTCTGACGAGGATGGAGGTGCCTGCTCTGCCCCAATGCCTCGGTTATCCCACAAGGAATCCCTGATTTATGGTTCTCTTTCCCCACCCAGAGCTCCTAGCCCAGCACAGATCCCCACAGAGGGGCTGGAAAGCCACGGGGGATCAGCCATTTGGGGTGGACAGGAACCAACCCCAACCACCCCAAATTCACTGGAACTGAGCTGTGCTGGCTCGGAGCTGGCCAAGCATTATCAAAGAGATCCATAAATCATGGGCTGAACTGCTGTTATCCACACAGGAAGATAAACCATTTCGTGTCCTTGTTAATCTGTGCTGACTCTTTGCTAAGATTCAACCTCAAATTAAGACCATCAGATAAGAACACATCTGGCTTTACATGACAGCAATTTCTCTCACATCTTTGCAGAGCATGTCCTAAAGCAGGACTTATCCCCAACCCTGCATTTCTGCAGCCATGTCATGACTGATCAGAAAAAATTCTGGAATCTAACCGTAAGAATCTTTAGGGAATAAAATAATGAGGAAACAGAAGTTAATACAGAAATTGGTGCGTTGCCCTGGCTATTGAATAAACAGCCAAAAGTCCCTCCAATTCCTTGTCCTTTCTCATTCAAAGCAGCCTCGAAATTCAAGGGAAAAAGCCCCACACACACTGAAATAAATGTGTGCAGTACCCAGCTGCAGGTACATTGGAACTGCCATATAAAAACAAAGTTAAGATGGACAAGGGAAGGAATTATTATTCCAATAATCTGAAAAAAAAAAGGCTCAAATGCATTGAGAATATCAAACTTGTCTTCTGGTCATACAAGAAGTTGAACCCATGAGGTGAGGCAAAAGCAAAACAATTGTTCATCTACCACACAGAGATACCAGCAGGAAAATTCCTTCCTCTCCCAACCAAATCTGTCATTGCTTAGGCTGACAAAAAAACAACCAGAAAAAAATGGGCTGAATGAAAGTTTAAATGGTGCAATCCTGTACGAAAGACATTTGACACTTCAAAAATAAAAAAAAGGGAAAATTTGAGTTTTACAGGAGCATTCTATTAACAAGCAGATCCATCAGCCCCTGTAATTAATTCATACAAGCACGTGTGGCTGCTCCATTCTCCACACAGCTGGAATCTATTTGGAAAAACAAAGGTCCAGCTTTGTTGCAGGACTCTGGATAAATGCACCAGATTATTCCTTTCTGCCTCGTGCAGGATTAGTGACTGCATCTGCCGTGACAGGAAGACCTGGACGTATCACAGAGCTGTGGAAAAGGCTCCAATTCCTTTTCCAGATGGAATCACGACCCAGGTAATTATTTGTTGTAAATTTGACAACACCTCTGATATTATGGTAAAATGTTAAGGGACAGGCAGGGGAGATTTTCAGGTTGAGATTTTCCACTTCCCCTGTGCCTGGGTTCAGTTTAATTACAGGTAAACACTGCTGCTCTGTCTGTCTGGGACAAATTCAGCATTTCAGTCTCTGTGATCATAAAACCTGCAAGGCTGAGGCCCCAGTGATGGTCTGAGCTTAAGGACTCTGTGATGTCTGTGTGTCCTCACATCCCCAAACTGGTACCAGCCAGCTGAAGGGAATTACCTGAACAGATGTTTGAAATCAGCTCACACACCACGACACTAGCTGCTCTAAGAACTGCACAAAAACCCCAAAAATCCCAATTTAGCTCAGGCAGCACCATCACTGGCGACTGAGCTCTCCAAGAGCCAAAAATGAAACACCAGGGATGCTGCAGGTGGCCAAGGGCTCCATCCTGTCCAGGACCTTCCCATTCCCCATAACTCGAGGTCCATAACTGAGCACAGGCACAGGGGGACACCATTCCCTGGATGAGCTGAAATCATCCCCAGCAATCCATTCCACAGCTCAACAATCCATTGCACACCCCAATAATCCATCCCACAGCCCCAACAATCCATCCCATAATCCATCCCACAGCCCCAACAATCCATCCCACACCCCAAACTCCACAGCTTTGGGTCCCAACCCTCAGCTCCAGCCCCACTCTGAGGAAGGCCAAGACTTCAGTGGATCATTCAGAGAATTCCATCCTTTTTATTTGGCTGAAGCCAGGAAACATCCCATAATTCAGGTACTTTAGAGTCACCAGAATGCTCCAGATCTGACTTTACCCTCCTGCCTGATCCATAATATCCACATTTCCTTCCAGCCAAGGGGTGAGGAACAACTCATCCTCCCACCCCTTCCCAACACCTCTGAGGAGGTGGGGACCATTTGCACTGAAAGTCTATTTTAGTTTAATTTAAAAACCCCTTTTCCATATTATATGGGTATAATTAAAACCATGGTTCCACTCTAAAATGCATTTCCTGGTTCTGATAACCTACAGGGCAATTTCCATCACCACATATTCCACAGGACTCCATAAAATAAAATTCCTATTGAATAAGAAAGGCTATTTGTATTTTATACCATTTTTCTGTATTGAGTATTTGCTTAGAGTCATCTAAAAATCACCTTTAGACAAGCCTCAAAATTTAATGAGCTTTTAAAAAATTCAAATTATCTTGCAATTTTCCTTCAATATTTGTTTTTATCCTCATTTAAGTTGCCACAATTCATTTGCTCTAATCCTTTATCTGTTATTTGTACTATACCTGTCATTTGAACCACTATCTGTTATTTGACCCAATATCTCATTAATAAATACCATTTTGGGTGGTTTTTTTTTAATGAATAACTCTTTTCAATCAACCTTACACTCCAACCATAATAATTGTTTGGGTTAAGCATTAATATTAAATTACTCAAACCCCATTTTTTGTGGCCTGCTGAGAAGGAGAAGGTTTGGATTCCTGGAAAGGAGGAGGTTTGGGTTCCCGGAAAGGAGGAGGTCTGGGTTCCCAGAAACAAGGTCCAGATTCCTGAGAATGAGGTTGTTTGGATTCTCAGGAAGGAGGAGGTTTGGACTACTGGGAAGGAGGTTTGGATTCCCGGGAAGGAAGTCTGGATTCCCGAGAAGGAGGAGGTTCGGATTCCCGGGAAGGAAAAGGTTCGGATTCCCGGGAAGGAAAAGGTTCGGATTCCCGGGAAGGAAAAGGTTCGGATTCCCGGGAAGGAAAAGGTTCGGATTCCCGGAAGGAAAAGGTTCGGATTCCCGGGAAGGAAAAGGTTGTTGGGGTTCCTGAGAGGAAGTCTGGACACCCAGAAACAAGGTCTGGATTCCTGGGAAGGAGGAGGTTCGGATTCCCGGGAAGGAGGTTCAGATTCTCAGGACTGATGTTGTTTGGATTCCCAGGAATGGGGTTGTTCGGATTCCCAGGAATGGGGTTGTTCGGATTCCCAGGAATGGGGTTGTTCGGATTCCCAGGAATGGGGTTGTTCGGATTCCCAGGAATGGGGTTGTTCGGATTCCCAGGAAGGAGGTTGTTCGGATTCCCAGGAAGGAGGTTGTTCGGATTCCCAGGAATGGGGTTGTTTGGATTCCCAGGAAGGAGATTATTCAGATTCCCAGGAAGGAGATTTGGATTCCCAGGAATGAGGTTGTTTGGATTCCCAGGAAGGAGGTTTGGATTACCAGGAATGAGGTTGTTCAGATTCCCAGGAAGCCGAGGTGCCGCGAGGAGCGCCGGCGATGAAAGCGCGCCCGGCCCGATGCAAATGCAAACAGAGCGACAGACACAATTATCTGACTAATTGCTAATGAATACAGTCAAGGGGCTTCAAAAAGCCAAACTTTGCTTGCACCACTTCAGGTTTTGACCTCTGCAGGAGCAAATGCATTTCAAACCGGAGCCCACCTAAACTGATTAACGGCGCCAGGCGAGGCCGGCGCGGAGCGGGAGCTTTTTTCCGTCTATCCCGTGGCCCCGAGGATAGTTAAATGAACCTTAAAATGGCTACAAACAGCTCAATGACTACACAGAGTCCTGCCAATTAGAAATAATTAGGCAGTCATTTTGGTGGTAAGTCTTTTTAAGTGCATACATAATGATGCAATGATGCTTATTAGCGAGCTCATAGGAGCCCTGCTCAAACAGCCTGGAATAATTATGCAACTATCACAAAGCCTTGCACATCTCTGTACTTCACCTTAATGCAGTTAAAAATCCACTTCATTACCTCCAGTAATTAATCCTCCATTAATTGCAGGAAAAGCCCAGTTTACCGTGCTTCGTTTCTAATTATCTTATAAATAGTTATGGTTCTAATTAATGTGTTCATTAAGCTGAATATCTTTCTCAAAGCCATGCTCAGAGCAAAGGTTCTGCTTTTGAGAGAAAAAGACTAACTAGCCATAAGGTGAGGCCATTTTGGTTGTATTTGCTTTTATTTTAGTATATTCAACCTCCTAATTGGCATTTAAAATCTAATTTGGAAGAACTTCAAGAAGACTATATAGGAGAAAAATAGGAAAAGGCTTTGCTTTTTTTTTTCATACCCATTCTCCAATCAAGAAGCTCAGAGCTTTAACAGGAAAACTTTTAGCATCTCCTTTTGATACGGGCTGGGAACAGATTTTCAGTGCTGTGCCACAGATTAATTGAAATTCTATCACAATTGAGTTTATCCCTGCATGTTTCCATAGAGGAGATCCAAATATTATGGAAGGAAAACAGAAACCTAAGAGTGTATACATAATTAAAAATAATAAACCCACACTGTTGGCCTTGCCTTCATTTCTAGGATATAAATCTGTGATACAGAATTACAACAAGAATTTACATCAGTGATTTGAGCTGAGCATAATCTACCCCTGTAAATTCATTGTGAGATTGCCTTAGTGGGAAATCATATAATCCAATGAAAACCACAACTGCAGAATATCTTAAAATAACATCTATAGACAAGGGAATTCCCTATTGAAACACATTTCACACGATTTTGGGGCTTTGCAGGTAAGAATTGTGCAGAAAACTTAGATTAAAATGAATTTCAACAAGAGTACAATCAAAGTATTTTAGTTATAGTTAAAATCCCAGTATAGATATTAAATTCCCATCTCTTCCTATATTACATATTTAAATACACCTATTTCCAGTTACACTATGCAAAACCAAATACAAGTTTTCCCGTATTTTCACTAATGTGACCACACATTCAACATCAAATATTTTGTTCAGAGTTACTCAAACCCTACTTTGACAGCAAGGGGACAAAAACTCTGCATATGCCTGCAATTCTCCCATTCCTTTTGGGAACTCTCCCATTTGGGAATTCTCCCATTCGTTTTGGGAACCTTGGAACATCCCACCTCTGGAAAATCTGCAATCCCTGCAGGCCAGTGCAGCTCAGCCATGGCTCTGACAGAGCCAAGGTTTGATGCCAATAAAGCTGGAGAAGGAGCAGATGAGGAGTTATCAGCTCTACATCCTGCTCTGGATTTTTTGGGACACTCAGTGCTTTGCCTTGAAAGCTGCGAAAATATCTAAGAAAATTCAAAGTTTAGATGTGGGAGAAGAAGCAGCACAAAGGATGAAGGGACAGCCAGGGAGTGTCAAGGTACTACAATTTTAATCAACTTAATTTGGCAGCAATCCACTCCCAAAGTACACCCAACATCCCCTTTCCAGATCGCTTTTTTTTGCCTCCATCGTTTTACCCAGATTCTGCTCCTGCCATACATTATTTGAATGAAAAAGGATGGAAGATGGGAATAAAGAGTAAATTTTTACTACTAAATTCCACTATTTTGTGTCCCACATTGTGGAAATCACTTCTGGAAATGAGCCCTGGAAAGAGCAACAACTGACACGGCAAGGTCTTGGATTACCAGGGCATCCTTAAGACATCTGCTTTTGCAGGGCTGCCTCAAGAAACATGAGCTCTGCAGCAAAGAAATAACAGATTATATTTCATAGCCACAGCTTTGGTAGCAGAGAAAAAGAGAGAATTGAAAAAAAAAAAGTTAAAATACATAGTGGTTTAGAATGCAGACACACTGAAATCAAAAAGGCAATTCCCCACCAAGGGGAATCGTATTTTTCTTGTCTCCTTGAGTACTTTTTCCAAACAGAAAACTGAAACATTAAAAAAACCCCAACAACCTGCAAATATACCTTCCTCCAAAGGGAGGAATAAAAGGTTTTAGAGAAATAAGCAGCTCTACTTAAAACACTGTGTGTACATAACACCTGGGCTGCACAAAACCAACTTTACATGTAATTAAACTGGAGCCTGAGCTCGAAATGAGCAGCACTTATGCATTCAGAGCTTTTTTTAAGGCTTTTTTTTTTTGTTTTATACCAATGAAAGGCATCAAAGCAACTGTCACCCGCAGCTCTGTGGCCTTATTGATAACTGGAGGGCCCTCGGCGTTGCCTTGTGAAGTTTAATTTCCCAAAGTGGTCAATTAGGGCTGGGCAATGAGCTCGGCAGTGCTGCTGCTCCAGGACATCTCCCCTGCTCCTGCTCCACCTCTGTGCCTTTCCTGTGCAGCCACGCACACAAACTGCTCATTCCTCTCGAAAAAAGTCAATTATTACAACAAAAAAAAAAAGCTATTTTTAGAGGCTGTTGCTGATACAACCTGGAACGCAACAAGATCCTAAATAAAAACTGCAGGGTTGGATTTACTGTAGGGAAAAATAAACAGAAGCTGACACTACCATCAGTGGGAAACCTACAGATCACGCTCACTCATGTGAATTAAACCTTCCTGCCCCAAGCTTTTATTTGAAGTTTCATGAAAGAAATGCTGTAATGTCTTAATTAAATCTATTTGCTAATGGACCAAAGGCTTGAAACTTTTCCAGCAGTAAAAAAAAACAGGAACATGTAATATTTACATGGATTCCTTCCATAATTACACCTGAGTGGGTTAACTCAGGGAGCAAGGATAGGGGAAAAAATACCCTGAGCAGCAGATCAATACTCAAAAGGAACTCCAGTACAAGCAGGCAAAAAATTAGGCAATCATAAGAATTATTTGTAAAAATAAAATTAGAGAAGTATGGCTTAGGTTGGGTTGGAATTTCAAAAGCAATGTTCTAATTAAACAGCACTGCTTGATTTCTGACAGGGCTCTGCTTCTCTTTAGGAAATTCTTCCAAAGGAGGCATTTCCAAAGGATTTTCAGGGATCTCAGCACTGTCTGTGTGTGCCCAGCCCTGTTCTGGGCAGTTCTGGTCCTTCCTGGAGTCCTGCAGCAGCCAAAGGCCCCTGTGTGTCCCTGTCCTGTCCCAATCCCAATCCCATCACTCTGAGTCAATCCCCGTGTACTGCAACGAGCTGCACACATCTCAATATTAAATTATATTATTAAATTAATTACACTGGAGCAATGGTAGGGAAACGTGATGTAAAACCCTCTACACTGCTCCAACACCTCCTTCAGCCACACTCCCAAGGAGCAGCTCTCCAGGCAGCATTGCTTTCCATATCATCTTTTTTTCTTCTGCAATCTGTATAGATGAATCTGATGGGTTTGTGTCAATTCGTAACTTGGAGTGCATTAAGATATTTTAAGGCAGCAGTTTGCATTTTAACACAATGGGAAAAGCAAAGACACTGGCAGACAACAAAGCAAACTTGCATATTCACAGGCACTTGAGTGGAATATTCTGTGATCACGGGATTGGATGGAATCAGGGAATAAAGGTCAACATTTGCTGGTTAATTCTATTTCAAGATCTGTGAATTAGAAGATTTGTGCTGCAAGTTCTGCTGCAAAGTATTTAATATGTGATTAACTTGCAGAACAATGGCAGTGGAAACTCTCCCAATATTCCCAGGACTCTCCATCCAGCCCGGAATTCTGTGGGAGCCGAGCTCCTGCACGGCGCAGCAGCAGAATATTCTAATAAGAACTCTCCTAATCTTCACCCAGCAATAATTTCAAGATGATATTATTATTCTCATTTCCTTGAATAATATCCATACTCCAGGGCCATTTTCCTTCTCATATTCAATATCGGGCATGCTCCTATCAAGATTCCTTTCCTCATATCCTGTCACAGTATCAATCACTGCCTCCTGTCCACTCAATCCACTTTTGATTTATCAGCCGCCGTCTTTCTGGACTCCATAACTCGACCCAAACCATTTTAGCAAGACAGTGACAAATAACACCCAGGATCACATCAACCTGTTCCACTTAGTAAACTAAGGACCAGGAACTGTGACATCCCTCCATAAGTATTCCTGCTATTCCCCAGCCTGATGTATATTAATGAGGAGCTGGTATTTGAAACGCTCCTTCCACATCAGCATCTAATATGATCAAATTAGGAAATGGGATGATTTATTAAATTCCGTGCAGCTGAAATATTCCTTTCCAGCCCTGCATGGGTGGCTGCAGAGAGGGAGCTGTTGCTTCCAATTTTTCCACGGGAGGATGTGCCTGCGCTTCGCAGACGAATTATTGGCTTTAAAAAGATTGCGAGGAGGCGAAATGTTATTAAGCAAATGCTCAGTAAAACAAACTAAATCGGTTTTAAAATTCCTAATTTAATGTAAATCTTGGTTGTTTCTGCTGAAATTCAGTTTGTGATCTTATTAAGTCGTATTTGCATTGTACTCCCTCGCTGTAGGACAGCTTGGAATTTATAGCATTACTGGGAAGCCCCACTTTTTTGACTTTAGAAATTCATCTAAAACAGAATTGTTATAATATGCACAAGTTTCTTTATCTTCGCAAGTCAAACAACCATTACTGGGAAGCCCTGCTTTTTGCCTCTAAAAATGCATCCAAAATAAAATATTCATAATATGCACATGTTCTCTTTATCTTCTCAAATAAAGCACAGCCATTACTGGGAAACTCCACTTTTTAAACTTAAAAATTAATCTAAAATGGAGTAGTTACAACACACACAGGTTTCTTTATCTTCTCAAATAGTGTACAAAAAAATCAGTTTAGGTTACAAACAACACCTACTTAAAGCACCTTAAATGTGTTATTGTCATTATAAAAATCCAACTTTTCAAATTAAAACTTGATCTATCTCAGTGTTGTGCACTGCTGGAGATCTGTAAATCATCTGCTAAATAAAACACCTCTGTTAGAAGAGTTATTAAAAAAAAACAACATTACTTTTAACAACACCTTCGCTACCTTCAAAACCAAATTAAAAGCTGGTAGGGGATCGTGGGGAGAAAAGATGTTACAGGATACAAAATCTGTGCCATGGGCGTGATTTATACCCAAAAACAATTCCTGGGATTTAAAGACACCGTGGAACAGATCTTAACTTCCAATACGAAGGTAATTTTCTACTCTCAGACTCATAATAAATAAAATAAAATTTAAAAAATGTATTTGCTCAGCTCCTGAAGTGGATAATCCTCTGAAGATACAGCAGGAGTGTGACAAGCACAGGGCTGATCTTCCCTTTCCTGCTGCTTCCCAGTTGGGCCAGCAGCTTTCCCCCCTCCCCTGGCAATGCAGGAGCTGGAGATCACCAGGAATATTTCCCTGGATAACACATTCCTCCTGCAGGAACACAAGGGGCTGCCTGGGTTACTCTGGACCCTTTTATTGGTTATTTACAAGTGCTTTCTTCAGTAGTCACCCAGAAAAACCACAGGAAAATAAGCTGACCCACCCTGAGCAACAACAAAAATCAGGAATTTCACATGGAATTTATGGAAATTCCACGTCAGCTCATTTCCATGACATTGTCTGTGCATTCACCAGCTCTGAGAGGATTTTCCTTGTCCCCTTGCCTTTTTGATCCATTCCCACTGTTGGGAATCCAGGCTTGCTCAGCTTCATTCCTGATTTCTCAGAACCATCTCCTGGTGTCTCTGTGCATCCCTGAGCACCCCCTGCCTTCCCTCCCTCCTACCCCAGCTCATGGCAGGAGATGGGGACCCCTCAATCCTCTTTTCCCATCATTTTTAGCTTCACGTTCATTTTTTCTATCCCTCCATCCCATTCCCTCTTTTCCCCACTCTCTTTTCCAGCCTAAAGAATCCTGAAGTGCATGGAAAGCTGGTGAGCCCTCAGACCGGGTGATTTTGAGGCAAAAAAGGGATTATTTGGCATCACTGCAAGAGCTCAGCACTGACAACCAGGGCACACACAGGCCTGGAGTTGCAGCTTTTTGCAAATCCAAGATTTAAACTCCAAAATCAGATTAATCCACAGCTTCTCAGGGCAATGTTACAGCAGATTCAGGGGAAAAAATTACAATAAAGGCTTGAATGTGTCCTGTTGGGTTTGATTTTAAGCTTTGGGACCATTCTGGGATCATTTAGGATGTTATTTATCAATATTTCCCCTCGGTGTGTGAATAGGACCAGCATTTACAGGAATGTGCAGTTCTACCCCTCCACTGCTGCAGCCTTGATACTTAAAATATCTGATACATCAAATACTTGATACACTGTGTTTTTCAGAAGTAGCTACGTTTTTCAAGTTTTTAGGTGCCTAATTTCCATCTACTGGAACCGTAATTAAAATCAAACCCCTCAGTAAAAATGACCATTAGACCACTGTGAATGAGGCCTGCAATTGATAATTATTCTATATTATTACAATAAAAACCATTTAAAATCAGTTTATCACATTGCCCAGCACTGAGTATGTGACATCCTGAAAAAAACTTCATTTTCACCTCATTTTTTTGACAGTCCAGTGGGTTAAGAGTGATTTTTTTTTTTTTAGCAAAAGTGGATATTCACAGGAATATCTACACAGCTCTGATGGGAAGGATACTCCAAGAAAATCAGGCAGTTTAAATAATCCAATTTCTACTACAAAGGCACTGCAGCAATAAAGGGTCCAGGCAGCTCTTCTAAAGAACAGCTGGGAATAAGTCATGGCAGAACAGAAGCACGAGAAAGTGGAATATTCACATCTTTCAACAATTGTTCAGCATTTAGAAGCAACAGCTCTTCTGGTTCGTACATGGAAATCCCAAGTTTGATAAATTCTTAGTGCGGGGACACAAAATCACCTGGCTGAAGATTTGGAAAGGCACACCCAAACAAATTCCATCTGCCTGGTACACTCAGTATTTAATTTCAAGTCACTAGAAAATGTTAATGGCAAACCTGGTATCCAGGGAAGAACTCGAGTTGAACTTTTTAATTGAAAAATACACACAAATACAACTTGAGCTTCCTTCAATTCATGAAAGAAAGCAGGATTTAAAAAAAAAAAAATCCAAAAGGTATTTCCAAACAATTCTATGAAACCAAGCAACTCTATTAATGTTACTTTTTGCTTGAACTAAATAAAAAATAAATCATTTATCTCCAAAATTGTTTCACCAGGAAAGATTTAGTGTACAGAAAGCACTCCAAGTTAGGACGTTCCAAGGGATATGTGGTTTAGACCATCACTCGCAGCCTTTGTTTCCATTTATTCCAACCTCAGAGTTGTGTCAGGGTTTTACAGGAATGTTTTTACAGCAGGAATAACCATGTTTGTTCCCCGGGAAGGGCCTTACCTCCTGGTTCTGCTCTTTGAGCGGGATCTCTGGGACCTGTAGGATTTGCCTCTGCCCCTGGAGCGGCTGCGGCTGCGCTTCCTCCGGGAGCCATAGGAAGAGCTGCTGCTGGATCTGTGTCTGCGCCTGCAACAGAGCCAGGGCTGAGTGCCACCATCCCCAAAAACCCCCCAGACAGGCACCAACCCCAAACCAGCCAGGAGAAAACACAACAAGACAAACCTGGGGGGCTCCCATGGTGCTCCAGAGACTGCAAATCCCGTTATGCCCCTGGACAAATAACCACACACACAGACAGTGCTGCTCTAAAAACCTGATCCTCCAAAATCCACAGCTGAGGCAAGGAAAGGCTTTCTTTAAGTACTATTACAAATCAGTTAATCAGTGTTGATTTAGTTAATCTGAGTCCCTTTAAGGGCAGTTCACTCCTGAGTCCAAGCAGGAATCAAAGGGGTGTCTTCAGCTGCCCCTCACTCCCAGGTTCATGTATTTAAAGAGTAAATTCTTACAGACAAAGGAGAAAGGTGAAAGAAAAGATATTAAACCCAAAATCCAAATTAAACCCAAATCTTAACATTTCCTCTCCATCTCCCTAATAATATATATATATATATATGTTGTATTTTATTTTTTTCTCCTCGTGCTACTGGGAGAGTGTGTAGATAGATGATATATATAAGAGCACCCACCGAGGAAACTTGTATGTGTCTATTGAGTGGGAGGGCTGCACCGCGGGGGAGTACTCACGGGGCCGGCGAGATCACGGGGCCGCTCCGGTTCGCCGTGCCCCGCGGGCTGAGGGGCTGACGCCATGCACCGGCGTGGCGCGGAGCCTGCCGCCCCCGCCGCCCCCCGCGTCCCGTGGCAACTCCCGCGCCGGCGGCCCTCTCCGCGTCGCGTTCGCCAGGCGACCAGTTCGGCACGTCCGCTCTATATAATAATTAGGGCGCAGCGCGCGGCGGGCGGGCGGTGTCGTGGTCGCAGTGCCCGCGGCGGGCGGGCCGACCGGGAAGGACGGGAGAAGGAAGGAGGAAGGAAGGGGTCCATTCAGAGCTCCGAGGGAGGTAATTCGCCGGGAACAAGGGGCCGGCTTTGCAAAGTAAAATAGTGCCACTTCAATCGCGGCGTCGCTATCAGACCCCGGGAGCCCTGCACGTCGGGCGGCACGGCCCGGCCGGCTCGGCACGGCCCGGGGCCGCGCCCGCCGCCTCCCCGCCCCGTGGATGCCCGCCCGGGGAGCCGGGCAGCGCGCCCTGAGCCATGGAGGAGCTGACGGCGTTTGTCTCCAAGTCGTTTGATCCAAAGCCAAGGAGAAGAAGGAGCTGATCACTAGCGAGGTGGCTGGAGAGCGGGCCCACTGCGCGGCGGCGGCGGCCCGCGGGAGCCCGGCGGGGCGGCGGCCAGAGCCGGCCGGGAGGACACGGGCAGCCCCGCGGCGCGGCCGGCCGGCGCTCCCCGCCGCGGGAGCCCGACGCCGCCGCCGAGAGACGGCCGAGGGCGCACCCCAAGCTCAGCGACGGTAACGGCGGCACCGCGGGCTTCCCTTCCCCCTTCCCCCCTTTCCTCCCCTTCCCCGTCGGGTCGGTACGCGCGGAGCGGCCCGCGGTCGGCGGGTGGACGCGGGCTGGCGGGGAGGCTGCGCCCGGCGGTGATGGGCGGCTGCCCGGGCTCTCCCAGCCACGGGAGATCCGCGAGCAGCCTCCAAGTTTTTAGATTAAAATATTGAAACCCGGATTTAACTTGCTCCGAACGCGATCTTTTTCCCGTTCGGCATCCCACGGGAAGCCGCGATGCCAACGAAAGCCCGGCCCGCGGGCCCGTTCGTTCCCCGGGCTCCGGGCTGCGCGGACTCGAGTGGGGCCGGGCCGCGCTGCCCACGCTCCGCCCCGGAGCTTCCAGCGGAACCGCCCGCGGGTGCTCCGCGCGGTACCGGCGGGGCCGTACCGGGCCGCCGCCGCTCCGGCGTGCGGGAAGCGGCCGGGCCCGTGCCCGTGGCCGCGGGACCCGCGGGTCGCTGCCGCCCTTTTGTTCGGACCCGGCGGAGCGCCAAGCATCCCTGGCACGGTGCCTGGAAATTCGGTATCGGGGGGAGCCGCGCGGGCAGGACCGGCCGTGCCGGCGGGGCAGATCCCCGCGGGGGGGCGGGGGCCCGCCCCTCCGGCCCGGGTGCGTTCCAGCGGAAAATTGGCCGAGGAAAAACGAATCCCGGGGGACCGCGGGCGCGGAGGGGCCGGCGGCGGCAGGCGGAGGCTCCGGGACCTGTTGCTGGCGCATCCCCGGGGACACGGCGGGGCCGGAGGGGAGGCTCGGTGCGGCCGGTTCCCCCCGGCAGCGGTTTACCGGAGCCGGGCGGCGGAGCTCGGAACGCAGGGCGGCCGAGGCGGCCTAGCGCGGCCCGGGGCGCAGCCCCGCTCCCGGCTGCCCGGTCCCGGGGGCTCCCGCCCGCATCCCCCGGCCTCCGCAGTCGGGAGCGGGGGCGAGCCCCGGTGCCCACGGCCCCGCGGTGCCGGTCCCGCCGCCCAGCCG